>WFMF01000079.1:500087-593383 GCA_011033025.1 Beroe forskalii | reverse complement strand
TTCCGATAATTCATGTGCTAATGTGCGATCAGAGCATCCGAGTATCATGTCAAATTCCGTCAATCAATTTCTACTCTGGGACTCAGAAGAAACTGCTTTCGATGTTTTGTTACGATAACGTGTGTTGACAATAGTCTACAAGACACGCGTAGGATTTGTGGCTTATACTCCACGTCGTGTGTCTTCACCCCAAAACTCGGCGTAGAGTATAGTCGACATGGCTTATAATCCACGTGTGTGCAGCCCCTAAGCCCCTTGGCTTTCCTGGGGAACCTCTTCTTTAAACTTTTTTAAAATTATTTTCTTATTTCTTTTTAAAAACTAAATAGAGATGAGATTGTGAACTTCGATTTCAATCTATATTCAATTATTATATATACAGTGTATATTACAGTGTATATACACACTATGCAATGTACCTTTCAGTGTACAGAACGTGTTTAGTAAGAAGCTACTCTCAGATGACATGAGTTCAGTGTCTGCTAACGAGCTCCAGTTTTACACCAGTCTCTCTGCCACTGTTCTGCAGGTTTAAATCAATACGTGGTAAACAAGGATTGCATCCCTTTCATCAAAGTTCGTGGTCGGTTCTTCCGCCTCGTCTCTCACATAAAGACTAAAACATATAACATCAAATTGGAAGTAAGTAGTACTGTGTGAGCATCAATGGTCAACCACAAGGAAACATTTTCTAAATACAGAGGGTATAAATGCAACTTATGTCGTAGTACTAATGGGTGTCTAAATGCCTAACCATGGTGAACTGTACGGCATGTTAAACAAGGAATCGAAGCTGAGAGGCTCCGTACTGGACATTGCTATTGCGACGTATGTGATTATACAGAAAAGATGTAGATTATCTATACGTCATGGTAAACTAGGATTGCATTCGTTGTCCGTAACTTCGGCGAGCTCTTATATTTCCCTCCCTTGTTATGCAGTTACTGGTTCACGAAAATTCTTTCAAACCTTTATTTTGCATTAGCCTTGCGAATATATGCATGTATTCTTGGTAGTTTCCTATTGAGTGCTGTGCGAAGTCTCAAGCATAAACACAACCATCAGTAAATTACAGTTATCACAATCTCTACTAACGCCTGACCCTCTTCAAATCCTTTGGGTGAAACAAAAAGGCGATTGGAAGAGGGAGAAATGGCGCAAGTTTTGCATGGATCTCTGTTACATTCTTGAATTGTGCTGCCCAATAGCCTCGAATTTTCTCTACATAATTGTTAATTTCAGGCCCCCTTGTGGATCATCATGGAAATAACACTCCCCAGCCTGGCTGACGTTCCACTGCTGCTGGTAGACGGGGCTTCTTTCCACTTGCAGAGCGTGACAGCATACTCTCTCATGAGTCACATTTCCCCCGTAACTCACAGGTGAGGGGAGGAGAGATGGGCGAGGGGAATTTAAGGATAAAATTTCTCACAGGGCCCTGAAAACACGCCAATAAATTTTCCAATAATTTTCCGGGGCCCGGGGGATCCGCCCGGACACCGCTGGTGGGTTCAGAAAAATCCCAGTAAATGAACTTTTGCTGGTAATTTGATCTTCTGATACTGAAATGTTCTCTTGAGCGCGGTCGACTAAGCAATTGGAGGTTGTGTTGATCGCGCGCTCTGCACAATTATTTACGCGCAGGCAGCTCAGGCACTTACACTTTTACACTTTTAAAGGAGGTAGTAGGGATTAACACAGCCGCTGATCCATCTGAGAGCCACCGGATTGGTTCGTCCAATCTATAATACTGTTTCTGTTCCGCGTAGTGTATCCTGTCACTGGGGGCTGATCGGGAAAGTGTCTGAGGAAGCTCCCAAGGTGGATTTTTGAAGGAGTCAGGTCATCTATGATGTTAACAGTTCTAGGTAGTTTATTCCATAGTTCTGCAGCGTGTACAGCAAATGAACTGTCAACAAGGGTCTGGGCAGCTAATGTTGCAGTCTTGTGGAGAAACGGTATCTTGACTTTAACACCAAGTCTACTGTTCTCGTAGAATTCCATAGCAATGTCGTTTGGGGAGCAATGGTGGTATATCTTCCATACATGGATGATCATGTATCTCTCTCTCCGTCTTTGTAGGGAGAGAATACCCAGTTCTTGATCCTATCCCAATAATTGTGATCCTTAAGGCCATGTATTCGACGGGTAAACTGTCTCTGAATGTCTTCTATCAACTGGATGCTCTTGATGTCAAGAGGATTCCAGAGAGGACAGCAGTATTCAGCTCGGCATCTGATGAGTGTCTTGTATAGTTCAGTCATAACTGGCATGGAGCGATCTTTAAACACACCCAGCACCCATGATGCAGCATTTTTAGCACCGTTGACAAGTTCACCTATTTGGTATTTCCAGGAGTAGTCTGAGGAGAGGTAGACTCCAAGGTCCCTAGCATTCTCTGAGGGTGATAGGCAGTGTCCAGAGGAAGTGTTGTATTCTGCAAACTCCGCTGTGAATGGAAGTTCTGACAGCAGCTTTGATTTGTTGGTCTTATAGCGAAGGTAAACAAATTTGTCTTCATGTAACTTCATGTTGTTCTTTTTGGACCATTCAATCACATTTTTAAGATCTTCTTGCATGAAGAGGCAGTCATTAGAAGTATCAATTTTGCACAGCATTTTTGTGTCATCGGCAAAGCTACCAACACTGCATTTGCTCACTACAGACTGAAGATCATTTATGTATATAATAAATAATATTGGTCCCAGGACCGATCCTTGTGGAACTCCACTTTTAACCTGCCTTGGAGCTGATTTTTGACCATCAACAACTACACGCTGCGTTCTATCTGTGAGGAATGATTTAATCCAGAGGTATAGTTTTCCATCAATTCCATATGCTTTGAGTTTGTGTAGCAGGATGTTGTGGTCTACTTTGTCAAATGCTTTTGCATAGTCCAGGTACAGAACATCAGTTTCATAGCCATTGACTAAGTTCTGCAAGATGTCATCATAGTGCTGCAGAAGTTGCGAAAGACAACTTCTTCCTTTCCTGAAGCCATGCTGCGTGTTGGTAAGAAGCTCATTTTCTTCCAGATGAAGCACTAGTCTTTTTCGGATGACCCGTTCAAATACCTTGGTGAGATGAGAAGTCAGCGATATGGGGCGATAGTTGGCAGGGTCTGTCTTTGATCCCTTCTTGTAGACTGGGGAGATGAATTGTTCCTTAAGTATGGATGGCACGTAAGATTTGGCCGAAAATTGAGCGTCAGTGGCCTAAAAAGTCTACGACCTACGTTGAATCTTCAATCTACGTCCTACGTTGCACGAGTTTTTGCAAATAATCGGTTCCAATTATCTATGCATCTACACTCACATGGTCATTGCTATTCAACAGTTTCTTTTGTGTGTTAACTCAAGTAGTAGATTTCCAACTTTTTTATAGCACATTACGCAGCATTTGAAAAACCATTCATTATTTGACACCTTCCTAATTTCAGTGTTGCCAACACAGTGAAACGCGGTCTCCTCATCTGGCTGTCAGTAATGGCGTTTGGCAATCCAGTTTCCTTCCTTAGCTGGGTCGGTACTGTGCTAGTCATCATCGGTGTGTTTCTCTACAACGAGGCTATCAAGATAATGCGAATCAGACGCAAAGCCTCATACCGACATACAGCCTCCAAGATGATTGCTATATAGAATTATTTAACTTAGAGTTAGACTGGTTTAATAGAGACTGAAATTAGAAATATTGTGATGTGATTCAGATATAATCAGAATTTTTATGAATTTGAAAAATCTATGAAGGGGTTGGTATTTGTTTAGTAAGTTACAATTGACTGAAATGTGATCAATTTATGGGTTATCAATAGCGGTACTGATTTCATATTTACATATTTAAACTTTTTGATTTCTGTCGCATGAAATAATTATGCTTTAATGTTTATATTCGATCAAATTTTGATTCGAATATTACCTTTTAATTGTCACATTTAAATTCAAATGTTTCTTCCCTACACCGTTGCTATTAGGCTAGACATTTAGTTAGAAGTTAGTAGTTAGTAATGTTTGATGAGATAAAGTGAGCTTCAGTCATGATTGAGGTCATCGCTCGACCCATTTTGTTATGTTATTTTGTCATTAAATTCAGTCTTATGCCCGTCCTTATAATTTTATGAATTAAATTCATTTAATCCTTTCGTCCTGTGGGAAGAGGCAAATAAATGATTTATTGATTTGCATTTGAAATGTAAATGTATGAACTGATTTTATAAAGGAGTAATCAAGAACTGCTATTTAATTTCTCATTTCCTTCATGAATTTTCTTCAGTTATTCCCATCAAATAAGTTCAATTTGAAATACATCGCATCGTCTTTAACACGATGATGCGTATCATGCTGTTTGCTCTGCTCAGTGTTTTGATTCTGCCCGCAGACTCCATCCAATGCCAGCAATGCACCCTTGTAACGAAAAGCACTGACGGGGTGGTGGCTGCAGAACCAGCCACAGAGACCAGCTGCGTTACAGCCACCTGTAGTGGCGCCACGAAGTGTGCTTACGGTTACGCTGACTTCACCTACAACAAGACCACCGACTCAATGACAGAGGTGATAGAAGTGAATGTGCAATACTTCAAAGGCTGCAAGGACTCTCAGTTTGACAGCTGTGGGGCAATGAAAGATGCTATTCTAAGCGACAGTGGAGCGAGCACTAGTGAAATCGCAGCTAGTGTAGTAAAAGATTGTGATATAAAGGAATGTGCTACAGACAACTGCAACGACATTGTACCCACTGTATTCAACCCATCCGGGTCCTTCCAACGAATCCAGTGTTACTCCTGCGAGCGCACAACAATGGGCGGAGATGAGGAAGGAATGAACGCAAACCATGTGTGTAACGCCACGAACATCGTGACATGCCCTCTCGGCGTAACGCACTGCACGGCGGGCAACTCAGCGAGTAAAATCCAACACGTGCCATACGTAACGGAATACAGGAAGGGGTGCGACGGTGCTCTGTTTTCAAACTGCGATTCTGAGTGCAGGTTCCTGGAATCAATGAACGCAGTTCCCGAAACCTGCGCCGTACACAAGTGCCAGGGTAACTTGTGCAACATCCAAACTGCGGAGCAAACAGCGCAGTTGGTGAACTCCTCCTCGATTACATGTCAGGATTGCAGACTCACAACCACCAGCACTGATGGAGTGGTGTCAAGCGACCCATCAGTGGATAGTAACTGCGTTACTAGGACATGTGACACAGAGTGTGCTTATGGATACGCTACTTTCCGTTACAACAAAACTAACAGCGGTGTGGACTTTATGGGAATGTCCTCATCAAATTACGAGGAAATTGTCACGACAGTGCAATACTTCAAAGGCTGCAAGGACTCTAAGTTTGAGAGCTGCGAGGCAATGAAGGATGCCATGGCAAGTGACAGTGGGGTAAGCGCTGGTCAAATTGAGTCGTCTGAGGTTGAGGAATGTGTGCTCAGGACGTGTGACACAGACAACTGTAACGACCTCGCACCCACGTTCATCAACCCTTCCGGGTCCTTTGAACCCATCCAGTGTTACGCCTGCGAGCGCACCACTCAGGGAGGAGTGGAACCTGAGGACAACACTAACCAGGAGTGTAACGCAACCAACACCGTAACATGCCCCCTCGGAGTAGCTCATTGCACGGCCGGTTACATCCACTCAACTTTCATGGGCGTGTCTTCCGCTATAGAGTACAGAAAAACGTGTGACGGAAATTCGTTTTCGGACTGCAGCTCCCTCTCCAAGTCTCTGGAAGAAATGAGCGCCGTGCCCGAGAAGTGTGCCATTCGGAAATGCCAAGGAAATTTGTGTAATACTCAAACAGCTTTAGAGATCACTCAGCTTGAGGGTTCGTTCGGCTATAAGCCAAAAGTAGATTTTTTGGTGCTGTTGGCAATTCTTGTGGCTCTCTTGCAGTGGTAATGGACAGACATGTGTAAAAAAATATTTGTTTTGTTAGTTCTATGAGTACGAAGATACTCTTTCTGTTCGTTATCATTATGTTTTTATTCAATTACATTTACTGTAGGACGTGAAATTTAAATTAACAGTTGATTCATCCGTTTTAGAATTTCAGACCCAAAAGTTAATTGTCAATGCGAAGCAAGAAAATAAATCTGACTTAATGTATAATATGCAATTCAAATAACCAATAAGTAAAATTATCCACATCATATTTCTTGCTTAGTTCAGATCAAAAATAGACTTTCATTTTAGCCAAACAATAGCCTGATGAATAAATAATTTAACGTAACCTGCCAAGTCACCAGAATGGAAGGATTTGATTTTCAAGTAATAGCATCGACGTATATTTTCAGATGAGCATAATTTACAAATTTAACGTAAAAATAGTAACAAAAAGGTCAATTGAATAAATTTCGAATCCCACACAGTTTTATTCGTTGATAATATAAATCGTACATACATCATCTAGAAAAAGTCATTCATCATATTCACTAGTACCCATTAACACTGATATATCAATATGATTAACAAACTAAAACCACGGCCATACTTATTCTACAGTCAATATCCCGGTTTCAATTTTAACAATCCGCATATCCATGCAGTTTTCCTAAAGTTCGCTTCAGGCAAGAGACTTCTCACTTCACATATAATACACAATTCAGGATATTTCGCCCAAGTTGGAATCGTGTGATCTGTTATCTTCCTCGTCTGAAAACAATTTCCGTTAATAGATACATGGGACATTAATCAGGCTTCAAATAATTATTAAGCCGCATGATAATTCAGGCTGAATCATTATCAGTGACAACTGACACATTAATCTTATGATAAATGATAATTCACCCTAAGCACAATCACTCATTGAAGGGGGAGTGTCACTGCGCCAATCCACTTTCTAGTCTGTGTTTGGGACAGTGGTACCCCCTCCCCCTGATGTCACGTGACACTAACTTGTGGGGGTATCGAGCTTCCTCCAGGCTCCTCTTGAGGAGGGGTCGTTTAGAGGGGGCTGTGGAGGAGGGGGCGTTCAGGGAGCGTTTTACCCCGCGGGGTTTGGAGAGAAGGTTAGCCGGACCCAGGATGTGTTTCACAGCTGAGTCTGCGGGAGGGAAATTGAAACGGTGTTCTTTCGGTTTTGAGACGCGCAAGGGTACTTTTTGCGCGCGCAAATGTGCTTTTTGAGTTAAATTCTTTTAATTTTATTATTGGAGAGTACATTTGCGCGCAGTAACGCGCCGCAAAAAGTACCCGAGCACCTCATATTAAAACAACACGCCATGAAGGGTCAAAATAACACATGTTATAAGAAGTAAAATGCTATTGATTGAGGCTGCCCCGTCTTTCCAGGCTGCATGGGGGGGGGGGAAGGTAACTTTTCTGCTTCAATGCTAAAACCTGACACTAGAAGTAGAATTCATACATACCGTTTTTCTCTTTCTGCAGTTTAGCACTCGTTATGCTGCTTGTGAGTTTCTTCAGCTTTTCTTTCTTCTCCATGACTTTGTCCTGGGTGGTTTTGATTGGCTCACAATCAGCAAACAAAAGTTGGACAAAAAAATCTCGATAGTATCACGGATTGAGCCATTTCGGTTTCTGGTACATAACAATAACATGGATTTTGAGATCCACGTTTATAACGGCTTTGAAATACGTTGTCGGGATAGTTCAAGACTGCCGCTGGTTTAAACAAACGTGGACTCACCCAGTACATGTCCTTCCAGGATGAGCCTATCAAGGCGTTCGAATGGAACTCCTTCTCCACCAAATTCTTCCAAATACTCTCCAGTGTTCCTGTAAAATAAAAATGGTTATAGAACCTTCTGACGTTTTCATCGGTTCCACTTGCCTGATCGGTCCATATTGGTCCCAAAGCAAAGACCCTCGTCCTTTGTTTTTTGGCTGTTGGTCTACCCGAATTCATTCCTCGGGCAGCGCCCTAGGGACAGGGAAATATCCCAAATTTGAGTCGATAGGCCAGTGCCTACTTCATAATTGTAACTGTTGTGGATCAGATCGGTATAACTTGATCAAGCTGAAATTGCTCAAAATTGATGCCATTGACTGACGAGTCCGGAAAGAATCTATAGAATCACTATCTTAAAGCAATTATTAGAATCTTTAATAATATTACACAAGCATAACTTCCAAATCAAAATTCATTCTTGAAAGAAATAAAAAGCTTGTTGCAAGGCAAATGGAGAATCAAAATTGTATGTCTTTGGCACATATTAGTCTATTCAGTGTTCATCATCAATTTGCCATCATAAATTCAATTTCACATTTGGTATGTTCATCGCCATAACATATCTGAAAACGAGTTCAATTTCATTTTACTCGTCCATCTCGTGAAAAATTTTGTGACAATTTCTGCTGTGTTTTTTTACGTTTCAATATCTTAATTTTTTGCCGGATAAAATCTTTGCATTTGGGAGACAAGTAGATGAAAATGAAAGGGTTACAAGCCGCGGAGAAGGAGAAAGGGAGAACGTTCATTGCAAGGAGAGCCCAGCCAAAAGCTGGAGATTTGAAGATACCACCCTCTCCTTTACTCCCCCGAGATCCCACTAAGGATACCACAGGTAGGACGCAGGTAACTAGCAACAGCAGCGGGGTGCCCGCGTTGGTAAGCAGGATCTTCTTAGTACAGAGATTCTTCCTCTCCGACCTCTCAGAGAGGCGATCCCTGGGCTGACGGAGATGGGAGATGGTGAGCAGGGTCGCAACAACAGCCCCGATCTGTATGCAGACATTCAACAAGTAGCACAGCCACAATGACAGGATAATAGGTGTTCTCAGGTTGGCCTGGTCTTTGAAGGAATCTACAATATCTTTCACGGTTACACAGTATGTTGATGCTAAGAACACATTATCCGAGGTGAAGATAACAATCGAGCATTGCACAGTAACGATTCCGAGCAGAGCTACAAAGCTCAAGGCCACTCTGGCTCGTCTAATCCTCCGGAAAGGAAACCTGATCTGGACATATCTCACCAGAGTCATGAGCCCTGTAGTGAGTATCTTAGCAAAACCCATAGCCCACCACAGAACAGTAATGACTGCATGACCCGTTTTGGCGGGTTTAATGTAACAATTGAGCGGGTAATCTTGCTCAGTCAGGCATTCCAAGCCACTGTTTGATCTGTTATCAGGGTCCAGGTAGGCTGCAAAGTAGAGCACTGTAACTGCTGTGAAGGCGGAATTCATGACATCCACAATGGACAAAACACAAAACATGAAGCTGGCAACGGAGGACTTTTTGATGCTGAACAAAAACACGATAGAGTTGAGGAGGTGTGAGGTGGGAGTGCAGAGGGCCAGACATACCAAGATAGCAACCCCTGGGGCAGGGACTGAGAACTGGTTCGTGAAGACTATCATTGCTTCATGCTCCTGCATGGCTTTATATAAAGACTAGCTTTGGTATAACATCAAGATCGAAGATAATAGTATTGTTGGTATTAAATGTCAAACGCAAGGAAATGTCTTAATTCTCCTTGACATGTGTAAATACAAAATTTGTCACAGTTGTTGTTTGGATATGTGTGCTCATAAGTAAAAATCTTAAAGCACCTAGTCAAAAAGTAGTAAAAATGGTTCAACTTTTAGCACAACTTTAGACAGTTTTTAACTTCAGGAAGGCTGTTTGCTATACATTTCGAGTGTTTGGACAACTGCATATCCAATATTCAGTTTTGAATCATTATTTAGGGGTCCACTTCCCTTTTCAAATCCCTTTTTATCACCCTTTTTACTACCCTACCTCGAAAGGGTAGTAAGAAGGGTTATAAAGGCCAAGATTAGAGAGTTTTTCATTTCAAAAAATTCTAGATCTATCTCGAGTGCTTGGACAACAATAAATCCAATAAAAGTGTTTGAAATCATTTTGGGGTTTTAAAAACACTTCCTGCAACCCTTTTACTATATTCTACTTTTTACTTATGAACACACATAGCAGTGAGCCTAGATTCCTGAACTCAGTGAATGCCTTAGCTGAACGGCATGTTTAACTGTTAAACAAGGAACTGAAGCTGAGAGGTTTCGTTCAGTCTGTACAGTATTATGTCAAATGTAAAAATGTTTATTTATACAAATTTTGTTTCTCAACACAAAGCCACATTATAAAAACGGCCATGAGCTTCCACTCGTTTCACAAATCACATGAATAATCAAGATGGCTTATTATCTCAGCACCATGTTCAATACACCGTTGATTTACAAATTAAGGTCCCTCTATTATGACCTGTTTCCGCTCATTAAATGATTAAGTGATTTGCTGAAGCCTGAAGGGTGGGTGAGGTGCGGAAATGACACGGAACAATATGAATATTCAAACTTATTCAGTTATTGAAGAGATCTTTCACTTATCACAGGTTACAGGATCAATTTATGGGGATTTCAAAGCCCCATCCTTTGTTCCAAGTACATTCGTTGCAATATTACAATTTACAAGTTAAATCATTCGTAAGCACCCCCTTTACAACAAGGCAGGAAGATATAACAAAAGGCCAAAAGAATTCCGAACTTGCACGTGGTGCAAGCTTTCGATGGGAGCGAATGCCCTGGAAAATGAAAACGATTTAACTGCATGAGTCTGATCTGTACTCTGGTTTGCCGAACAACCTCATCACTCTATTGGAAAAGGCTCCACAACACAGCCTTGATTCCCACCGACAGCCAAACTTCAACTTGCAGTCACTTAAAGACAATCTAGGCTTATAATTATCACCATTCTCACACGGTAACCCAGTTAACATGGATCTAAATGTATACAATAGGGAGTAGTGTTGAGAAACAAACTTTGTATAAACCAACACTTGACACAAGAGATGACACAATAGCTGTTACACCATACCACAAAAAAATAAGCAAGGACTGACTCACAAGTCACAAACATTCAATTCTGAATTAGAAAAAAGTCGGGCTTACATAATCAACTGAATTTGTAGCTTAGTAGCTTTATCTATCGTGGTTATTAAGTTGAAGCTACACCCTATGAAATGCGTTCTTGGATATCCGTATTAAGAATCGGAAAAAGTGGACCACCAAGGTAAGGCGGCCGTAACGTTCGTCGGTCGATCGAACGGAACCGGTCGATCGATCAACTCCATTTGAAAGAATAATGTGTTTAACTGGTCCCTTATGACTTGAATCGTGTTTAAATGAGTAATATTTAGTTGTTTCCCTACTAGTTCAAAGATTTTCTATGTAAGACACATCAGTCGATCAAATGAAGTTGATCGATCGACCAACTCCACTCGATCGACCGACGAACGTTACGGCCGCCTTAGCTTTGCACGTTTACCGCTATCGTGCGATGGAAAACGGCATAAATACCTCAGTGATAAGAGGTAACGAGAGGGCCAACTTAAAGCTCTGATATCTGATAAGTAGGCAGGTATTTGGTAGGTAGTATGAATTCCAACTAATCAATGATAAGTCACACCACTCATCCTGTCAACGGTTGACTGCATCACTGACTAGTTGTCAGTACCAACTCGTACCCACTGCATTACTCATAAGAGTATTTTAAGCATTACGGGCGTAACACAATGGTGACTAAGACACCACAGTCAAGAGGAAGCTACATCGTGACATACGGAGGGTGTACAAGGGGGACTCGAAGGTTATTAATCGGCCAATGAACATGCATGAAAATGTCATATGAGGACCATCTGTTCATTTTCCGCATGGGGATGGAAAATAGAGAAATAGATTTTAATTTTCATAGTCATAAGAAGTCCTTACCACATCATTTATTCGGTTTTTTGTACAGATAAACGGTCTCATACCGCTCTCGCAGAGCAATTTCATTAGCTTTTGTAAGGGATATGATCGGGTCAAATCACAGCACTACTGTACTGTGGTTTTTATAATAGAAAAAAAAAACCATCTGTGCAAAAATTATTAACAAGGGACTGAGAAGAAATCATGGGGATCTTGTTTCGTACCACGGATCCAACTGACAGGAAGAACTGTTTTGTACATGAGTGGTGGCGACGAAAAAATCTATAAAAGATTTTTTAGCTTTATATATGGTCATTTTACTAGCATTTTCACTACTTTCGCTTTTCGATGAAAAGCGCATATAGCGTTAACCTTTGAAACTGGCTCCCTCACAGGTCACAAATCAGCGTGCGAGTTTACTGCCAACTCGGGCACTGATTGGTCGATTACAAACCTTTGAGAGTGGTGTTTCTGTGCTCCAATAGGTTCAGCTGCTCGGCAGTGCACCTGATAAATAACAAACACCTGTTACTAATTACCTGTAAAGACACCTTAAGATTTGTGATATAATCAGATATTAGATAGCGCTGATCTTTAGTCCTTAAATAGAAACATGCTTCATTGATTTCAAAGGCATTTCAGGCGTTAACCATGCGTGATTTCTGATTATGTGTGATTACTGATCAAATTTGATACTATGTAAGATGCTGACTTAAGGAATCAATCCACTTCCTTGATCAAAAACTCGCTTTTTAACACTCAAGAACTGTTCGTACACTTTTCCAGGTACATGACTTACTTAAGATATTTGCTTACTTGAGAAGGGCAGGTCGTAGGTCCTCGCACGTCAGGTTACCCACGTGGTAGATGGAGTCGTAGTGCTGAACCACCTTCAGTTTGGATAGCTCCTTTAGCGACATCACTGCAACAGGATGGAAAAACTTAGGCAACGATTCAACTACGTGGAGCAGTCTTAGCAATAAAATGTAGGAAATATTAAGAAGTAGAACAGTCGCAGTCATCAAAAGTGAAACAGTCTTCGTATGAAAAGTACCATAATACACTTAAGAACAGCGTGAGTCATGATCAGTACGATTTTGATCCACTCGCACCAATTACGTGAAGCAGTTCATAAGGTTGCTAAGTAAACCAGACAAACCTCTCAATGATCTCACCTCCTTTGTGGGTCTGCTTGTTGCCAGAGTAGATACCCCAAATGTTGCCAGCTTTGGGACACTTCCCATTGAACAACGGTCCTGAAGAATTGGATGTTACAGACTGCAGTTAATTGGGAACTCCGACCAGCATTTCTTAATACTCTGAATTAATTGAAGCTAAGCTATACTAGCTAATGAAGCACAGAGCGCGCGAATGTGCAGTCAAATATTTCAGCGCGCCCCAAACAAGTAAACGTTTTCGGTTTATTTTGTGACATTTGGCAAATTTATAGACTGGAATAGAAAGTACGTTTCTGTCCAATTATGCATTGAGCAATTGCCACATATTTGCATTTCAAGTGGTAGGTTTTGTTTGAACCGCATATATGTGAATAATCTTTTGTTTCTTCTCTCTACTATACACTTGCATACGTTATACGTCATAACATGGAAGCTTGGACTGACAACCGACGGTGTAAACTTTTAACTGTTATCGGGAGATATCACAAGAAAACAACTAAAACTCACTTGATCTCTTGGCGTTGGGTTGGTAGAAGTAAACTTGCAGGGGTTTCTCAGGTTCCACCTTCCTTTCCTCTCTTTTGACGGGTTTACTCTTTTCTACGACAGGCCGAACTTGCTTCGCAGGCTCCACTTGTTTCTTCCACTTTCTCACAAGATTTTTGGAGGATTCTACCACCTCAGGACAGTCGTGAGATTTGAAGCTGTTTATCAGCTTACCTATTCCCGTGTTCTGAGGAATTTACTTTTCAGAGTCATAGAGTAACCAGTTCTGATACGTAATAATACTTCAAACAATAACAGCAGTTCAAAAAACAATAACAAATATAAATCACAATCACATGACAATTCTAAATAGCCGAAAGCAGAAATCGTTCTGAACCTCTCATGCCAATCAGATTACGAAAAGGAAACATCCCCTCGCAGCCCATCAGGGATAAGATTAAATGATATATCGGAAATCGGCAATTCGCGCTCACGAGAGGACTTGCCCCTAGATCCTCTTACTGACACCAGAACACTCTTCAGGAGTGCAAAGGACAGTTTTGTTCGCATTGTACTGATCACATCATGATATTCCTCATTAGTTTTCGCAGCTACAAGCTCAGCAATCCTCTTGTGAAAAGCCTGTGCCTGAGGAGCCATGCCTCCTGATGTACTGTATACGAGTGGCGTGAAGCTGCACTTCTCCACCTGTATGACTCGTTGCTCATACTCCCTCTTCTTGATGTTCTCGTGTTGGGTATATACTGATTTTATGTCCCGATCTTTGTAGGAATCTGCGTTGGGATGGAAGATCCTGACATCGAACATCGTCTTCTGGAAAGGTCCCCAAAGCCCTCGAGCAGAGATGTCGAGGCGTGCCCTCTCCTCCACATTCCCTGGGATTGACTGAGAAGAGTCGATAGGGATTAGCTCAGGCTCGGTCTTAACGTCGTGACAAACTTCTCTAAGAAACGCAGCGTTTGTGTCTCGAACTTTGTTGTGTCTGAAGATAAGGTAGCCACCATTTTTACAAATAAGAGTGTGATCTACCGAATTCTTCTTTCCACAGACACAAACTGCTGGAATGTTAGGAATCTGCCAACCGTATCTTAGCCTGAGTGCATCCCTGAACTCTTCTTTGTTCAGCACCCACCCGAGGGAACCAATAGGGAGAACAGTAAGCCACGCCCCGGCACCCTTCTCTTGGGCCAAGGTGATGGACCTTTTCAAACTGCCAACAGAAGAGTCTGAATCAATCTCAGAAATCTTCCTCATCATCCTCACTTCTTTGTCTTTCAAGCAGTCCCGAGTCGCCTCTGCTACAGTCCCAGCTTGATACTTCAAACAATCGTGTAATTAAACACCTATTCAAATGAAAGCTAGGCATGTATAATGATAATACCTTCAATACCGATATCGTAACATTGTAACCATCAAGTTTCTTGAAAATCTTTAGGTAAAACTTGTCCTGAAACAATCAGCTGGTTAGAACACAACATCAAATCCGATACAATCAAATGTGATCGATCGTACACATTTTACATTAAAACACAAAAGACTGAAACATAGAGTATTATGTTATTCGCGCCTAAACAAGACCTAGAACCTAAATTCCTTCCACTATTGTTTACTTGAATCGCCCATCTTAAATTATTAAAACTACCTCATCACACTTTCAAGAACTGCAATGGTGCAATTTTGATAAACTCGTACCAATTTAATTCGCAAATCTTAAAGGGCGTGGTGCAGTTTTTAATTCAGTGTGTGTATGTAAGCAATTCATATCATTTTAAAAATAACAAACCGGGTGCTCCGTCTGCTTCAGCAGTTTACTGAGATTCGTAACTTTCTTCTCTGTTACCTTCTCATCGCTCATGTTACTCAAATTTGATTGTATACTTTATTATGCGGGTTGCAACAGTTTTAATTCAAATTTTAGTTCAATCTTCAATCTACTATGGGAATAAGAGATTGTATACCAAAGCTGATGATGGGAGTTTTATTATCAAAGGCAATAGAGGTATTTTCCCTCAACATCTGTAATTGTAATAAAGTTCCGAAGCCCTCCGGGGTTTTCAATCAATCAAAAGGAAAATTTTCCCACTACCATAATAATAATGATTTTTGTAAAATCGAAGTAAAAAAAATAAAGATAAAAGTATTGAATTACAATTTTAGTGAAATTGAATATAAACGTAAATTAAATATAAAAGTTAATATAAGCATATCATAAACGATAACAAAGTACGTCACACATTGAAAATTTACACGTATAAATTGCAATTTAATTATTAAGAAATTTAATTTGGAGTCAAATTTAAATAAATTCGCGATCTGTGTTAAATAAAGTTTATTTATAAAATTGTTAGGATAGAATGGGATTAATCCCTCAATAAAAATTCTTTAAAACACAATTTTGGAACTACGGACAGTTCCATAAAATGTGTCGAAACAAAATATCATTTTTTAATAATAATAATATGGTAATCACTGTAAAATACAAGTTACATCAATCAACTGAGAACAGAACATAAAATTAACGAACTGACACTGAAAAGTATTTGTCCTTTTTTTTTAAAACAGCTAACATGATAGTACAAATGGACATCAAAAGCAGAACTCAAAACTCGTTGATTTTCATTGCATCACGCAGCCAAAGGCTAAAAACTGTCATAGAAAAATCGTTAAAATGTAATCATTTGCGATTCGATAAAACATTAAATCATTCAATGGTAAATTTAGATAGAATAAAATTAACTTAAAATCAATGACACTTAAAAATCAATAACCCTTGACAATCAATAACATGTCATATAATAGCTAAGGGTCAAAGAACTTGACCCTTATTCGGCATGCCCAGACGACGACATTCCTGCAAGAATCCTTAGCTCCTGCAGAGACGAACTATCTGCCCCGTTACACATACTATGGTCACATTCCCTTGCCAATGGAGTCATCCCTTCTGAGCTCAAGTCTCAATTTATAACACCAGTCTACAAGAAAGGTGATCGCACTGACCCCGCGAATTATCGGCCTGTCTCCCTTACATCACACGTTATCAAAACTTTCGAACGAATAATCAGAGATAAGCTTGTTACCTATCTTGAAGAGGCAAATTTGATAAGCAACAACCAGCATGGGTTCAGGAAAAAAGCGCAGTTGCCTGACCCAGCTGCTTAGTCACATAGAATTCATCTACAGCTGTCTCAACAGCAATGATGAAGTAGATGTCATATACCTGGACTACTCCAAGGCTTTTGATAAAGTCGACCACCAAGTCTTGCTCGAGAAACTGAAGCGTTATGGCATCGGGGGGAAAGGTATTGTCCTGGATCGAACAGTTCCTCACTAACCGCACTCAGACTGTTCAGGTGGAAGGGGCTCTGTCATCGGCCCAACCTGTGATCAGTGGAGTGCCACAAGGTACAGTTTTGGGGCCTATACTGTTCCTCCTTTACATAAATGACCTTATTCCTACTCTTAAAAACTGTAAAGGACTGTGCTTTGCTGACGACACCAAGCTTATATCTCAAGTCGTTGGGATAGAAAGCACCACTCGCATACAAGAAGACCTTTGTAGTGTTATTGATTGGTCTACCATCAACAACATGGAGCTTCATGAAGACAAGTTTCAGCTCCTAAACTATCCACTTAATAGTTCTTACTATTTAAGGCAGCTCCCATTCTATTTGGAGAATTTCCACTACAAAACGCCAAAAGGACACGTTATAGAACTGAAAGAGACGGTCAGGGATCTGGGAGTCCTTGTTTCAAGTGATAGATCATGGTCACCCCATATCGAACAAATTACACAAGGTGCTCGTAAAATGGCATCCTGGGTTCTCAGTGCCTTCGCTGATCGATCTCCTGTTGTCATGCTCACTCTATATAAGTCTATGGTTCGTTCCAGACTCGAATACTGTTGCCCTGTTTGGAATCCTGTTAAGATATCAGACATTCAGAAGCTCGAAAATGTTCAGCGATGCTTTGTCCGTAAAATATCTGGATTATCAGACATGAGTTATTGGGACCGACTTAAGAAGCTCAAATTGATGTCACTTCAGCGCCGGCGAGAGAGATACTGCATCATCCAAGTATGGAAGATAATCAACAGACATGCCCCAAATGATGTACAAATGCAGTTCAAGCACCATCCTCGGCTTGGGGTCAAGGCAACTATCCCAAAGATCAACACCAAAGCCCAGCTATCTGTTCGTAGTGACTATGACAGTTCTTTTGGTGTTAAAGCAGCTCAGCTTTGGAATATCTTGCCGCATGACGTCTCACAACTGATTTCACTTGAAAGCTTCAAGATCGGTTTGGGCAGGTTCCTTGAGCAGTTCCCGGACACGCCACCTGTTCCGGGGTACACAGCTATGAACAACAACTCATTGCTGAGCTGGAAGGAGACGCGCATGACGCAGATGTCCTGAGCACGCCCAGTCAAACAACCCTAAACGTACCTAAACGTACGTACATCTGGCCAAGCTATATGCAGCCATATATGTAGCTCTCAAACCCCTTCCTTAAATCCAAAAAACAAATCAATTTCCCCCTCCCAGAGTTATTCAGTCTCCAGGTTGGAGTAGACATGAATCTCCCCCAGTTCTATCCCGTAGTCTGTCGAGTGGTTGGAGACCTCTGGCGGAGCACTGGCCCCAACTCTTACTCTGGAGTTGTTAGTCCCAACTTGTACAGTGTTTCTGTTAAGGGGCGTGGTCTCACCCGGACCAGCGCGGTCCTGTTTCCGCTTTAACACGAAGAATGCAACGCATACCATAAGAACTGAAATGTAGGGGATCAGAAGTAAAACGTCAGGAAATCAGATGGAAATATTTGGTAAAAGGGGTCCAAATAATACTTCTAAAGCTGCTTTGTCTTCCTAAAGACAAAATCACAGGCTGAGTAACACTGAACACTTCTAGAGTTCAAGCATATTAACACCTGTAATATTAAAATACTGAATAGTGAGCGTGTTACCCAGCCCCAATTATACATCCAATTCTTAGCTACTTCAGACCCTAATTAAGCAATGAAACGCCTTCCTATTTCCTGATTTACCAATCAAACCAGTGACGTATCGTAGAAAACTGAACATTAATTGTTTGCCAACTAGGGTGAAGTATCATAATGCGACTTAAAATCACACACTGGCCATTACTGCAGCAAAAATTACGTTTATGTGTGCACATGGATCGATCGATAAAAATGCGCAAAACCGACAGAAGTTAGATCATGAGAAGTGTATTGCCGCACTGTAAAATGCACGTATTTATCAATCCCATCATCAATCGACGCATGTGCACACATATGAGTTACCAGTGAAAAAAGATTTTCGGGAAAAGCTGGCCGCATAACCATCATTATATGTCAAAACAAAAGTTTCCCTTTTCCTTTTGAATAAAATTGTGTCTGACTTCCGGACAAATGTTCGACACGGACTCTTGTCTGAATAGCTAATTACAGGTTTCGGACGAAAGTCCTAGAATCAATCAGCTCAGATTTACCAGTAAGAAGAGTAGCCCAGAAGACAGGGTTACCGAGCATCTCCCCCCGTCCTTCTCCACAGCACGCGTACACAGTAGTTCCGTTCTTGAGGCGGGTCTTGCAGCAGTCCACCTCACATGTGATGGTGCTGAGGCTGTCTACACAGTAGTACACCATCTTACGTCATACTATGTCATCTAACACATGGTACATTAGTGGGTAATGGTGAAAATGGAATCCAAAGGTAAATTGAGCGATCCGTCTAGGCCAGTATCACGCCAGTAGCACGCCATTATCATGCCAGTATCGCACCAGTACCACGCCGTTATCGCGCCATCATCACGCCAGTATCGCTCAATTTACCGATACGAATATACTTAATTCAACAAAAAGTGACACCTTTTCCTATGTTTTGGTAAGAGATGAATACATGAAAACTGAAAATGATTTGAATTCAACGGACATTTTATTTCGAATATAACCAAGAGGCAAACGTACTGACAAAAAGAAGTGGAACATTATACTTTTAAATACATTAAATACTGCATGCTGGTACGGAACGTATTCAGATAAGAATTAAACATCTGATTTTAATGTTGCAATATTGTGATTTTTTCACGGATTTGATTACGCTATTCCCAAGCAACTTCTTGAGTCGTTGTTCATTAAAAACGGAAATTAGAAAATTGTTTAAGTTCATGGGCAACAAAACATGTGTTCGCAGACCGTGGTATTTGAGTGACATTGATTCGAAGTTCTTCAGTTACAGGAATTTTGCGTCAAAGTGATTTAAGTACGCAGTATATCATATTTAAGCGATTATGTAAGTATTCACGGTGTGTTAGTATGCATTATATGAACCCCACTTGTATGCATACAAGATAACACGGTATTTATAGATCATACTAACAATTCACATCATAATTCCTGATTAGAAAGTTAATCCACTGAGAAGTTATTCAGTTATACGAAGTGTATCACAGGGGGCAAAGCACACTGCACTACACTGTGGTCTGTACATTGTACAATTTGCAAAGTACACTGCACTACACTGTGGTCTGTACATTTTATAATTTGTAAATCACACTGCTTTGAAGCTTACTTGCTCCATGACAGGTTATGTCTAGCTTTGTTAGACACATCATACATGTGCAATGTTCGAATTGTTGGTAAGTCAATATGAGCATTTATGGTAAGTATGGTGGGTGATCTACAGAAGAGACTGTGTGGGATACTGAGGTGATATGATGTAGTCATTGAATCAGCATTGTGATAATGACTGTAATGAGGAATTGAAACTGTTGGGTTCGTTTGCAGGCTTTGCTCTACTTCCAAGTGTATTTCTATCTACATAACAGTATGGAAGTTATGAAATATGATCAGCAATCTCATGTCTCAGTAGTAAGTGGGAATGAAACAAAGGGAGAAAAGGAGAAACCGATTGTTGCACTGTATATGCCTCTTGATGCTAGAACTATCATAGTATCATCATAATCTTGCTAGCTTAAAATGAGCCATGATATTTGGAAATGGACAGAATAGTAATAGAAATGTAACAGAGACATTGATTTGAACACATTATATCATCTCCAAAGTAAGTTCCATGCATGAAACGACTCAAAACCTTATTGGAGTCTACCCGATGGGGTGGGTCCGGCCGCGCCCCCCAAGGGAAAGGGGGCTGGAAGGGGATCATTTTTTAGCCCCAAAAACCCGATCCCCTTTTGTGTTTTTTAAACCGGGCCCCTTTTATTTTTATGCCCTTGCCCCAAAAACCTGCCTGCGAAAATTTTTGTTGGGGAATTTTATCGCCCCCACAACCACAAAGAATGTTTTGGAACCTAAAACCTTTAAAGATATTTTTAATTTTGGGAAACTGCCGAGAGAGGGGTTTAAAAGTTTGGGTTTCATTTATTAAAAATTTTGTTTCACTGTTCAGTATCAATGATCAAACATATTTTTTTGAAAGGGGCCTTTTATGTTATTTATTATTGGACTGTTTGAAAAGGTTAATTTTTTTTAAATTTATTGTTGTTTTTAGAGTCCCTTTGAAAGGGGGTAATGAAAGAAAAAAAGGGGGAGGAATTGTATCCAGTTGTGTTAATAAGACAAAATGTTGTTTTTATTTTAAATAAATTTTAATTTTTTGGGGGCAAAAAAGTTCAAATTTTGAATAAACACATTTTCATTTTCGTTTTGAATGTTTGGGCCAATGATTTTAAATTTCTTTTTTTAATTTTCTTTTAAATTTTAAAAATTTTTTCAAATAATAAAAATTTGATAGAAATAGTTGAATTTTTAAAAAACTTATTTAAAAAAAAAACTTAAAAAATTTAAAAATATCAGTTAAAAGGGGCAAGCAAAAATTAAGACCTTTAAAAAGAAGTTAAAAATTTAAAAATTTTGAAAAAATTTTTTTTTTAAATTTGGGGCGGGGTTTAATTCCCTAAACATAAGTTATGATTTCCCATTTTTTAAATCGGGTTTTAAATAGTTAATTGGGGACGGGCCCAAGTCAAGGGAAAAATGGAAAAAAGTTTTTTAAATGTTTTTGGAGTTCTAACTGCCCCATTATCGAAAAAAACTGTTTTTCAATAAAGAAAAAGGGGGAAGAAGAAGGTAAAACCCCCAAGGGGCCCCAAAAATAGTTTTTGGAAAAGGGTTATAGGGGGATGTTGGGCCATGCCCTTTCAATGGTTAAACAGCCATTTTTGGAAAAGGGGATAAAAGGACTGAAAAAATAAATTTGGGAAAAATACAATAACAATAAAAGTCTGCCCCCACTACCTACATAAACCATTAACAAGCTTGTTTGAAGACATCCATCCTCAAGGCCCCTCCCCCCCAAAACCTGGGGAAAAAACCCTTTATTTCCCCGGGCTCCACCGTTTATTTTTTGGGGTTAAAATTTGTTTAAAAATTTTTATTTGTTTACCCTGCCCCACCTCCCACCCCCCTTTGACACCACTAACCTTTTAAACCCCTTTTTGCCTTCCATTTTCAGTTTGATGAAAAAATTCAAAATTTTTTTAAAGCCCGGGTTTTTTAAATTTAACGAAGGGCGTTTAAAAATTTGAGGTATACCAACTTTTGCCCCCAAAGCGCCCCCTAGGCTTAAATTTTGGGCCTTTTGGAGTTTTTCCCCTTTAAAACCAAGTTTTTGAAAAAAGGTTATTTTTTTTGGCCTGTGGAATCATAGTTTTTGGTGCCCCAAAAAAAAAAGGGAATTTTCATTAAATTAAAGTGGCCCTTTTTCAAAACCTGAAAACCCTTTGCCCAAAAAAAGGGAAAACCAAAGCCTTTTTGTTTTTTAAAAAAATTTTGAAACGGGGCTTAAAAAGATCCGTTTTTTGCCCACTGCTTTTTTTTTAAACGATATCCGTTCAACCGGGGAAATTTTAAAATTTTGAGATGAACCAAATTTGTTTGTTAAGGAAAAAACGAAGAAGAGGTTTTTAAAAATTTTTAAAAAAATTTTTAAATTCAACAACTTTCTAAAAAAATTACAAAAAAAATTCACTTTAACTTCCAAAAAGTTTTAAGGGAACGGGGTTCAAAAAAAATTTTTTAAAATGATATCCGTCAAAAAAAATTGACCAAAAAGGGTTTTAGGTGTTATAATAAAAAAGTTTTGGGGCCCAAATTCTAAATCAAAAGAGAACTCACCATGAAAATCTTTTCAACAGAATAAAAAAAATTTTTTAAAACCACTTATTCGAGAGCTCTACTATACTCTCTTTGAGTCTCATCTCTCCTACTGTATATCAGTATGGGGAGATGCTGCTATGTGTAGGTTGCAGCCCCTCTGGATTACCCATGAAGCATTGCATAAGAGTTCTTTTGGAGATAGGGAAAAGTTTCTGAACAAATTTAAAACATGTGCACAGAACCAGAATATTTGAAGACCAAAATTAGACTCTTCATTTTTGATAAAGAACCTAGTAAGCCACTTTCCAGACAAACAATATCCTATCACTGTTCAATCTCTATACCTATCACTGTATAATGGAAATATTTAAGATCCTTAAATTTCATTATCCTATCCCACTTACACAAGCTATAATATTTCAAGAGGAAGCAGACCACACTAATCCTTGATAAACCTTCTCAAACATTTATCTATCGATCTGCTGCCTTATGGAATGCTGTAGTAAAAAAGCTGAAAGTAACTGATTACTCAGATAATGTTAGCTCTGTCCGTGCAAGGCTCAAGCAGCTTCTTCTAGGGCTTCAGCATAAGGACCTTCCAACTTCATGGAGCACTGAGGATTATAATGTAAGCAAGTTGGCATGCCTCTCATAATTTTTCTTTTTCTTTTTTTTTGTTGGACTGTAGCTCTCTTATGTGAATGATGAAACTACACCCAATGAAACTCAATAGTATTCTAGGTAGGTATCGAGGTTGACTGGCCCTCATCTCATTTTTGATCTTTAATAGCTGCCCATTTTATTATTTATTGTTTGTTGATTGATTAATAAATTGATTTGCTATATTTTATTTGATAGAATATTAAAGTCTAAAGACAAGATAGTAAAAAATGATCCTCTTTACAAACAAGTCCAAAGGCTTCTCAAAATAGAACCATAAAATCAATGCTGGAGTAGTCTGCATCATCATCAAAGATAAGTACCTGCCTAAGCAACAGCAATCAAGCCTAGTAATACAGTCAAAATTGGATTTAAAAGTGGACAAATTCTACACCAAGCGATTTTGCATGGCATCTATAGTTTTTTGCATGAAAAATCGATCTAACAACTTTCCACACCCCTCCGGAGTGTGGAAAGTACCGAAAAATCGATTTTTAGCTGAGGCGCAGCCGACTGATATGTAAAAAATCGTATCTCGGCTCAGGAAGGTCGTAGAGACTTCATCTTGGGCGGAAAATGTGCGCAATGAGCATGTTTATATACAATTGTCAACAAAAATATGCCCTAAAATGCTCAAGAACGGAGTAACGGGCGAAAAACTGATTTTTTGGGCCAACACAAGACCTGCATAAGGCGAATTTTGTATCTCAGTCCAGGAAGGTCGTAGAGACTTCATCTTGTGCGGAAAATGTGCGCAATGAGCATGTTTATATACAATTGTTAACAAAAATATGCCCTCAAATGCTAAGGAACGGAGTAACGGGCGAAAAACAGATTTTTTGGGCAGGCGCAAGACCTGCATAAGGCGAATTTTGTATCTCAGTCCAGGAAGGTCGTAGAGACTTCATCTTGGGCGGAAAATGTGCGCAATGGCCATGTTTATATACAATTGTTCACAAAAATACGCCCTGAAATGCTAAGGAATGGAGTAACGGGTGAAAAACTGTTTTTTCGGGCAGACGCAAGACCTGATTTTGGCGAATTTTTTATCTCAGTCCAGGAAGGTCGTAGACTTCATCTTGGGCGGAAAATGTGCGCAATGGCCATGTTTATTTACAATTGTCAACAAAAATATGCCCTAAAATGCTCAGGAATGGAGTTACGGGCGAAAAACAGATTTTTGGGCAGGCGCAAGACCTGCTTAAGGAAATTTGTATCTCAGTCTAGGAAGGTCGTAGAAACTTCATCTTAGGCGGAAAATGTGCGCAATGGCCATGTTTATATACAATTGTTGACAAAATATGCCCTAAAATGCTCAGGAACGGGTAACGGGCAAAAACTAATTTTTGGCAGCTAACAGGCCTGATAGAAGATTTTTCTATCTTGGTCCAGACATTTATTCCAGTCCTGTATATGGTCTTAGTCTTAGTAAAACGGCCAGGGTCGGTTTTAATCGGCCAGGCCGGTGGCAGCCATGCTGAGCATGGAGACTATGATCCCTAATACGCTAGGCTAAGGGTGTGAACTCCTGGGTGGTTTTTTAGGCCACCCTACTGCCAGGGATATCCTCAGCTGAGAGCAGCCAGCCGTTCCTGGACCCCTCTGGACCGGCGGGCTGCCAACGCCGTGGCAACAATCAGACTGCAAAGCAAGACAAAGGCTTGCCTGCAGGTTAAGTCAGAGATCTGCCAAAGGCGGCTATAATGCACCACCTCTCTTTGTCTAGATGATTCACTGGGAGGTCTGACCCAGCCAGACTGTGTAAATATTATTCCCACCGATTGGGATTTAACTGGGCTCAATGGGCAAAGCCCAGTCCTTTATGGTGGTTAATCGTTACCTCGTTTTAGACACATTTCTGTACTCTCTTCCTACTTCCTGAGTTGACCATTCCAATTATTTTCTGCTCAGCCGGAAGTCTCTATGGGTGTACGAAATTTCATGTCAGGATACTTCATCTCCCTGTCCTGACCCTAAACATCACCCTATAACCTTACCCCGAATCTAACTCTTACCCATACGCTAACCATTACCCTAACCCAGATCCTTACCTTTGCGTAGGGTTGAAATATTACAAGATAAAGTGCCGTGAGATGAAATGTGATGAGATCAAAAGTCCGTTACTTGTCTCTTTTACTGGACAGTGATTATATGAAAATCGTCTCAAACCATCGCCAAATTTCATTTTTCGCCTATAACTTTCTTCCTGAGAATTTCAGGGCACATGTTTATCCTTTTACTCTTTTATCAGCAAGTCGTACAGAAAAAAACATGGCCATTGCGCACATTTTCCGCCAAAGATGAACTCTCTACAACCTTCCTGGACAGAGATACAAAACTGGCCTAAATCAGGTCTTGTGTTGGCACAAAAAATCAGTTTTTCGCCCGTTACTCCGTTCCTTAGCATTTTAGGGCATATCTTTGTGAACAATTTGTAAACATGGCCATTGCGCACATTTTCCGCCCAAGATGAGGTCTCTACGACCTTCCTGGACTGAGATACAAAATTCGCCTTATGCAGGTCTTGTGTTGGCCCAAAAAATCAGTTTTTCGCCCGTTACTCCGTTCCTTAGCATTTAAGGGCATATTTTTGTGAACAATTGTATATAAACATGGCCATTGCGCACATTTTCCGCCCAAGATGGGGTCTCTACGACCTTCCTGGACTGAGATACAAAATTCGCCTGAATCAGGTCTTGCGTTGGCCCAAAAAATCAGTTTTTCGCCCGTTACTCCGTTCCTTAGCATTTTAGGGCATATTTTTGTCAACAATTGTGTATAAACATGGCCATTGCGCACATTTTCCTTAAGATGAAGTCTCTATACAACCTTCCTGGACTGAGATACAAAATTCGCCTTATGCAGGTCTTGTGTTGGCCCAAAAAATCAGTTTTCGCCCGTTACTCCGTTCCTTAGCATTTAAGGGCATATTTTTGTGAACAATTGTATATAAACATGGCCATTGCGCACATTTTCCGCCCAAGATGAAGTCTCTACGACCTTCCTGGACTGAGATACAAAATTCGCCTAAATCAGGTCTTGCGTTGGCCCAAAAAATCAGTTTTTCGCCCGTTACTCCGTTCCTTAGCATTTTAGGGCATATTTTTGTCAACAATTGTGTATAAACATGGCCATTGCGCACATTTTCCGCCCAAGATGAAGTCTCTACGACCTTCCTGGACTGAGATACAAAATTCGCCTTATGCAGGTCTTGCGCCTGCCCAAAAATCAGTTTTCGCCCGTTACTCCGTTCCTTAGCATTTTGGGGCATATTTTTGTCAACAATTGTGTATAAACATGGCCGTTGCGCACATTTTCCGCCCAAGATGAAGTCTCTACGACCTTCCTGGACTGAGATACAAAATTCGCCTTATGCAGGTCTTGCGCCTGCCCAAAAATCTGTTTTTCGCCTGTAACTCCGTTCCTGAGCATTTTAGGGCATATTTTTGTTGACAATTGTATGTGGACATGCTCGTTGCGCACATTTTCCGCCCAAGATGAAGTCTCTGCGACCTTCCTGAGCCGAGATACGATTTTTTACATATCAGTCGGCTGCGCCTCACCTGAAAATCGATTTTTCGGCACTTTCCACACTCCGGAGAGGTGTGGAAAGTTGCTAGATCGATTTTTCATGCAAAAAACTATAGAATCCATGCAAAATCGCTTGGTGTAGAATTTGTCCACTTTTTACCCCTTTTTGAGGCAGATTTGACTGTATTATAGTAATAAAAGTTGCTATACAAAATTAAAACGTGGAACAGCTTGAGTTGTGGTGTACACAATAGCGAACAGCACGAGTACCCTTGTGCCCCTTAAGCTGTTCACAGCTCTTTGAGATGGTGCAGGCATACTAGCCTATATTTCGTGCTATGTTATATATTTAATTGTCCTGTAAAGATTGGCACAAATATTAATTTTCTTGTTTTACTGAATTTTCTTGTTTTACTGATTGCATTGTGATATATTAATTGTATTGGATGCTTGGTGCATTCATGGTCAATGTACCCTTTTGAACTTTCCTCTTTCCTGATCTATTCTAAGAAATTACAGGCAATGCCATTTTTACCAGAGATTTTCTGAAAAAAACTTTCGAAAAAGCAGGACTGTGCCATCCTTGCTTTTAATACCTTTTCAATGAAATTTTAGCAGCAAGAGGCGAGAACAATCAGCTTCCAAATGTAAGGGGCCCATAACATTTGCAGGTCAATCAAATGGAATTGGTCCATCGATCAACTCCATTTGCACAAATGATGTGTTTCATTGGTCCCTAATGACTTGAATCGTGTTTAAATGAGCAATATTTAGTTGTTTCCCCACTAGCTCAAAGGTTTTCTATTTAAAACACATCAGTTGATCAAATGAAGTTGATCGATTGACCAATTCCATTCGATCAACCGCTATTCTGCACATGCACCTAATACAAATTACAGTGAAATTCAGAAAATTGTAGAAGTTGTAGGATTTTTCAAATTCAAATTCATTTTTCGTATCAAAACATCAGAATTGTAGATACCCTCGTTTATTTGGCCCTTACTTGCTTAGTCCTAGGCAAATTTAAGAAGTTATTTCACACTTACTCAGGGCAATGATTAGTCTAATGATATCATGAACATTCAAGTTTGAATTATTGAACATGATTGAAAAAACCCCGTGGGGGCAGAAAATGGACAAATATACACTAATGGGCGTTAACAACACTCAAAGCCTTGTCAAAAATGTTGCAAGAAAAACTTAATTCCTGTAGGCAAACAGTTTGGGACAGTGATCACTTAAAATTGAAATTTATAGCACTGAAAAAGGCTAAAAAAAGCAAAACAACGAACACATATGGCACTCTACTGTAGTCACATGACTGTAACAACCACCCATTTTTTCATTTTTTCACAAGACTGTGGGTCCCAGGCCATATCATCACTATGTGATAAAGTGTAGAATTGCACCAACCAGTCCCAGGCCACGTAATAATCATATGATAAATTTTAGATTTGTACCAACAGTGCTATTACAGAGCTTTATACTTTCATAGAGGTTTTCCTGTACAATTTTGAATTTTTGAACCTCAATCATAATTTGCCTGCCCACTCCCCCACAAAGAAGAAAAAAGTACATTTTTTTGAATATTTCGTCAAGCAATAATTCTCATTATTTCAATGAAACCATTTGCGGAGTTTTCATTGAGGGTATCAGTCAACCATGAGTCCATTCTCACTCTACTCCCTACTTTAAGTTGCTCTATCACTGCTGCATCGGGATGTGCGTCGAATATAGATCCCTGATCCCACTACAAAGTTACCATTTATATGTTTCAAACTCAGAGTTGTTCCAATAGATCGTTTACCCGAGCAAGCTCCAATTTCACTACTTGATTAACATCAGTTATTCTTTTTTTGGTTGCAGCTTTGCCTTTGCACTCGCCAATTTTTTTTACTGTATGAGGGTGTAGTTTGGACTTTTCAGAGCTGTACTAGGTGTAATCCCAAGAGAGCGGTTCAATTCTGTCTATGTCTCAATTTTGAACATTGTAACCTGCATAGCTTAGCCCATCCTCGCTCAAGCTCTGACCCCTCTCATATTACCTGATGGCATATGTACCCTCAATTTTCCAACTCAATTTTAATTTTAACAGGATGTAGATAAGTCTATGTATGTATGCATGTTCAAAAGTGGCCGATTTTTGATGAGCTCATTTCTGGATGGCCTCTAAGGGGGTTACCCATCAGGTACCTACGGAGATAAGGGGGTTACCCATCACGTTCCTGCGGAGATAAGGGGGTTACCCATCACGTACCTGCAGAGATAAGTGGGTTGATAAAGACGTGCTATAACAGTGCGGGCAAATCACCTTTCATAGAATTTCTGTCGTTTTTTGCACCTTTTATCATCAATGTATGTGCACAAACATACCCATGGCATATATCTTGACCTATCAACGTGCATTATAAATTATAATCGACTAATCGGTTCTTCATATTAAATGAAAATGTTAAAAATTCCCATTCTAATTCCGATCGGTTCTACCAATGACGGTTTCCCACACATAACAGTTCCATGAGATAGAGCCTCGATGCCACCATTATATAGTAGTCTGGTATCCCTTCACAAATATAAAGTAATGACTCGTTGTTATGGTGATTAAACTCAAGGTCAAGGTAAAGGATAAGAAGAGATTGAGAACTAAACTTCTCAGTTACACACAGGTAACATCAATAACCTAATTAACTCTCACTAGAAATAATAATTGTGCTTGCTGGCACAATTCTTGTTGTTGCTTCTGTATGTAGGTGCTTAGGTGCTTAATTTCCCTCCCCGGCCTTGTTATCTCTGGAAGAATAGAAAGTAATCACATAGATGAATAACAGCCAATTAAAGTTGTTTTACCATATTACTACATAAGGTTATATATTGCAACATTATTAATTATACAGAAGGTGCAGAGCGAACGGTGAACCATATGTGCATAACTTTGTGAAGGCATGTGGGTTCAAGAACAGGGTGAACTCTAGGTCGGGAGTCCTAATTACGTGGCATAGAATACATCGAGTTCAGATACTTT
The DNA here is from genome assembly GCA_011033025.1 of Beroe forskalii. NCBI lineage: Eukaryota > Metazoa > Ctenophora > Nuda > Beroida > Beroidae > Beroe > Beroe forskalii. The sequence goes on along the minus strand of WFMF01000079.1, from coordinate 563,699 downwards.
ACAAAGAGTTACAAGTAGTGAGATTGTAATAAAGCACGACAATGTTTACCAAGGGTAAAAATTTACTAAACAATAATACATATTTTAATAAGATTTTATAAGATTTAATAAGATATGTTTTAAAAACCGTTCATTTCTAGCTGCAACGCAACAAAATATATCCAAATACATAGCAGTTGCAGTATTATTAAGGATGAAAGACAGATTAGGAATAAAAAACTATTCTATCTAGGAAATATTAGGCGTATTTAAATGGAAAGCACACATATAATAACACACCAAAGAAAATGCAACTGCCGGATACAGTCTGAGTGTCCCCTACAAAACAAGTGTTTGGAAAAAACACTTGTTTATAAAGCGTCAGTTAAAACTGATGGGGAAACTTACTCATACTTCGGAACATCGGAGGGGGAATTCAAAACTAGGTACAGCAACCACACGAGCTCCTTCCGTCATGAAAGCAAGAGGAATAGTACAGAACTGTCTAAGAAAATTTGGGAAATCAAAGAAGGAGGGAAGGAGTATTCAATAAAGTGGGAAATAGCTAAGAAAGCGTTTCCATATCAAGGTGGAAAAACCAAGTGTGACCTCTGTCTTACCGAAAAACTGCTGATTGTAGCCAACCAATCTAAATTCTTGTTAAATAAAAGGAACGAAATGATTTCTAAATGTCGCCATAAAAACAAATTTTCATTGAGCAGATGCCTTTAACCATTTTTTAACGTCTGATATAAATGATTTTCTCGATTTTAGAATTTTACAAATTAACCAGGGACAATTTCATGGCTTACAGCATTTTTTACCGATTTTACCGACTTTTGGCCAATTTTTTTTACCGATTTTTACCGATTTTACCGATTTTTTACCGTAATATTTCTTAAATTCTCGTTATTAATTGATATGGAGTTGTCTGACTCGGTATCCAATATTTATAAAGGAGTCAACCGTGGTCTTTGCGAAAATTAGTGCCAAGTAGCTAACGATGCTGATGATTGGTGTAGCAACCATGAAACATATTGTTCGTCACTAAAGTGTTGTATCATTGTGTATAATAACACACATATATAATAACACACATAATAATAACACACATATATAATAACACACATATATGATAACACACATAATAACACACATAATAACGCATATGAGACGTATCTATGTTATAAAAAGCTTATCCCAATGGAGATGAAAATAAAGGAAAGCGTTAGAAGTACAACTGCAGGCGATGTCTTGATATTAGAGGCATCCTTATTCAAGAGAGGCTCCGTATCATTGATTTCCTCCACATCCTCATTATGTGTTCCGTAGCTAGTACTCTTTATCTCATCAGAACCCTCAGGCTGGAAGCCCTCTTCCACCCTCTCCTTTGACAGCTGTACCTCCTCATCAATGTTTACTGAAGCTATCCTAACCATGTACACAGAGCACTGCAGGACATGCGAGGCAACGAAACACCAGAATATTCCAGCAGCACCTGTATCAGTGCAATAGACAAGGTAGATCATGAGGGGGTAGCCGCAGAGGAATATTGATAAAGGAGCAGTTATCCCGATCACAGCTTGTCTGGCCATGGGAGTCAGGAACCCCTGAGCCAGGAGCTCATCCAGTCCGAAGAGGAAGTAAAGTGCTGCTATTGCTGCCCTGCACTCTCCTACTCTCACTAATATGGACTCTGTGTCAGTGAAGAAACGGGATATGAGCTCGGCAGTGAAGACCATTACGAGTACAGATATAGTGCGTTCAACCAACCAGTTTATCAACCCGATGAACATCGCTTTCTTAACCTGAACCCTTGAACCCGATGCCAACTCCATCCCAACGAGGAAGGCTGAAGCAGAGCCCCCAGCGTAAACTAGCATGTTGAAAAGTAGGTTGATTTTGTCCACAATTACAGTAGCACCGGCAGTCACTGGGCCACCCACTTGACATATAACGCTCGAGAGCACGTACAAGCAGTTAGAGGAAACCAGTCTGCACCCGGTCAGAGTGCCCAGCTTCATCATCTCCCTCCACCCCCTCATCAGTTCACTCCGCACACATCCCGACCAGGGCTGAACTTCACAGAACCAGTGGCAGTAGACCAAACTGCCAGCTATAGTAACTAGAGTAGTAGCCGAGAGAGCTAGTGCCACCCCCACCACTCCCCACTCCACCACATCCACCAGGAGGTAAAGGAACAGGGATTGCACCCCCAGCGTGCTGAACCCCACTACAAGGGGTGCTGCCGTGTGACCCTGGACTATCAGGAACTTGACCAGGAGCTCTTGTGCATGCATGAGCAGGGGCCACGGGGCGCCTACTCGAATAAACAGTGCCGCAGTGGCGTGGGTCTCAGCATCGTCTCCCAGGAAGGATATGAGGTGTACAGTGTTGAGGAGAGGTCCCAGGACGATGGCGTAGACCAGGGCACCCTGCAGGAGACACTTCGTGAACAGCACCCCTACTTGGTCGGGGGCTGTGACGAGGACAGCTCCCGCATAACACTCAAACAAGTTGCCGAACCCCATTACACAGCTGTAAGCGATGCAGAACACCATCATCTGGCCTATCCCAATGCCTGTGACAATGGAATCCGAATGGAGGTGCCCAGCAAAGTAGATTCCGACAAACGTGGTCAGATTTCGTGGTATGGTGAGGGCTAGGATGGGGATGTAACACTTCCAAAACTGAATTTGAAGGTCTTTAAGCGTCCTTGATTCGGGTGATTTGACAATGTCCGTTGATGGTTGAACTTCTGTTGGTCGTTCAGGTTCTGATGGTGCCCCAAACTCTGATGGTGTCTCAAATTCTGATTGTGTCCCCAAATCTGATGGTGTCCCAAACTCTGATGGTGTCTCTAATTCAATAAGAGTTGATCCAACATTTGTATTTGGTTCTGTTCCAATTATTGGAGATATTTCAAAATGCATGACTAGAAGGAAAATGCTAGAAATACCGAATGTTACAAAAGGAGGGGTTTGTGACATAGTTGCATCAATCTTAATTTATTTATTTACTTCTCATTGCTTATATCAAGCAAAACATGATATTAGACCGGGATTTGGGTTTTTTGATGCAATTTACTCAGTTTAAGTTGATTTTCGTGGCTATTTTTGAGCAAAAATTTCTTGGTTCGGCAATTATTTGAAAAAAAAATGTCAAGGGGCCGGTTAAAGTGGATCAAAGATTATTCGATTTTTGTCCATTGGGCCGGTTAAAAAAAGGCCGGCTAAATAAAGACCAATAAGGTAACAGTTCTATTGTTGCTGTCGTACAACAAACTTTTCAGTTGGAAAATGGAGAACCTGACTTCTAAAAACATAACACCACATACGTCTTACGAGGGCAAACTTTAAGAAAATTGAGAACAGTAAAATTGCTCGTATGTTGAGAAGGTTATCTTATGCAATAGTGCAAGAGTTGCAGGTTGCACTACCCGGATCTCATGCTCATACTCAATACTGGATTGGACCACGGCCAGCTTACTACAAGAGGTAGGTGTTATGCATCAAATATGCCCAAAAATCAGTTTTTCGTCCATTTTCCTGACCATTTTAGGGCATACGTTTATTACCAAGTTGTACATAAACATGACCATATTTTTCTTTATATGGAATTGCTGGACAGATTCACTGATCACCCTTTGACTGATGACAACAGTATTGCTGCTGAGCAGTTCCTTTTTGAGACATTTCTAAAATCAAGAGCTGTACCTACATTCCATGAAGATAGGTATAAGCAATATCATGATATCAAGTCAATGGATATCAGTAAGCTTGTGTGCAGCTCATATTCAATTAAGGAACACATCAAGTGAGCTCATTATAGAGCGATGAGACCGAATATGGCGTCCAACACATACCTTGGTCCACTAGGACTTTGCATACTGACGTAGTCTGGCCTGCTGTGACTACAAATCAGTGACCGCAAAAGAAGAAGTCTGGCCTACTCTAGTACTATATTGAACCAAATGAAACTCCAACATGAGGTACATAAGAAGCCTTACCACTTCTTGGGATGTTTTTTTGTTTTTCTCAATATTTAATTTTTATATTTGATGTGGGCTGGAAAGTTCAACTGAATGCGTAGTGAATCATAGATACAGCTGTGTGATAAATCAAAATTGGGTCGTATGAAGGTATACCAATGCCCCCTACTGACCCCCTGCTGATCCCCTACTGACCCCCTGCTGACCCCCTACTGAACCCCTGCTGACCCCCTACTGACCCCCTGGTGAACCCCTGCTGACCCCCTGGTGAACCCCTACTGACCCCCTGCTGAGTGCTGACCCCTGCTGACCCTACCGAACCCCTGCTGACCCCCTACTGACCCCTGGTGAACCCCTACTGACCCCCTGGTGAACCCCTACTGACCACTTTCTGATCATTGTTTCAATTCTTATCATGAGTGATTTACTGATTTTTAACATCTAAAAGCAATTTAAATTTCACTTTGCCTTATCACAAAGTGATAAGGCAAATTGTGACCAGTCGACCGATGCACCCTCAACACACCAAAATACCATAAACACACCCTACATGTTAAGTATGCTATGTTAGTATTAAAGCTATATTAGTTGTGTTAGTTATGTTTGCCATAACTGAAATAAATAACATGTCAAGCGTAATGATAAGGCAAAGTGAAATTCAAAGTGCTTTTAGATGTTAAAAATCAGTAAATCACTCATGATAAGAATTGAAACAATGATCAGAAAGTGGTCAGTAGGGGTTCACCAGGGGGTCAGTAGGGGTTCACCAGGGGGTCAGTAGGGGGTCAGCAGGGGTTCGGTAGGGGGTCAGTAGGGGTTCACCAGTGGGTCAGTAGGGGTTCACCAGGGGGTCAGTTTCATTTCTTCCTGTAGGATTACTATCTGTAATAGAATAACCATAAAACCAGTTTGTAGTGAACTTCTTTAAACTTTTAAAAGCTTGAAATAGCTTTCAGAACAGTAACTAAGTTACTAGATTCATAAATCTTTTCTACAAGATCTCTCATGTTTCACTTTGTCGATGACATATGCCACATTTTCTGACCTCTACATTATAAGTGAACCTGAATGTTATAGATGCTGTTTTTACCATCTGATTGTTATAGATGCTGTTTTTACCATAAATTTCACAACAGCATCTAAAATATATCATTCTACTTCGGGTCTGCATTGTCTGTTGTATCCCAAAAACCAGTCCAGAAATAAAAATTCAAAATGGACACAGACAAAACAGACAATGACACTTCTCCCATTAATTGTTGCTAAATAAATTTTGCATTTAAATAGGATGCTAAGAAGGGTAATTTCGTTGCCTGCATCTTGTGGGTTGAAGGTTTCTGTGAGACATGCTGGTGACATGGAAAGTACTCATGGAAAATATGAAAGTGAGATTGTTTCAGCAGAACTTAGCTGGAAAAGGAGAAAGAGGATTAATGAACTTATCAAAGCAGAGAGGAAACATGTAGCATCCCTTCCAGGTGATTGTATTTTGCATTTTTTTCAAGGCGAACTGGTGACCCCATTGACACTCAGCTATTTTATCATTTTAGTCATATTATGATAATTGGGTGCTTCAATTATGATAATGAAAAATGGGTGATAGATATATTTACCAGTAGTTCACTAAACTATATGTTTTCATAATGGGGGCTACCAAGGTTTTATGAAGCATGAGATAATTTTACATTTTGAAACATATGAATCTTGTTATAAGGTTTAAGCAGTGATGAATACAAACCATCATTGGAGCCTGGAACTATCAACTTGCGATCAATGCATCCCCCATACTACAGTCCTCTTCTCAGAGCACAGGTATATTAATGTGTATCATTTTCCTTATTATTGGGGATGTTACTAGTTTTCTACACACAATAAATTCATTCAATTTTGAATATCTAAATTCTAATCAACTTGATGTTAAGCATCTGAAATTTAAAAATAATGAGTGGCTATTTCTTACACACAAAGGAGATGTTGTGACCCTCCCCCAGACAGAAGAACAGACAGCAGCAGCATGGAAGAAGATGAGAGACTGGCAGGAGCGACTTACTGCTGCCAAGGGGACTGACAGGAAGGAGTTAGTGCAGGAGTACATGAACGATTTCAAGTTGGTGTATGTTTACCATGGGGACCCTATCTCGGATGTCAGACTGTGGAACTCTGCTCACTGTACCCAGGTAATCCCAGCTCTCATGGTGTCTCACCCCTCGACCATGGGGGAACACAATAAAATGTTAAAATAAACATCAACCTAGAATATCAAAACTGGGTTAGTGGGTTATCTTGGGTTATTTTAAAGGGTCAAGGCGAGGAATTTTTATGTAACCTAATTTTCTTTTCCTAAAAAATTATTTTCCTAAAATATAAATAACATAATTTGTGATATGAAAATGACTATCTTGCCATTTGATCATGATGTACAGCATTTTAATACCCCCTTGTCAGGTGATGCAGGTGCATGGTATAGCACGTGGCATTGAGGGCTATGCCATCCTTAACATCGCTGATGACGAGGATTTGGAGGAGACTGTGATTGAGCTGTCTGAGAACACGTGGATGCCCCAAGTGTGGGCGGGGGTAAGTTCGTGGCATGTTGGAGAGGCTGGTGTGAGCTCCACAACACTGGAGAGATAGTGCAGTTGCTGGAGAGTGTGGGGTTAGGGAGCAAGTTGAAGGGGTGCTACTATGATGGCAAGACTCCACTGGTACTTCATTAGAAGAGATGAGAATTAGGATGAACTTTGTATATTTATTACACATATGAAACAAGAATAGTGATGATACCATTGAAAGAAACTTTCGTATAATGTTTTGGGCCTTATTATAATGAGAGCATAAACATCTGTTGAAGTCGGTTATATTTCCTGTAATGTTATTGATAAGAAATATAGTTAGAAATAAATGTTTCTTTAAGTCATTCATTAGTGACATTATAAGCAGATTATATTCAACGATCAATTTGTCATAATATGATATTGGAAGAAAATCTTAATTTCGAAACCATTTAGGCTCCAATAATGTTTTGAGTCGTTTCATGCATAAAACTAACTTTCGAGATGATATAAGTATATAATGTGTTCAAATCAATGTTTCTGTTACATTTCTATAACTATTCAGTCCATTTCCAAATCTCGTGGCTCATTTTAAGCTAGCAAGATTATAATGACAGTTTTAGCATCAAGAGGCATCTACAGTGCAACAATCGGTTTCTCCCTTTGTTTCATTCCCACTTACTACTGAACATGAGACAATCATATTTCATACTGGTATACTGTTATGTAGATAGAAATACACTCATACACTTGGAAGTAGAGCGAAGCCTGAACCATGCAGTTTCAGTTCCTTATTACAGTCATTATCACAATGCTGATTCAATGACTACATCCTATCCCCTCAGTATCCCACACAGTCTCTTCTGTATTCTGTAGACCGAAGACTGTAAGATCACCCACCATAAATGCTCATATTGACTTATCAACAATTCTAACATTGCACATGTATGATATGTGTATAACAACGCTATACATAACCTGTCATGGGGCAAGTGAGCTATAAACCAGTGTGCTTTACATATTGTACAATGTACAGACTACAGTGTAGTGCAGTGTGCTTTGCCCCCTGTGATACACTTCGTATAACTGAATAACTTCTCAGTGGATTAACTTTCTAATCAGGAATTATGATGTGAATTGTTAGTATGATCTATAAATACCGTGTTATCTTGTATGAATATGTGGGGTTCATATAATACATACTAACACACAGTTAATACTTACATAAGAGCGTAAATATGATATACTGCGTACTTAAATCACTTTGACGCAAAATTTCCTGTAACTGAAGAACTTTGAATCAGTAATGTCACTCAAATACCACGTTCTGCGAACACATGTTTTGTTGCCCATGAACTTAAACAATTTTCTAATTTCCGTTTTTAATGAACAACGACTCAAAAAAGTTGCTTGGGAATAGCGTAATCAAATCCGTGAAAAAATCACAATATTGAAACATTGAAATCAGATGTTTAATTCTTATCTGAATACGTTCCGTACCAGCATGCAGTATTTAATGTATATATTCTACCTCTTTTTGTCAGTACCTTTGCCTCTTTCGCTCATTTTTCACAATTTCATTTTTCACCATTTAATTTTTGCCATTACCCACTAATGTACCATGTGTTAGATGACGTAAGATGGTGTACTACTGTGTAGACAGCCTCAGCACCATCACATGTGAGGTGGACTGCTGCAAGACCCGCCTCAAGAACGGAACTACTGTGTACGCGTGCTGTGGAGAAGGACGGGGGGAGATGCTCGGTAATCCCGTCTTCTGGGCTACTCTTCTTACTGGTAAATCTTAGCTGATCCAAGGACATTTGTCTGAAACCTGAAATTGGCTATTCAGAAAAGAGTCGAACATTTTTTCCGGAATTCAGGCACAATTTTATTCAAAAGGAAATGGGAAACTTTTGTTTTTTGCATTTCTATCGATCGATCCATGCGCACACATTAACGCTAATTTTTGCTGCAGTAATGGCCACTGACCAGTGTATGATTTTAAGTCGCATAATGAGTGTATGATTTTAAGTCGCATAATGATACTTATGTTACACCTTAGTTGGCAAACAATTAATATTCAGTTATCTACGATACGTTACTCGTTTGATTGGTAAATCAGGAAGTAGGAAGGAGTTTCATTGGTTAATTAGGGTTCGAAGCAGCTAAGAATTGGGTGTATAATTGGGGCAGGGTAACATGCCCACTATATTACAGGTGTGAATATGCTAGAAGTGTTCAGTGTAACTCAGCCTGTGCGGTGATGTGTTTTTGTCTTTAGGAAGACAAACGGCTTTAGAAGTATTCATTCGGACCCCTTTCACCGAAAATTTCCATCTGATTTCCTGACGTTTTACCTCTGATCCCATGCATTACTGTTCTAATGGTATGCGTTGCATTCTTCGTGTTAAAGCGGAAACAGGACCGTGCTGGGCCGGGTGAGACCACGCCCCTAAACAGAAAGACTGTACAAGTTGAAACTAACAACTCCAGAGTTAGAGTTGCGGCCAGTGCTCCGCCAGACTCCTCCAACCACTCGACAGACTACGGGATAGAACTGGGGGAGATTCATGTCTACTCCAACCTTGAGGCTTAATAACTCTGGGACTTGGGAGGAGGGAAATTGATTTGTTTTTTGGATGTAAGGAAGGGGTTTGAGAGCTACATCTGACCCCGCATATAGATTATAGCTTGGCCAGATGTAGATTGTAGCTATTATATGACATGTTATTCAGTTATTGATTGTCAAGGGTTATTGATTTTTAAGTGTCTTTGATTTTAAGTTAATTTTATTCTATCTAAATTTACCATTGAATAATTTATTGTTTTATCGAATCGCAAATGACAGTTTTTAGCCTTTGGCTGCGTGATGCAATGAAAATCAACGAGTTTTGAGTTCTGCTTTTGATGTCCATTTGTACTATCATGGTAGCTGTTTTTTTTTAAAAGTACTGATACTTTTCAGTTCCAGTTTTGTAATTTCATGTTTTGTTCTCACTTGATTGATGTAACTTGTATTTTACAGTGATTACCATATTAATATTATTATTATAATTTGTTTCGAGACATTTTATGCAACTGTCCCTAGTTCCGAAATTGTGTTTTAAAGAATTTTTATTGAGGGATTAATCTGATTCTATCCTAACAATTTTATAAATAAACTTTATTTAACACAAAGATCGCGATTCGTGAATTTATTTAAATTTGAAACCAAAGTGAATTTCTTAATTTTTAAATTGCAATTTATACGTGTAAATTTTCAATGTGTGACGTACTTTGTTATCGTTTATGATATGCTTATATTAACTTTTATATTTAATTTACGTTTATATTCAATTTCACTAAAATTGTAATTCAATACTTTTATCTTTCTTTGTTTTACTTTGAGTTCACAAAAATCATTATTATTATTAAACGGTAGTGGGAAAATTTCCTTCTGATTGATTGAAAACCACGGAGGGGTACCACTAAGGGCTTTGGAACTTTATTGAGAGATAGTACAGTCAAATCCTAATTTTTTCAGGAACAAATTCTACACCAAGCGATTTTGACTGTTTTCTATAGTTTTTTGCCCAAAAAATCGATCTAGCAACTTTCCAAGACTTTCCAGGGTGGGGAAAGTGCCGAAAAATCGATTTTTAGTTGAGGCGCAGCCGACTGACCTGTGAAAAATCATAACTTGACCCAGGAAGGTCGTAGAGACTTCGTTTTAGGCTTAAAAGAAGCGCAATGGCCATGTTTATATACGACTTGTTGATAAAAAATATGCCCTTAAATGCTCAGGAACAGAGTTATGGGCGAAAAACTGTTTTTTGGGCACCCGCGAGACATTGTGGGAGCGATTTTTGTATCTCGGCCCAGGAAGGTCGTAAAGGCTTCGATTTGGGCTTAAAAGAAGCGCAATAACCATGTTTTTATACGACTTGTTCATAAACATATACCCTAAAATGCTGAGGAACCGAGTTATGGGCGAAAAACTGATTTTTTGGGCACCCGCGAGACATTGTGGAAGCGATTTTTGTATCTCAATTCTCATGAAAGATGTAGAGACTTCGCTTTGGGCTTAAAAGAAGCGCAATGTCATTGTTTATATACGCCCTTGACATGTGCCCTAAAATGCTCAGGAACAGAGTTATGGGCGAAAAACTGAATTTCCGGGCACCTGTGAGACATTGCTGAAGCGATTTAGGTATCTTGGCCCAAGAGTCTTGAGTAGAGATTTCATTGTGGGCTGTAAATACGTGCAATGGGCATGTGTAATATATACTACTTGTTATCAAAGGTATGTACTAAAATGCTCTAGAACAAATTCATGTAATTTTAGTTTTCTTCTGAGTTGAGGCAATTTTCCTGGGCTCAGCCTAGGAAGGTCATTGAAACTTATCAAAATAATACAAAAGCCATGTTTATAAACAGACTTGTATAGATTTGATAAACTGATATGGGGCTCCCTACTAAGGCAAGCACAATTTTCTAATCACAGCTTTGCCCCAAGAAGGGCTTAAAACTTAAAAAGAACGGCAACTGTGTAGACTATTAGGGCTAATGTAAAGATGATGATTGATGATTCATTGATGACACCTAGCTCTACGACCTGTATGGGTGGCAATACCTAAAACTTAGTCCATACTGCTTTGCTGAACTAGGATATAAAATTGTTTCAGCCATGTCTATTGTCTGATGAGTCATGGCCGATATTGACCAAACATCAGGTTTTTGCTAATAATCTGAGGTCTACAATGAAATCTACAAGCCTCTTGAGCTCTTGGGCAGAGATGCAGAAATAGCATTGGCCATGTCTTATAATGCCCGAAACATCAGTTTTTCGCCCATAACTTTGTTCTGGAGCATTTGAGGACATATGTTTATAAACGTATGTCCTCAAATGCTCCAGAACAAAGTTATGGGCGAAAAACTGATGTTTTGGGCATAAATTCACATGTCGTACAAATCCAAAATCAAGCTTCAATGACCTTCCTGGGCCAAGATTGCTTCCACAATGCCTTGCAGGTGCCTAAAACACAGTTTTTCGCCCATAACTCGGTTCCTCAGCATTTTAGGGCATATTTTTGTGAACAAGTCGTCTATAAACATGGTCATTGCGCTTCTTTTAAGCCCTTAACGAAGTCTCTACGACCTTCCTGGGTGCCCACAAAATCAGTTTTTCGCCCATAACTCGGTTCCTGAGCATTTTAGGGCATATGTTTATTGCAAGTCGGCTATAAACATGGCCATTGCGCCTCTTTCAAGCCCCAAACGAAGTCTCTACGACCTTCCTGGGCCGAGATACAAAAATCGCTTCCACAATGTCTCATACAAAAAATCGTTTTTCGCCCGTAACTCGGTTCCTGAGCATTTTAGGGCATATGTTTATTAGCAAGTCGACTATAAACATGGTCATTGCGCTTCTTTTAAACCCTAAACGAAGTCTCTACGACCTTCCTGGGCCGAGATACAAAATCGCTTCCACAATGTCTCATGGTGCCCAAAAATTAGTTTTTTCGCCCATAACTCGGTTCCTGAGCATTTTAGGGCATATGTTTATTAAAAGTCGCAAATAAACATGGTCATTACGCTTCTTTTAAGCCCAAATCAAGTTTAGACCTTCCTCAGTCAAAAAACTATTTTTCACAAAACAGTCAGCTGCGCCTCAACTAAAAATCGATTTTCGGCACTTTCCCCCACCCTGGAAAGTCTTGGAAAGTTGCTAGATCAATTTTATGGGCAAAAAACTACAGAAAACAGTCAAAATCGCTTGGTGTAGAATTTGTTCCGATTTTGGGCTATTTTCGGCCAGATTTGACTGTACTAAGAAAATATCTAATATTATGTCACTTGAATTAAAACTTGAATTTAAACTCTTGCAACCCGTATAAAGTATACTTATCAAATCTAGTAACATGAGCGATGAGAAGGTAACAGAGAAGAAAGTTACGAATCTCAGTAAACTGCTGAAGCAGACGGAGCACCCGGTTTGTTATTTTTAAAATGATATGAATTGCTTACATACACACACTTAAGAACTGCACCACGTGCGCTCTTCAAGATGTGCGAATTAAATTGGTACAGGTTTATCAAAATCGCACTACCTTACAAGACAAAATAACATGGGACAATAATTCCGGGGATCGAAATTTTGGGGGTTCGAAAATATGGGGATTTTTTTCAAAAATCCCCAAATTTCGTACCCCAAATTAAATCAGGTGATTTTCGCCTTTTTTTCAAATTCGAAAAAAATAAGGTAACTTTTGGGAATAAATCAGAACTTCAGAAAGGCCAATATTACTGAGGTGATCGAAGTAGTAGAATTTCCAGTACAAGATCCCTTTTATCGAGTCGAGTGTAGGAGGTTTTATTAGGAATTACTGCATTTAAGATATTTTTAACTCTTCTGCACTGATATACTTATTGAAATTTGTCTGGGAATTCCATATTTTATGCACTGTTAGTCAAATCACAAATCCACAATTAACTAATTTGGGGGAAATAATATTGGGGATCGAAATTTTGGGGGAACGAAAATATGGGGATTTTTTCGTAAAATCCCCAAATTTCGTACCTTTTAAATATGTCTCGTAAGGTATATCAAAGAAAGTGTCGCAGTTATCAGAAGTGAACTGAGGTAGTTTTAAACTAAGGTCACCTTATAATATTCTGTTGAGCAATTTAATATGGGCGATTGTGGAAGGAATGTAGGTTCTAGGTCTTGTTTAGGCGCGAATTACATGATTCTCTATGTTTTAGTATTTTGTGTTTTAATGTAAAATGTGTTCAACAATCATATTTGATTGTATCACATTTGATGTTTTGTTCTAACCAGCTGATTGTTTCAGGACAAGTTTTACCTAAAGATTTTTAAGAAACTTGATGGTTACAATGTTACGATATCAGTATTGAAGGTATTATCATTATACGTGCCTAGCTTTTATTTGATTTGGTGTTTAATTACACGATTTTTTGAAGTATTATTGTATAAGAAATGGTGACTCTATGACCTCAACTGTTCTCTGAAAAGTAAATTCCTCAGAACACGGGAATAGGTAAGCTGATAAACAGCTTCAAATCTCACGACTGTCCGGAGGTCGTCGAATCCTCCAAAAATCTTGTGAGAAAGTGGAAGAAACAAGTGGAGCCTGCGAAGCAAGTTGGGCCTGCGAAACAAGTTCGGCCTGCGGTAGAAAAGAGTAAACCCGTCAAAAGAGAGGAAAGGAAGGTAGAGCCTGAGAAACCGCTGCAAGTGTACTTTTACCAACCCAACGCCAAGAGATCAAGTGAGTTTTAGTTGTTTCTTGTGATATCTCCCGATAACAGTTAAAAGTTTACACCGTCGTTTGTCAGTCAAAGCTGCCATGTTATGACGTATAACGTATGCAAGTGTATAGTAGAGAGTAGAAACAAAAGATTATTCAAATATATGCGCTTCAAACAAAACCTACCACTTGAAATGCAAATATGTGGCAATTGCTCAATGCATAATTGGACAGAAACGTACTTTCTATTCCAGTCCATAAATTTGCCAAACGTCACAAAATAAACCGAAAACGTTTACTTGTTTGGGGCGCGCTGAAATATTTTACTACACATTCTCGCGCTCTGTGCTTCATTAGCTTAATTAACTTAGCTTAAATTAATTCAGAGTTCCCAATTAACTGCAGTCTGTAACATACGATTCTTCAGGACCGTTGTTTAATGGGAAGTGTCCCAAGGCTGGCAACATTTGGGGTATCTACTCTGGCAACAAGCAGACCCATAAAGGAGGTGAGATCATTGAGAGGTTTACCTTACCTGAGAACTGCATTACATAATTAGTGCGATTTTATCAAAATCGCATTTATTATAAGTGTCGATGTTCTGATGTTCTTAAGTGCACTATCGTACTTTTCATACGAAGACTGTTTCACTTTTGATGACTGCGAATGTTCTATTTCTTAATATTTCCTACATTTTATTGCTAAGACTGCTCCACGTAGTTGAATCGTTGCCTAAGTTTTTCCATCCTGTTGCAGTGATGTCGCTAAAGGAGCTATCCAAACTGAAGGTGGTTCAGCACTACGACTCCATCTACCACGTGGGTAACCTGACGTGCGAGGACCTACGACCTGCCCTACTAAAGTAAGCGAAGCATCTTAAAGCGAGTTTTTGATAAAGGAAGTGGATTAATTCCTAAAATTAGCATCGTACATAATCTCAAATTAGATCAGTAATCACACATAATCAGTAATCACGCATAATTAACGCCTGAAATGCATTTGAAATCAATAGAGCGTGTTTCTATTTATAGACTAAAGATCAGCGCTATCTAATATCAGAATTATATGAAATCTTAAGGTTTCTTTACAGGTAATTAATAACAGGTGTTTGTTATTTTTCAGGTGCACTGCCGAGCAGCTGAACCTATTGGAGCACAGAAACACCACTCTCAAAGGTTTGTGATATAATATCGACCAATCAGCGCGCGAGTTGGCAGTCAACTCACACGCTGATTGGTTAATGTAGAAGTGACCTGTGAGTGAGCCAGTCTCAAAGGTTTGCGCTATATGCGCTAATTTCAGCGGAAAGCGAAAGTAATGAAAATGCTAGTAAAATGGCCATATCACATATATAAAGCTAAAAAATCTTTTATCGATTTTTTCGTCGCCACCACTCGTGTACAAAACAGTTTATCCTGCCAGTTCGATCCGTGGAACGAAACAATATCCCCATGATTTCTCCTCAGTCCCTTGTTAATAATTTTTGCACAGATGGTTTCATTATTTTTCCTCTTATAAAAACCACAGTACAGAAGTGCTGTAATTTGACCCGATCATATCTCTTATAAAAGCTAATGAAATTGCTCTGTGAGAGCGGTATGATACCGATTATCTGTACTACAAACGAATAAATGATGTGGTCAAGACTACTTATGACTATTAAAATTAAAATCTATCTCTCTATTTTCCATCCCCATGCGGAAAATGAACAGATGGTCCTCATATGACATTTTCATGCATGTTCATTGGCCGATTAATAACCTTCGAGTTCCCCTTGTACACCTTCCGTATGTCACGATGTAGCTTCCTCTTGACAGTGGTGTCTTAGTCACCATCGTGTTACGCCCGTAATGCTTAAAAGACTCTAATGAGTAATGCAGTGGGTACGAGGTGGTACTGCCAACTTGTGAGTAATGCAGTCAACCGTTGGCATGATGAGTGGTGTGACTTATCATTGCTTAGTTGAAGTTGATACTACCTACCAAATACCAAATACCAACCTACTTATCAGTTATAAGAGCATTAAGTTGGCCCTCTCGTTACCTCTCATCACTGAGTTAGTGAGTTATTATGCTGTTTTCCATCACACGATAGCGGTAAACGTGCGAAGCAAACCTTGGTAGTCCACCTTTTCCGATTCTTATACTACGGATATCCAAGGACGAATTTCATAGGGTGTAGCTCGTTAATGACTCTTACTTAATAATCACGATAGATAAAGCTACAAAGTCAGTTGATTATGTAAGGCGTAAGCCCGACGTTTTTTAATTCAGAATTGAATGTTTGTGAGTCAGTTCTTGCTTATGTTTTTGTGTTATGGTGTAACAGCTATTGTGTCAGCTTTTGTGTCACGTTTCGGTTTATAGAAAGTTTGTTTCTCAACACGACTCCCTATTGTATACCTTTAGATCCATGTTAACTGGGTTACTGTGTGAGAATGGAGATTGGAGATAATAATAAGCCTAGATTGTCTTTAAGTGACTGCAAGTTGACGTTTGGCTGTGGGTGGGAATCAAGGCTGTGTTGTGGAGCCTTTTCCAATAGAGTGATGAGGTTGTTCGGCAAACCAGAGTACAGATCAGACTCATGCAGTTAAATCGTTTTCATTTTCCAGGGCATTCGCTCCCATCGAAAGCTTGCACCACGTGCAAGTTCGCAATTCTTTTGGCCTTTTGTTATATCTTCCTGCCTTGTTGTAAAGGGGGTGCTTACGAATGATTTAACTTGTAAATTGTAATATTGCAACGAATGTACTTGGAACAAAGGATGGGGCTTTGAAATCCCCTTAAATTGATCCTGTAACCTGTGATTAGTGAAAGATCTCTTCAATAACTGAATAAGTTTGAATATTCATATTGTTCCGTGTCATTACCGCACCTCACCCACCCTTCAGGCTTCAGCTAATCACTTAATCATTTATTAATGAGCGGAAACTGGTCATTATAAAGGGACCTGAATTTGTAAATCAACGTTGTATTGAACATGGTGCTGAGATAATAAGCCATCTTTATTATTCATGTAATTTGTGAAACGAGTGGAAGCTCATGGCCGTTTTTATAATCTGGGTTTGTGTTGAGAAACACAATTTGTATAAATAAACATTTGACACAATACTGTCCAGACTGAACGAAACCTCTCAGCTTCAGTTCCTTGTTTACAGTTTTACATGCCGTTCAGCAAAGGCATTCACTGAGTTCAGGAATCTAGCCTCACTGCTATGTGTGTTCATAAGTAAAAAGTAGAATATAGTAAAAGGGTTACAGGAAGTGTTTTTAAAACCCCAAAATGATTTCAAACACTTTTATTGGATTTATTGTTGTCCCAGCACTCGAGATAGATCTAGAATTGTTTGAAATGAAAAACTCTCTAATCTTGGCCTTTATAACCCTTCTTACTACCCTTTTGACGAGGTAGGGTAGTAAAAAGGGTGATAAAAAGGGATTTGAAAAGGGGAGTGGGCCCCTAAATAATGATTCAAAACTGCATGTTGGATATGCAGTTGTCCAAACACTCAAAATGGGTAGCAAACAGCCTTCCTGAAGTTAAAAACTGTCTAAAGTTGTGCTAAAAGTTGAACCCTTTTTACTACTTTTTGACTAGGTGCTTTAAGATTTTTACTTATGAGCACACATATCCGAACAACAACTGTGACAAATTTTGTATTTACACATGTCAAGGAAAATTAAGACATTTCCTTGCGTTTGACATTTAATACCAACAATACTATTATCTTCGATCTTGATGTTATACCAAAGCTAGTGTTTATATAGTGCCATGCAGGCGCATGATACAGAGCAATGCTAGTATTCACGCACCAGTTCCCAGTCCCTGCCCCAGGGGTTGCTATCTTGGTATGTCTGGCCCTCTGCACTCCGACCTCACACCTCCTCAACTCTATCGTGTTCTTGTTCAGCGTCAAGAAGTCCTCCGTTGCCAGCTTCATGTTTTGTGTTCTATCCGTTGTGGATGTCATGAATTCCGCCTTCACAGCAGTTACAGTGCTCTACTTTGCAGCCTACCTGGATCCTGATAACAGATCAAACAGTGGCTTGGAATGCCTGACTGAGCGGGATTACCCGCTCAATTGCTACATTAAACCCGCCAAAACAGGTCATGCAGCCATAACTGTACTGTGGTGGGCTATGGGTTTTGCCAAAATAATCACTACAGGGCTGATGACCCTTGTGAGATATGTTCAGATCAGGTTTCCTTTCCGGAGGATTAGACGAGCCAGAGTGGCTCTGAGCTTTGGAGCTCTGCTCGGATTCGTTACTGTGCAATGCTCGATTGTTATCTTCACCTCGGATAATGTGTTCTTAGCATCAACATACTGTGTAACCGTGAAAGATATTGTAGCTTCCTTCAAAGACCAGGCCAACCTGAGAACACTCATTATCCTGCCATTGTGGCTGTGCTACTTGTTGAATGTCTCCATACAGATCGGGGCTGTTGTTGCGACCCTGCTCACCATCTCCCATCTCCGTCAACCCAGGGATCGCCTCTCTGAGAGGTCGGAGAGGAAGAATCTCTGCACTAAGAAGATCCTGCTTACTAACGCTGGCACACCTCTGCTGTTGCTAGTTACCTGCGTCTTACCTGTGGTATCCCTCTTGGGATCCCGTGGGAGCAAGGGGGAGGGTGTTATTTTCAAATCTCCAGCTTTTGGATGGGCTCTCTTTGCAATGAACGTTCTCCCTTTCTCCTTCTCCGCGGCTTGTAACCCTTTCATTTTCATTTATTTGTCTCCGAAATGCAAAGATTTTATCCGCGATAAAATTAAAATATTGAAACGTAAAAAGACACAGCAGAAATTGTCACACAATTTTTCACGAGATGGACTTAAAGTTCGAGTAAAATGAATCTGAACTTGTTTTCAGATATATGCCGATGAACATATCGAATGCGAAATTGAATTTATGATGGCAAATTGATGATGATCACTGAATAGACTAATATGTGCCAAAGAGATACAATTTTGATTCTAAACTTAAGACAATTTGCCTAGCAAGATGCTTTTTATTTCTTTCAAGAATGATTTTTGATTTGGAAGTTATGCTTGTGTGATATTTTAATAGTTGTGTGATATTTTAATAGTTGCTTTAAGATAGTGATTCTATAGATTCTTTCCGGACTCGTCACTCGTCAGCCGATGGCATCAATTTTGAGCACTTTCAGCTTGATCAAGTTATACCGATCTGATCCACAACGGTTATTTACAATTATGAAATAGGCACTGGCTTATCGACTCAAATTTGGTATATTTCTCTGTCCCAAGGGCACTGCCCGAGGAATGTACTCAGGTAGACCCACAGCCAAAACAAAGGACGAGGGTCAGGCAAGTAACACCGATGAAAACGGCAGAAGGTTCTATAACCATTTTTTCCCTCTCCAATTGCGTTTTTGTTTTACAAAAAGGCAAATGAGAGGGTTAGCAGAGATCGTTTTTGGGAAGGTGAGAAATAGGATATGTGCATAGCAGGTCCAGATTTGCAATACAACTACTGTAATTTCTGGAAAGTGCCCGGAAAGTCCGAGGGAGATATGTCCACAAAATTTGAGGGAGATGTCCACAAATTTGAGGGAGATGTCCACATATTTGAGGGAGATTTCGTCAACAAGGTACCATTACAGGCACAAGGTGCATGAACGAACTGCTCCTTTATAAAATCACTCGCGCCGGTGTAGTTTCTCAGTTTGGTGTAGTGGCTTAGTGGCATCGTGTGCAGTTCTCACAGCAGCTAGCTTACAGCTATTTGGGTTCAATGCTCCGGTGATCCTGACCTTGAAAATTTTGATTCCTTTTTAAGTTTTTAAAACTTGGTTTATTAATTTCAATGATAAGACGTGGCCCAGGCCCATGAATAAGTGAAATATCTAACAACTGTCACGCTGTCACGGAATTCCTCATCAATATCCTTTTGGATTTCAAGTGATATTGCAGCTTAGAAACAATTGACAATGAACAATTCGAGTGCAATCAATGATGACCATGGCTTCCCATGAAAAATTCGTCTCGATAAACATACCAGAATCTTCAATCTTGAACAGTATGAAGTACCTATCAAATCATCTATCTTTTCCATGTCTTGACTTCATGAAATCATGTAAAACTAAAGGGACGATGTGATACAACATGAACCATAAAGTGCAACAATTGTACAATTCGATAGCGACATCAAAGAAAATGTGATGCGTAACAAAAATGGCGCTGCGCTATTCGTAATGAAATGGCGCGCAAACAAAAGGGCCAAATCTACAAAGAGTTCTACGAATTGGCGGGAGCGCGCGCAATGATTTGGCACGTGTAACGGACCGAATTCACCCACGTGCTATTACATGCGCGCGTTAATTCAAGTACGTTGGAGAGGGAAATAAAGCGCCTGCAAAACGATGCAACGGGACGAGCCTGCAGGCGCAATTCTTGTTATTTTACAGGAACACTGGAGAGTATTTGGAAGAATTTGGTGGAGAAGGAGTTCCATTCGAACGCCTTGATAGGCTCATCCTGGAAGGACATGTACTGGGTGAGTCCACGTCTTGTTTAAACCAGCGGCAGTCTTGAACTATCCCGACACCGTATTTTAAAACCGCTATAAAATTGAATCTCAAAAACCAAAATCCATGTCAGTTATTGTTACGTACCAGAAACCCAAATGGCTAGATGTATCGAAATTTTTGTGTCCAACTTTTGTTTGCTGATTCTGAGCCAATCAAAACCACCCAGGACAAAGTTATGGAGAAGAAAGAAAAGCTGAAGAAACTCACAAGCAGCATAACGAGTGCTAAACTGCAGAAAGAGAAAAACGGTATGAATTCTATAGTTTCAGGTTTTAGCATTGAAGCAGAAAAGTAACATTCCCTCCCTCTTGGCCTCTTGCAGCCTGTAAACACGGCAGCCTCAATCAATAGCCTTTTAATCGTAACTATAATATAACATATAATATAACATGCGTTGACCCTTCCAGGCGTGTTGTTTTATGAGGCACTCGGGTACTTTTTGCGGTGCGTTACTGCGCGCAATTGTACTCTCTAATAATAGAATTAAAAGAATAATTTAACTCAGAAAGCACATTTGCGCGCGCAAAAAGTACCCTTGCGCGTCTCACAACCGAAATAACACCGTGTCAATTTCCCTCCCTCAGACTCAGCTGTGAAACACATCCTGGGTCCGGCTAACCTTCTCTCCAAACCCCGCGGGGTAAAACGCTCCCTCAACGCCCCCTCCTCCACAGCCCCCTCCAAACGCCCCCTTCTCAAGAGGAGCCTGGAGGAAGCTCGATACCCCCACAAGTTAGTGTCACGTGACATCAAGGGGGGTGGGTGCCACTGCCCCAAACACAGACTAGAAAGTGGATTGGGTCAGTGACACTGGACCCCTTCATTGAGTGATTGTGCTCAGGGTGAATTATCATTTATCATAAAGATTAATGTGTCACTGATTCAGCCTGAATTATCATGTGGCTTAATAATTATTTGAGGCCTGATTAATGTCCCATGTATTTATTAACGGAAATTGTTTTCAGACGAGGAAGATAACATTAACAGATCACACGATTCCAACCTGGGCGAAATATCCTGAATTGTGTCTTATATATGAGGTGAGAGGCCTCTTGCCTGAAGCGAACTTTAGGAAAACTGCATGAATATGCGGATTGTTCAAATTAAAACCGGGATATTGACTGTAGAATAAGTTTGGCCGTGGTTTTAGTTTGTTAATCATATTGATATATCAGTGTTATTGGGTACTAGTGAATATGATAAATGACTTTTTTTAGTTGATGTATGATAGGGTGCTTCAGATTTGGTCGATTTTCCAAATACCTGTTGGCGGAATGTTTTTTGCCTCATCTGGTCCTAAAAATGACTGTTGTATAAATTTTTGGGGATAAAATTGAAATTTTACGGTCGCACCTGACATAGGGCGTTTTAACACACGTTTCTGCCTGTGAAATTTGAGGTGATGCTCTATCGTTGCAATCTTTTGATTTAGAGCTTTTTCCACCACACCAGCGTGATCTACGTCCCAGCAAACCCTTATGGTGATCAAAAAATCTCGCTTGAGCTCAAAATGAAATTAATTAGCATGATTTTGGGTGATTTGTGGCAAAAGTCACGTGACCATGATGCATTTCTGTCCCCTAAGCACAAATTATAGGCAATTTTTACATCTTTTCAATCACAGGTGCTTCCGATGATACATTTTGACCCTTCGGACTGGAATGTGTACAAAAGGTGGCCTTTTCGGGCTTTTAAAAGCCTATTTCCCGAATTATGAGATCACGTGACATGTCACGTGACCAAAATCTGAAATTTGAATTTACGCCCCTGAATTGAGTCCAAACAAATTTTTTCGATCCCCATTCTGGTTTTCTGGGCCGTAGAACACGCTGGTAAAAGACGCTAACTTGAAAGTTTGTGGCAGTATAGCTTCACCTCGAATTCCACAGGCAAAAACATGTGTTAAAACGCCCTGTGGAGTGTGGCAGGTGCGACCGTGAAATTTCAATGTTATCTGGAAAAATTCATCCCACTGTCATTTTTAGGAAGAGATGAGGCAAAAAACATACCACCATCATAATTATCTCGAAAAAACCTAAAATCGGCCAAATCTGAAGCACCCTAATGTATGAGTATGAACGATTTAAATTATCAGCGAATAAAACTGTGTGGGATTCGAAATTCATTCAATTGACCTTTTTGTTACTATTTTTACGTTAAATTTGTAAATTATGCTCATCTTAAAATAAACGTCGATACTTGAAAATCAAATCTGATTCTGGTGACTTGGCAGGTTACGTTAAATTATTTATTCAACAGGCTATTGTTTGGCTAAAATGAAAGTCTATTTTTGATCTGAACTACGCAAGAAATATGATGTGGATAATTTTATTATTGGTTATTTGAATTGCATTAAGTCAGATTTATTTTCTTGCTTCGCATTAAAACGGATGAATCAACTGTTAATTTAAATTTCACGTCATAATTGAATAAAAAATAATGATTTACAAACACTAACAAAAAGAGTATCTTTGTACTCAGACCTGTCAAAACAAATATTACTCTTTTTACACATTTCTGTCATTACCACTGCAAGGGAGCCACAAGAATTGCCAGCAGCACCAAAAAATCTACTTTTGGCTTATAACCGAACGAACCCTCAAGCTGAGTGATCTCTAAAGCTGTTTGAGTATTACACAAATTTCCTTGGCATTTCCGAATGGCACATTTCTCGGGCATGGCGCTCATTTCTTCCAGAGACTTGGAGAGGGAGCTGCAGTCCGAAAACGAATTTCCGTCACACGTTTTCCTGTACTCTATAGCGGAAGACACGCCCATGAAAGTGGAGTGGATGTAACCGGCCGTGCAATGAGTTACTCCGAGGGGGCATGTTACGGTGTTGGTTGCGTTACACTCCTGGTTAGTGTTGTCTTCCGGTTCCACTCCTCCCTGGGTGGTGCGCTCGCAGGCGTAACACTGGATGGGTTCAAAGGACCCGGAAGGGTTGATGAACGTGGGTGCGAGGTCGTTACAGTAATCTGTGTCACACGTTCTGATCACACATTCCTCAACCTCAGACGACTCAATTTGACCAGCGCTTACCCCACTGTCACTTGCCATGGCATCCTTCATTGCCTCGCAGCTCTCAAACTTAGAGTCCTTGCAGCCTTTGAAGTATTGCACTGTCGTGACAATTTCCTCGTAATTTGATGAGGACATTCCCATAAAGTCAACGCCGCTGTTAGTTTTGTTGTAACGGAAAGTAGCGTATCCATAAGCACACTCTGTGTCACATGTCCTAGTAACGCAGTTACTATCCACTGATGGGTTGCTTGACACCACTCCGTCAGTGCTAGTCGTTGTGAGTCTGCAATCCTGACATATAATCGAGGAGGAGTTCACCAACTGCGCTGTTTGCTCCGCAGTTTGGATGTTGCACAAGTTACCCTGGCACTTGTGTACGGCGCAGGTTTCGGGAACTGCGTTCATTGATTCCAGGAACTTGCACACAGAATCGCAGTTTGAAAACAGAGCACCGTCGCACCCCTTCCTGTATTCCGTTACGTACGGCACGTGTTGGATTTTGCTCGCTGAGTTGCCCGCCGTGCAGTGCGTTACGCCGAGAGGGCATGTCACGATGTTCGTGGCGTTACACACGTGGTTTGCGTTCATTCCTTCCACATCTCCACCCATGGTTGTGCGCTCGCAGGAGTAACACTGGATTCGTTGGAAGGACCCGGATGGGTTGAATACTGCGGGTACAATGTCGTTGCAGTTGTCTGTAGCACATTCCTTTATATCACAATCTTTTACTACACTAGCTGCAATTTCACTGGTGCTTGCTCCAGCGTCGCTTAGAATAGCATCTTTCATTGCCCCACAGCTGTCAAACTGAGAGTCCTTGCAGCCTTTGAAGTATTGCACATTGACTTCTATCACCTCTGTCATTGAGTCGGTGGTCTTGTTGTAGGTGAAGTCAGCGTAACCGTAAGCACACTTTGTGGCGCCACTACAGGTGGCTGTAACGCAGCTGGTCTCTGTGGCTGGTTCTGCGGCCACCACCCCGTCAGTGCTGTTTGTTACAAGGGTGCATTGCTGGCATTGGATGGAGTCCGCGGGCAGAATCAGAACACTGAGCAGAGCAAACAGCATGATACGAATCATCGTGTTAAAGACGATGCGAGTATTTCGAGTTGAATGTATTTGATGGAAATAACTGTAGAAAATTCATAAGGAAATGAGAAATTAAATAGCAGTTTTTGATTACTCCTTTATAAAATCAGGTCATACATTTACATTTCAAATGCAAAAATAATGTATTTGCCTCTTCCCTCAGGACAAAAGGATAAAACGAATTTAATTCGTAATATTATAAGTACGGGCATAATACTGAATTTAATGACAAAATAACACAATAAAATGGGGTGAGCGATGACCTCAATCATGACTGAAGCTCACTCTATCTCATCAAACATTACTAACTACTAACTTCTAACTAAATGTCTAGCCTAATAGCAACGGTGTAGGGAAGAAACATTTGAATTTAAATGTGATAATAATTAAAAGGTAATATTCGAATTAAAATTTGATCGAATATAAACATTAAAGCATAATTATTACATGCGACAGAAATCAAAAAGTTTAAATATGTAAATATGAAATCAGTACCGCTATTGATAACCCATAAATTGATCACATTTCAGTCAATTGTAACTTACTAAACAAATACCAACCCCTTCATAGATTTTTCAAATTCATAAAAATTCTGATTATATCTGAATCACATCACAATATTTCTAATTTCAGTCTAACTCTAAGTTAAATAATTCTATATAGCAATCATCTTGGAGGCTGTATGTCGGTATGAGGCTTTGCGTCTGATTCGCATTATCTTGATAGCCTCGTTGTAGAGGAACACGCCGATGATGACTAGCACAGTACCGACCCAGCTAAGGAAGGAAACTGGGTTGCCAAACGCCATTACCGACAGCCAGATGAGGAGACCGCGTTTCACTGTGTTGGCAACACTGAAATTAGGATAGTGTCAATTAATGAATGGTTTTTCAAATGCTGCGTAATGTGTAAAAAAGTTGGAAATCTGCTACCTTATTGGCCATTATTTAACCGGCCCTTAAGGACAAAAACGACTTTCAAATTTTTGTCCAAAGGGCCGGTTAAAAAAAGGCCGGTTAAAGTGGGGCCGGTCAAATTAAAGGCCAATTAATTTAGGTCAAATGAAACTTTTATGACTTGGCTTAAATTCACTTGAGCGTCATTACATAACACGTTAATGACCTAAAACATAATAAGATAATATTAGACCGGGATTTGTGTCTTTTGATGCAATTTATTGAATATAAAGGGCTTTTAGTGGTCATTTCAGAGCATAAAATCCTTGATGTGGCAACCACCAGAAAAATTTTTGTCCAAGGGGCCGGTTAAAACGGTTCAAAATTGATCCAATTTTTGTCCATAGGGCCGGTTAAAAAAGGCCGGCTAAATAAAGGCCAATAAGGTACTTGAGTTAACACGCAAAAGAAACTGTTGAATAGCAATGACCATGTGAGTGTAGATGCATAGATAATTGGAACCGATTATTTGCAAAAACTCGTGCAACGTAGGTCGTAGATTCAACGTAGGTCGTAGACTTTTTAGGCCACTGACGCTCAATTTTCGGCCAAATCTTACGTACCTGCCTGCGCGCGCGTATATAATTGTGCAGAGCGCGCGATCAACACAACCTCCAATTGCTTAGGCGACCGCGCTCAAGAGAACATTTCAGTATCAGAAGATCAAATTACCAGCAAAATTTCATTTACTGGTTTTTTTCTGAACCAACCAGCGGTGTCCGGGCGGATCCCCCGGGCCCCGGAAAATTATTGGAAAATTTATTGGCGTGTTTTCAGGGCCCTGTGAGCAATTTTATCCTTGAATTCCCCTCGGCCCATCTCTCCTCCCCTCACCTGTGTGTTACGGGGGAAATGTGACTCATGAGGGAGTATGCTGTCACGCTCTGCAAGTGGAAAGAAGCCCCGTCTACCAGCAGCAGTGGAACGTCAGCCAGGCTGGGGAGTGTTATTTCCATGATGATCCACAAGGGGGCCTGAAATTAACAATTATGTAGAGAAAATTCGAGGCTATTGGGCAGCACAATTCAAGAATGTTACAGAGATCCTTGCAAAACGTGCGACATTTTCCCCTCTTCCAATTGCCTTATTGAAGAGGGTCAGGCGTTAGTAGAGATTGTGATAACTGTAATTTACTGATGGTTGTGTTTATGCTTGAGACTTCGCATAGCACTCAATGGGAATAGGAAACTACCAAGAATACATGCATATATTCGCAAACAGGTGTTAAATTAATTCGCGTGCGTGCGATAAAATGCACGTGCCAAAATGTTAAATGCACGTGCCGATTCTTTTCTATCAAGGCTAATGCAAAATAAAGGTTTGAAAGAATTTTCGTGAACCAGTAACTGCATAACAAGGGAGGGAAATATAAGAGCTCGCCGAAGTTACGGACAACGAATGCAATCCTAGTTTACCAAGACGTCGCAATAGCAATGTCCTGTACGGAGCCCCTTAGCTTCGATTCCTTGTTTAACATGCCGTACAGCAATGGTCTACACTGAGTTCACCATGGTTAGGCACTTAGACACCCATTAGTACTACGACATAAGTTGCATTTATACCCTCTGTATTTAGGAAATGTTTCCTTGAGGTTGACCATTGATGCTCACACAGTACTATTTCATTTCCAATTTGATGTTATATAAGCTAGTCTTTATGTGAGAGACGAGGCGGAAGAACCGACCAAGAACTTTGATGAAAGGGATGCAATCCTTGTTTACCAAGACGTATTGATTAAACCTGCAGAACAGTGGCAGAGAGACTGGTGTAAAACTGGAGCTCGTTAGCAGACACTGAACTCATGTCATCTGAGAGTAGCTTCTTACTAAACACGTTCTGTACACTGAAAGGTACATTGTATTATGTGTATATACTGAAAGGTACATTGTATAGTGTATATACACTGAAAAGTACATTACATAGTGTGTATGTTTATACACTGAAAAGTACACTGCATAGTGTGTATATAAACTGAAAGGTACATTACATAGTGTGTATATATAAAAATTGAATATAGATTGAAATCGAAGTTCACAATCTCATCTCTATTTAGTTTTTAAAAAGAAATAAGAAAATAATTTTAAAAAAGTTTAAAGAAGAGGTTCCCCAGGAAAGCCAAGGGGCTTAGGGGCTGCACACACGTGGATTATAAGCCATGTCGACTATACTCTACGCCGAGTTTTGGGGTGAAGACACACGACGTGGAGTATAAGCCACGAATCCTACGCGTGTCTAGTAGACTATTGTCAACACACGTTATCGTAACAAAACATCGAAAGCAGTTTCTTCTGAGTCCCAGAGTAGAAATTGATTGACGGAATTTGACATGATACTCTCGGATGCTCTGATCGTGACACAGCACATGAATTATCGGAAACATAACCCCTATCAATTTTCTTGCTTTTGATTGGTTAATGACACGCGTAATAAAGCGTTCTGATTGGCTAGCGTTAATGAATACAACTTTTCTCGGAATTATGTACAGTGTCGACTATAGTCTACAAGACACACGTGGCTTACAAGCCATGTGCATTGTAATACCACATTTAAGACCGACTATTTTTCATGGACTAATCTCCACACTTTTATAGAGTGTAGTCGATACTTTCACCCAAGACACACGTATGGATAATAGTCCATGGGTAAGTTATCGACAGCACACACGTAGCTTATAAGCCATGGCTTATAGTCCATGGCTTATAAGCCACGTGTGTGCACCCCCTTATAGTCTGTGAAACAAACACATTTTATGGTCAGGCTTCCAAGTATTTCTTTCATTTGGGCTAAAGCAATTTCACCAGACTTAATTGCTTCTATCATGGCCAAACTTTCAGCTGCTAGAGTACTTTTGCAAACTCTCTTGATTTTCTTACTTTGCCTAGAACAAAGTAATTTACACCTAGAACAGTTTCTTCTCTTAAGGTCAGAACAAGATGTGGTCTTGGATTGGAGTATATCGCATTTGACATTAATTTCCTTTTGTTGCATATGGGAATGCAATAATGACCTGACTGGGTTTCTTGTAGTTTTATATCCTCCCCATTAAAGATAACATGTTTTTGGGGCTCCAGAAATGGGATGGGTGAAAAATAGTGGATAAATCGTGACTTAAGTCGATTTTACGATTCCTCCACGGCAAAGTTATTATCACATACAACATATCACGTTCAATTGGCAACTTAAAAGCATCATAACTCGGCTTCTGAACAATGTTTTCACTTAATTTCTTCTTCTATGCCATTCTCTAGAGTGGGCAAAACGATAGTGGCCATATAAAGACTCCAGAACTTTTTGTCCGTCCCAAAAATTTTAATATCTTTTTGTTTGCGTAAATTCCAATGCTCTTTCAGCTGGAAAAAGGGTGTGTCCGGTTCAAACGTGAAATTTGACCATAAATAAAGTTGTCACGCCTCTTTTTAAGGCAAATGGGGGATAATTAGATACCCCCAAGTGGATTACCCCAAAAAAGTTGATTTCGGCCCTAATCTGAGAGGGTCTAGTGTATATACACTGAAAGGAACATTGCATAATGAGAGGTTTTGTAACTAGCAAAAATTGCAAACCGCGATATTATGCACCGAGCGCGAAGCGCGAGGGCATAATAACACATTAAGACCGAGGCCGAAGGCCGAGGTTTTAATGGAAGGTTTGCAGTTTTTGCGAGTTACAAAACCGAATTATGCAACGACAATACATGAAGGTATATATTTCGTAATTATGTATAATTCAAGCAAGAATATGAGAATATGTAGTGTTATTGGCTTGTCTAGTATTTGAGCTATTGTAAAAAGTGCAGCTACTGTATCCTTCAGTGTGAAATCTGCGGTCTGTCACCCCAGTGTTCATTTCTAACACCTCTCCCTCCTATAGTAAGGTCACGTTTTGAGAAACACCAGAGTTCAATGCCAAAATGGTTTTATTATCAACTGTAGTTCCACTTTTAGGCACTGTAGTTGCACTTTTTAAAAAGTGTGACTGTTTTAGCGTGCATAATGGGTAAAAAGGAGCACTGCGTAAACCTCCTTAGAAGTTGCATAATGCGTATATACACTGAAAGGTACATTACATAGTGTGTATACTGTATATACACTGAAAGCATAGCGTGTACAATATACACTGCATAGTGCATAGTGTGTGAAAACATTGTGTAGTGTGGAAACAGTATACACATTTCCAACATCTGTAATTCTGCTGCTGCTGCTAAACACTAGTATTCTATTACAAACAATGTTGTATCCAAACACTACAGCAAGTGGGCACACCGTAGCACATGTAACAGAACAATAAAACATTGAGTAGCTCTTACGAACAAGGGGTAATAAGGTGTATTGTACTTAAGGAATTTGGTACAACTTGTGGTAATCCATTACAATGAATAGTTGGAACAATTCTCCCTCTATAGGCTTTTTTGACAGAATCGAAGTATCTATCCTGTATGATGACCAATCAAAAGAGAAAATGTGGTCTAGATCTATATGTAAAAATGTCAAAAAATCTTCAATTTTTAGGTCGGTTGCCATGGGAACTCGTGTGGTTGGTAGGGACGTCATAGTAACCTATAAATCTCAGAATCCGCCATTCTTTGCTTACATTTAAAGAAAGTTTATACAGAATCGAAATATCTGCTGTATTTTTCGAATAATCAAAAAGTAAAAGGGGACAAGACTTTTGGCGCACCCTGAACGTTGCTAAATACATTAAATAGGCTAAATTAGCCGCCTATCACTGCTTGTTGAGTTTGCTATTTCGATTATACAAGTTGCCTTTCAACTTGTACAATGGGTGATGATCAACGTCCCGGGCCCTACGACGCGGGTGAAGCTTCTGCAGTGGATCGGAGGAGTGAAGAGAGCGAGTGTGCACACTCTACGGAGGAGTGAAGAGAGCGAGTGTGCACACTCTACGGAGGAGTGAAGAGAGCGGGAGTGCACACTCTACGGAGGAGTGAAGAGAGCTAGTGTGCACACTCTACGGAGGAGTGAAGAGAGCGAGTGTGCACACTCTACGGAGGAGTGAAGAGAGCGAGTGTGCACACTCTACGGAGGAGTGAAGAGAGCGAGTGTGCACACTCTACGGAGGAGTAGCTACGGAGGAGAAGAGAGCGAGTGTGCACTCGGAGTGAAGAGAGCGAGTGTGCACACTCTACGGAGGAGTGAAGAGAGCGATGTACACTCTGTACGGAGGAGTGAAGAGAGCGAGTGTGCACACTCTACGGAGGAGTGAAGAGAGCGAGTGTGCACACTCTACGGAGGAGTGAAGATAGCGAGTGTGCACACTCTACGACACGGCTGATGAATACGTTAAGTCTCTGTTGAAGAGCTACCCAAACCGAGAGAAGAAAGACGTGGCTGTGAAACTCATTACCGAGGCGTGGAGCATCATCAAGAAGCAGAACAACCTGATTAGGGGTCTGAAGTGCAATGAATTAGGACTGACGGAGAAGACAGTTGAGTTGCAGGATCAACTCCTTAGTCACCAGGAAAGTTCAATGGATGACATCGGTAAGATATCATCTCGGAGGCAGCGACGCAATCTATGAGGGATGTTTCTGAGTCTGTGAAGGAGGTTAAATCGTACAATGCAGCTGTTTCAGGATACCAGGCTCCTATCAAACGTGTCTACATAAGGCCGTTAAGACCGTGATGGAAGTTGAAGATCGAGCGAAAAACGTGATAGTTTTTGGACTCGAGGAGCCGGAGAACAAAGTTTTGGGAAGTAAGGTGGGAGCAGTGTTTGACAAGGATGTTAAATACGTATTTTTTTTAAATACGGTAAAAAATACAATACGTATTTTTTGGCAGAAACTGCCGTACTTTTTCTCCTTCAATTTTGAAATTTTTTCTTGAATTTCGCATAAGCACTATTGTCGCACTATTTTAGCACTATTTTAGGTCGCGCGCGCACTCTAAATGTTTACGATACCATCGTTTTATTGTACTTGGTAGCGCATGCGCGCGTACTTTTTCACGTATTTAACAACCCCTATTCAGACTCCGTGATAAGATTTCTAAGCCACGTATTGTGAGAAAAATACGCGTATTTTTCTTCAGAGGTCAATACGTCGTACTTTTTGGCGATTTTTTCACGTATTTAACATCCTGGGTGTTTGATGAACTCGGTGAGAAGTCCAAAACTGGACGTGAGCAGGATTAGGAAACCGAAACCTGGGGTGACAAGACCTGTCAAAGTAAAGCTGAGGAATGGTGCAACTGCCCTTCAGATACTGAAGAAAAGCTCGGAGCTGAAGCTCTGAAGAAGTCTGCCTGGTTCAGGAGGGTGTTCCTGTGTCCAGACCGGACAAAGGAGAGAGAGAGAGGCGCAACGGAAGCTGGTGGCTGAACTACGAAAGAAGATCGCAGAGGAGCCCAACAAGTCTCATGTGATAAGGGACGTGGTGTTTTTATCGAGAGTAAGGACTGTGAATGCAGTGGCTGATTTTTGTCGCGTTTTACCCACTCACAAATCTATTCACTTTCAGAATTTTAGAATTTTAGAGAGAGGTTGATTTAAGTTTTCTCAGTCATGATCATACATGACTGAATTGCCGTCGAATCATAACTTTGATAGTTTCAGTTGTTGATTATGTGGATGAACTTTAGGGGAAAATTTATTAGTTAATTTAAAAGATTTGTGAGACTAATTTGATATAAATTTCATTTCAGCGCCAACATAAATTTCATTTTTACCGCTCATGAAAGAGGCAAAAAAAATCAAAATTAACTCAGCGTCCAGTTTTGAACATTATGTAATATTCGGTTATTCTGGTATTCGCATAAAATACTCCAAATAGCATGAAAAAATGTTTGACGAGCTAGTTAACAAAGGATCGCAATTTGTCAGTAACGAGAATTTGGCAAATTGATTTGGGTCACAATTATTTAGCACCAATAAAATTTTGATTTTTGCGGAACAAATCACATCTTATGTTCATAAACATTGGCCAAGACTAAATGAGCTTTTTTGTTAAACCCATCACAAAAGTATTTGAGTACTTTATGTAATTGCATGAGCGACTCTTCAATTTAAAAAATGTGGGAGTGAGGACTATAAAAACATATTTTTGACGACAAGAATCACGTCAAGGTTTTCATTTTTTGAAATGATCGGTTAAACGATCATCCAAAATTCTACCCCTTGAAATTTATTTCAGATTGAATTGATAACACTTATGTTTTGCTTGCGTGTTGATGCGATTTAAAACTTGAAGGTTTGATTCGTCAGACGTCAAGTGAATTCAAAATATATTGTTATAACAAACTTTAAAAAATCCAAGAGGCAGCAGGTCAAAATGGTCCATATTACATGGTTTGGGTGAAT
The DNA here is from genome assembly GCA_011033025.1 of Beroe forskalii. Classification (NCBI taxonomy): domain Eukaryota; kingdom Metazoa; phylum Ctenophora; class Nuda; order Beroida; family Beroidae; genus Beroe; species Beroe forskalii. Next base: position 530,980 of record WFMF01000079.1, on the reverse strand, counting down.
AAATGTGATACTTAAACAGTTCATCAATTCAATTATTACTTTATTGTATAGCTAGACATGACAGTCTTCAGTGAAGCAGTTAGTTTCACTGGTCCCAGGGTTATTTATCTTTACTATTGGTCTGCCCTGATGGCAGCCCTTTTTTCCTCCACTCAAGCTTCATCACTATTAGGTAAGCCTACGAACTCTCTTCAAGTTTTCAGGCGGCAATAACTCAAAAGTAAATGCTAGCGTTATTCCAGTTTTTTATCTTTAAAGCCTCTTGAATTGTGTAACAATAGGACAGCATTGTGAAGCATGTTGGTGCGAAGTTTACATGCTTATGTTATTTGCCCAATGCGCATAGAAATGATTGTCTATTGTTATGGTATCATCTCCTGAAGGGGTTTCAGCGGTTAAAATAAGTTTAATGTGCACAATATCGTGCACGAAATGGTCTATTGCTATTTCATAAAACCGTTGTCGACCAGGGCAAGATTTCAACAGGGGCTCGCGATTTACAGGAGGTATCACGCAGATAACTTACTAACGCATATGTGTGCAGACCGCTCGATTGACAGAGGCCTTGATAAAGACGCGCGGATATCCTCTGCGCGCTTCAACTTTCTATATGAATTCCGTCAAAAGCACACAATTTCGTGCGTCTTTATCGAGGCCTTTTTCAATCGAACGGTCTGCACACATATTTGTAATATCTATAATGAAGCATCCTGCAGATAACCTGCAAATAAAGCCTGAGGAAGTTCGCTTCACTCTGCTGGACACGGCTAGAGATAACTACACTGCGGACAGGAAGACAGCTACTGCTGGCGTTCTGATGGCGACCTTGCCACATAAACAGGTGGGGAACTACAGGCCTCCAGGAACTTGCGGATTGCTCTCCACTGCCTATTAAACGATCTCATTTGTGTGTGTGATACTAAATGGTTTTATCTGACGATGGTAATGTTAGCTACATCCATCTGATTAGTACATTTGGTATCGCATACGAAGGAAATCACGCTTGATAGGCTGTCAATATTCCGAGCAATCCGCCAATTCATGACACGCCAAAATCCAAATATAACACATGTGCTGCAAGAATTATCTGAGCATTTCCAAGTTGCGTTGCACAATATGTTATCGTGTTTTGCTGATGAATTGGTATCACGCAAGTACAAATGGCGGTCATGTTCAGATTTCAGAACACGTTATCAAGGCTGAAGGCACGCAGCAATACAACGCACTGAGCGCTGCAAAACACCTCACTTAAAACGGCCGAACAGTGCACTGAGTGCGGAGGCAAGCCCTATGCCACTGATAATGATTTTGTGGGTGCCTAAAGAAGATCCTTTCAGGGAAGTGTATACCGAATGTGTCCGATGCCATATCTATCCCATGCCATTGGAGATGCCATCTGTCAGGACCTGGGACTGGAGCAATCAGTTGTCTTCTTCGAAGTGGCAGTCCCTGCTGATAAGGCATACGATGCTATGAGAGACCGTCCAGGTTTGAAATGCAGCACATTACCTGACTACCTGAATAACGTCATCTTATCCGTTATCATGGCGTATTTAATGTAATAAATTAATAAGCGGTTTCGTGGAGTAGTGGTGACCATATACGCTTTCACAGCACAACTTGCAGAGTTGGTTTATGGACATTGAAATGAGCGCGCTATTTATGTATTTATAGAATAGAGCCCGGCGTGGCGGTGATTAATGTATAAAATAGTAAAATGTACAGCGGGTAGTTCGGTTCATGTATTTTCTCTGATGATAAGAGACAATTTGTTTTGCAGGTTTGTGTCCGAAGAGCCACAAGTTTCCTTACAGCAATGGGCGTCACTGTTGTGACACAGACAGGGCAAATTGGAACATTCTGTCAGGAAGGAAATGCAAACCAGGCATTCTTGAATTTGACAGCACATGCTGTCCAGGCGAAAGCATTAGATGTCCTCGTGGTAGATGTAGTGGTGGGTACTTCTGCAGTTTGACAATTCAAATTCGATTTTCTATATCTAAAATTTTCGTATTCTAAAATTTCATATGAACGCCTAAATTTTTCGCCCTAATGGGCCAAAAATTATTGGCCAAATTGAATCAAATCCAAAATAGACCAACTGCTTGTCGAGACAAATTCAATGCAATCAAAATGTTAAATCTAAGTTCTACCTCCTTTTTCGATTTTTTACTCTAAAGCCCCACATGGGCAATATGGACCTATGGACTCAAAACGACCTTATGTTTCAAGTACTAGCCATCCTGGCCAACTCTTATCCAAAAATCATGCTTTTCATGATATCAGGGGTGAACCCTTCCCCTTAAAGAATTATGATATGTATCAAATTCTTAATAATTCTGTCATAATATCATATTCAATCATTAAATCACCCTATGCTTCAGAAAAAACAGCGTTTTTTGATGGCCCCAACATAAAAATGACATGTCCAAAGACGGCAGAAACTACTAAAGACTGCAATTACTCGATCATCGAGGGTGTTGACGATTGTTTTCTTGATTCTAAATTCCAAACAGAGAGATACTCTCATGAAAAGGAACTGTACATTGCATTGGGAGTGGTCTGCCGACCTGAACCAGGTACTTCCACTTACAAATTACGTACTATGGCAAATTTGAAATTTGTCAATAATTTGCTGCAGTCAAACAAGGGACCGGGGAATGATCCCCCTTCTTGTTTCCCATTTTTTAGTATTTCCTCCTCAGGTGAATGTAGGATTGGGCTCCGAAACGGATTTTTGAAATGGAAGTGTCAGAACGTGCAGACTGACTTAGTAGGCTTCAGAGTCAGCAAGTGTGCCAGCTCAGATCACTACTACGTGACCAAACACACTAACTACGACATGAGAGGTCTCAAGCATAACGATAGGCAGTATGTGAGGGGCGTATGTCCGGGAGACCGCCTCAACTACCAGTCCTGTGGCCTGGTCGCAGAAACCCAAGTCTACAACACTGAGGAGGTGTTGTGTGGTGAGGTTATCTGCCAGGATGCCCCTTTTGATCAGCAGCACTTGAGCGGCTGGTACTCATTGCACGCGTATCGGGAGACTGTGGAGACCGAGTGTAGAGAGGTTCTGGAGCACGATATATATTTAGATGATTTCCACGAGTACCATTGGGTAGAGTGCAAACCTGAGCTCTCAAAGGGGGTTTGTCAGAAACTTTCAGAGAAGAAGTTGTTCTATAGCAGTCATACCAACAATGTCATCCCATGTGACATGGTGTGCCAGGACCAAGTATACTGCACGGATGAAGTTCACTGCAACGGTGGAGTACGGGCTGTCATGTCGCTTTATGGGCGAAATAACGCACCTCATGGCTCCACAGATCTGTAATGAGGTGCGAGATTGTGACGATTTGTCAGATGAAAAAGATTGCTTCCCCCTCAAGCCAAACCATGATGATGATGCTAGTGCTGTTACCCAGCCTGGGAAAAAGTGCTACAATGTCCGTTTTAATAGAAGATTTAATGTTGTTATTTCTGTTGTAAAAATACCACCTTACCTCCGGTGCGGACCATTTTTTGTCAGCAGATCTGGCATCAAATATTCTTTCTGTGAAGATTATCTAGATCAGGTGAGGCAAGTTCAAGAATTTTGCTGTTTCTCAAGTTTGTTTTAATAAGTAATAACGGCCCAAAACAAATGGCCTATTAAAAATAGCTGCCAGCAGGACTAAGATTACTAAGACCTGAATCTCCACTCAGCCAGTAAATACTACTTTTGTCTTGAACTCTACTTAAAATCCAGGTGAACTGCACAGACCCAGAGAGAGGGGTGTTGAAGTGCGCTATCGGAGGTTACCCCAGTACAGTGTCTAAAGCAGTGGTTTGCACAATAGGGGACAGAGTAGGGCTGTGTGACGATCAGCTAGATATCCAGGTTCTTTATTTACGAATTCTAGACTTGCATAAAAAGATCTTTCAGTTACTGTGAGGAAGGAATGGAGGATAGTTTTTCAGACGATGAGGCAGATGCTGAAACAATTGTAATACTCTCTGAGGCTTCCATAAGTACATAGACGGTAGTACATAATAGTCTGGTGACTTAGTACAAACTCGGTGCAAATTGTGATACCCTTTAATGACCGGTTGTAAAAGTTAGTTTAGACCATTAGAAATGATATCCCGACGTGATCCAAAAATTCTGACCTTGGTATCATAGTCAAACGACCACGCCCATTTTGAACATGGGAAAATTCAATAATTGCCTCTTAAAAAAGTTTTATGACTCCAAATATCATGTTAGGTGTCTAAACCCATGTTTTTTGGGGCGCTGAATCGTTTGGAATGGTTATTTGGAGGCTCAGATACTCATATGAGGCAGTAGCGACCACGCCCACTTTTGACCGTGGGAATTTTTTACAGATTTTTGAAATCTGAAGTTCTTAATCATTTCATAGCATTTTGGGTGTCAAAAGTTATGTTTTTTGGGATGCTGGATCGATTGGAATGGTTATTTGGAGGCTCAGATACTCATATGAGGCAGTAGCGACCACGCCCACTTTTGACCGTGGGAATTTTTTACAGATTTTTGAAATCTGTAGTTTTTAATCATTTCATAGCATGTTGGGTGTCAAATGCTATGTTTTTTTGGGACGCTGGATCGATTGGAATGGTTATTTGGAGGCCCAGATACTCATATGAGGCAGTAGCGACCACGCCCACTTTTGACTGCGGGAACTTTTGGTTAATTTATGGATCATATTGTTTTTTTTTCAAACTAGGGCATGTTAGGCGTCTTAACCCATGTTTTTGGGGTGCCGAATCGATTGGAAGTGTTATTTGAGGTCACAGATACACCCATGTGGCTGTTGCGACCACGCCTACTTTTAAAATCTGGATTTTTGCCAATTTTTGGATCATTTTTTTTTTCTAAACTAGGGTATTTTAGGCGTCTAAAAGTCTTCACCCATGTTATTTTGGGGTGCTGAATCGATTGTAAGGGTTATATTTTGAAGTCTGTGATACTCCCATTTGCATGCAGCTCTGTTGATGTAACACTCACATCAACTCATGTTTAACGGCTAATCTATCAGTTTTTGGCTTTGAGATATTTTACCAATTTTTGGATCCAAATACACTTACCTTCATTTAATGATAGTATGAATGTCGTTGAAAGGTTCCTGGACTTAATTCCGACACTAGATGTTTAGAAATTGAGCAATATTCGCATATAAACATATCAGACCTGTCGGCATAAAGTCCGTTTTTGGACCAAATGCCAAGTTGGCATATAGTCATAAGTCAAGCATATTGCTAACAAGTTAATCATTACTGCTCTACTGCTAGTCTGCTGTTTGGTTTATTAAATTGTTGTGCCTTATCCGATATTGATATCAGGCAGTATCGAGCCTGGTGGAATGGTGGATAGCATGTCATATATCACTTGAATAATGAACGATGCGATTGATGATCTGTGGCGCTGTAATTGAGAATGAGATCATTAAAGTGAAATATTGAAATAAATGAAGTGTGGTGAACCAGTTTCAAAATGTGTCCCTTGCTCAAGATGTCCCTTGCTCAGGATGTCCCTTGCTCAGGATGTCCTTTGCTCAGAAGAACCAGGCAAAGATCAACAGACACCTCATTATCCCTTTTACCAAAGAAAAGCTTGTCAAAGTGGGTCCCTCAATACTTATCCTAATCTATATGTAAGTACCTACTTATAATGATCTATACCGTACACAGCTGTTCACTGTCGATAGAATCCTGAAAGGTTCGAAGATGACGCACTTGCCCAAATACCCCAACAGCTTCGGACATAACACTGAAACCACTTTGGCATACCACTGACATCAGTCTGTCGTATCACTGACATCAGTCTGTACTCTATCGTATCACTAATACGAAAGACCAGTCTAACGTATTGCTAACACCAGTCTGGCACATCTCTGATACCCCCTGATCAATATCATTGAGAACGGATGACCATATGGGGATGACCAAAACGTCATGACTTACCTAATTACTTAATTAAAAATTTGCTGCTTGGTTTTCTTAATTTTCAATGAGTAAATAGGACACTGGACAGCGAAATACCCATACAATTCTTTTATCGCGCTTTCGAAATACGTTGAAAACATAGAAGCATTGCTCTCAGCTATTATAATGAAAGATATATAGGTAAGTACGAACAGTAGGCGGATGAGTTTTAAATCATAATAGTGTTCCAATGTATTGAATTAGTGACGGTAAAAGGTTAAACAGAACAGCTATCAATTTATTAAAGCTGCAGCAGATACTATTACGGATACAAAGCTCTGCTGGATGACCAGGAATGTGATTACCAAACGCTATATATTTTCTACTTAGATCTATGTAAGTGATACTTTTTTGGGGTTCTGGAGGTGAGATTTGCGATTCTCACCTCCGTAAAGCCAGAAAATCATATATTAACGTTGGCAAGCTAATTAGATTTGATCATAATGTATCTCTATGATTTTGGTCATCCTTGAGCTCTTGAGCGCAGAGGCATCATGATATCACATAATATAGTAATATATCCTCAGAATAAATAGGCAGCCGCAATGACGCCATCAACTTTGTATGCACTGTCAAATTGTTGAAAATAACCGCCTATTTTTCGCGTGTGGGGTATAATTGAGTGATAATAAGATCTTACTTGGCTGGGACCGGATAGATACGCTGATATGGGGGAATTGGAATGTTCTCAATTGTACCTATAGTATGCGAATAAATTTATCAAGCACATGAACCACGAAAAACTTCGCAGTGTTGTTTTGATACTAGCTCTTTTGTTTTAACATTTCGAAGTTCGCCCACAGGTAGGTATAATACATTTTAATTTATTACCTATGACCTATGCCCATGTCAGCCAACCCTGTAGAAACTAACATAATGAATGATTGTTGATTATAACATAATCTATTTGTCTCAAATCTTCGATCAAAACTTCCTGAATACCATTGAGTTTTAAAGCTTAAAAATCAATATATTTTTTGTTCCAGAAAAAATTCAAAAAAGGGATGACCAAATTTCACTTCGGGGATGACCAATTAGATACGATGTTGATATGGGCTGATACCAATCTGATGTATCATTGCACCAATCTGTCGTATCACTGACACTGATCTGACTTATCACTGACATCAGTTTGCCACATCACAGATACCAGTCTGCCGCATCACTGACACCAGTCTGTCGTATAACTGACACTAGCCTGCTGTATCACTGGCACCAGTGACCACTGACCAGTCTTAGCTAACACTAATATCAGTCGTTCGTATCACTTACACAAGTCTGACCTATCATTGACACAGTGACATTATATATCCCTAAGGCCTAACCTGACCAGTCCGGCGCACCTGTGAGCCCATCATGCACGCTACACAGTGTGACGTGTAGCAGCCAAAATTTGTTACTGATAATGATCTGAGAGGCATACCAATTTAAAGCATAAGTTTCATTTTCATGTCCGCATTTTCTCAAATGTCAGTATAAAATTCACCAGTTGGACTGTATGCCAACCAGGTGTTCTTAGGTCTCAGCTTATAGAAACTTAGAAAAATGTCATTATCGGCTTATATTCTGAGACCCCATATAGAACCATTCCCTTATCGATTCAGAGACCAAGTTTATAAGTTTACTACCACGACCAAAGCTTTGTGTTGCTCCTATAGCATCAGGTACGTACCTTTAGACCTAATATGGCCCTTTAAAAACACTTCAGTTTGACCGAATGATCGAGTGTCACATGCTCACATAATCCAAAACAATCCCAGAGTGAAGAGTGCCATGGCATGGCCCTGAACTCCAGAAGCTGCTTTGGAGCCACTGGGACCGAGAATAACCCTTCCAATCTATGCATCTATACGAAATCACAAAACAATAGGTATATTCCAACAAAAATGCAATAGGTAGCTTGACCCTCACCCAAGCCAAGAGATTAGAATTGCCATGCACAAAAATATGCGTGTTCAATGGAGTCACTTAGGGGATCAGAGACCAAAAATATAAATTTAAATCAATTCATCGCCCAGGCCATAAACATGGGTTTAGAACCAAATGTACCATACTGTAAGGTGAAGCTATGTGATCCATGAATGGGACAAACAGTCCCAAAGCCAAATTCGGCGTGGCCGCTAAGGCCAAATGGGACCGTTTGGGACCAAAAATAACCCTTAAAAACGATCCAGCACCCCAAAAATATAAGTTTGACGATGTAACTGACACGTAACTGAACGAGAGAGTTGTAATCAAATTAAGACACCAAACATGCCCTAGTTTTGAAAAAAGCCATGTAATCCATAAATTGACAAAAATTCCTACAGTCAAAAATGGGCGTGGTTGCTACAGTCACATGGGTGTATCTGTGACCTCAATAAACCCTTCCAATCGACTCTGAAGCCCCTAAAAACAAGAGTTTTGACACCTAACATGCCCTAGTTCAGAAAATAAAAAAAACAATGTGATCCATTAATTCTTAAATTGGACAAAAATTCCCGCAGTCAAAAGTGGGCGTGGTCGCTACTGCCTCATATGAGTATCTGGGCCTCCAAATAACCATTCCAATCGATCCAGCGTCCCAAAAAACATAACATTTGACACCCAACATGCTATGAAATGATTAAAAACTACAGATTTCAAAAATCTGTAAAAAATTCCCACGGTCAAAAGTGGGCGTGGTTGCTACTGCCTCATATGTGTATCTGAGCCTCCAAATAACCATTCCAATCGATCCAGCGTCCCAAAAAAAATAACTTTTGACACCCAACATGCTATGAAATGATTAAGAACTACAGATTTCAAAAATCTGTAAAAAATTCCCACGGTCAAAGTGGGCGTGGTCAATACTGCCTCATAGGAGCATCTGAGCCTCCTAATAGCCATTCCAAACGATTCAGCGCCCCAAAAAACATGGGTTTAGACACCTAACATGATATTTGGAGTCATAAAACATTTTCAAGAAGCAATTATTGAATTTTCCCACGCTCAAAATGGGCGTGGTCGTTTGACTATGATCCCAAAGTCAGAATTTTTGGATCACGTCGGGATATCATTTCTAATGGTCTAAACTAACTTTTACAACCGGTCATTAAAGGGTATCACAATTTGCAGGTACCTTCTAAATTTTGAACTAAGTCACTAGACTATAAAGCTTTGCCTGATCAGTCCATATTGGTTTAGACCCTCAGCCAACAGGTTGCAGGTCTAAACCAGATACATCCCTTGGGTAATGACTCGGGATGTATCCCAATTCCCAAATGGACCCAATACTTCAACAAGTCAATAGGCACGGGTCTATGTATTTTGTAGAACTTCTCCTTCTGCAAATAGTGATGAGGGGCTTCTCTCTTTCAGTGTACCCAGTTGTCCAGTGCCTGCACTATCCACAAGCACCTTCTCTGTGATGGAGTGAAGGACTGTGAAAGTGGGATCGATGAGACGAGCTGGCATTGTGACAACGTCCTCAAAACGAAGTGCTATCGCAGGTTCGTTCCCTGTGTGTACTCTTTCATGAGGCCTGTGCTGTAATGGGATTTGTCTTTTCACTGATATCTCCATATTACAGGTCATCGTGTCTGATTAATGTTCATTTGCACGATATTTTAATGCATTTTTCCTAGGATTATATCATGTTCATAGTCTCCTTTTCAGAGGAACTGACCACGTTTTCATCATGACAATATAAAGTGGCATATTGGGTAATGAACATATTCTTCTCGCCCAGGTACACCCCAGAGAAGACACCACAAGAGAACATGCCGTTGCTGGCCATCCCTCTATCCTGGATAAACGATGGTTTTCCTGACTGTTCCTCTGGCGAGGATGAGCTAAAGACCTTCTGGCCCACGTGCCAACTCTCCCACACCACACGCCGAGTATCCGACAACACTACCTGTGACAACGTCTTCCTCTGTGAACTAGGGTCACTGGACCACGTGGAACTGATCCGGCTTTGTGATGGCAGGGATTATTGCAGAGGAGAAAGGGCGGTCTGTCAGGCGTCCAGGACTATTCCGAAAATCTTCACAAAACCCGCCCTTTTTATGGACTATAGTTCAATGTTTTATTGCTTGCCTGGCATGGACAGAATCCAGCACTTCACTCAGCCATGTATTCCGGAATATTTCAAAAGTCCTGATTATCCTATATTCGGGCATACGGGCACAAAACTGATGATTCCCAACAGCACCAGAACATGTGAGCATGTGTTTGGAGAGGTCTATGTCTACTTGAGCTGCACAGGACGGTGTCACAATACCCCATGTGCCCTGCAGCCACTCAAGCATGATTCCTGTCCTGGCATTCAAAACAAAATTTTCACTTTGGCAAAGAATTCCTATTTAACATTCCTAATCAAGCAAGGCGGCATGTATCACAAAAACTTCTTCAAATGTGATAATGGGTTATGTGTGAGATTTGATCAGCTCTGCAACTTGGTGGATGACTGTGGGGATAGGTCGGACGAGAGAATGTGCAAGAACCATTTCCAGTGCATCACTTCCAGATTCTACATACCATTTGCAAAGAAATGCGACGGACAAGTTGACTGTCTTGACCATTCAGACGAGTGCAATGAAAAGTGTGGTAAAGAAATCATTTCTGGAGTCGTGCTGAAAGTCCTGGCTTGGTTCATAGGTATATCCGCAGTGCTGCTAAATGCTGCTGCTTTGGTCAGAGGCTCCCTTGCATTGAAGGGCACCAAAGGTGGAGCTCTCTTCAACAGAACCCTTTCCATCTTGATAAACTTCGGGGACTTGTTGACAGGATTCTACCTCATGTTGATATCCGTCCAGGACTCCTTCATGATGAGATCGGGGTATTGTAAGAAACAATCCCAGTGGCTATCTAGTGATCACTGTGCATTTCTCGGTGTCATGAATACATTTGGTTCAACATTGTCGCTGTTTTCGATGACGTCCCTTAGTATTTTCAGGGTTTTAAGCATCAAGGGTAAAATTAGAAGTTCTCATAAGATAAAACTGAAAGTTTGCCTAGTGACATTTACCATAGTCCTTGTTTCTGTTGCAATTCCTTGCATCCCTCTTTTGGGCTCCTTAGAAGATTCATTTGTCAATGGTATGACATACAAAGACATTAGTTTGTTCATGGGGTCAGGTAATAAGGGCAATCATCTCAGTGTCCTCGGGGCATACTTCGGTAAGATAAGCAATCCTTCCATCACGTGGAGGACAATAAGGAATCTTGTGAATCTGATGTTTTCTGATAACTATGGGAAGATAGGTGGGAGGAGAATCCACTTCTATGGGAATGATGGTGTCTGTCTCTTCAAATTCTTTGTGAAGAGCGATGATCCCCAGAAGCTGTATGTTTGGTGTCTGATAGCATTCAACTTCCTGTGTGTGGTCATCATAAGCATCTGCTACGGTCTGATAAACCTCAGTGCGACCAAGTCTCGGAAGAGATTGAAAGGCATGATGGCAACGGGTAACAACAACAATGGAGAAGATCGACAAGCCCGGAGATTACAGCGAAACATAACCTGGATCATTGTCACTGATTTCATCTGCTGGGTCCCCTTCCTGGCTACTTGTCTCATTCACTCATTGGAACTGGTGGATGCCACCTCTCTCTACTCTGTCTTCTCCATCGTCATCCTGCCCATCAACTCTTGCATCAACCCCCTCATCTACGATACCTTCATCAGGGACAAGTTTAACAGGTTTATCAAGGGGGTCCGGAAAGGGACCCAGAGGCTCAAGGTGGCTCCAGTACAAGAAATAGAAATGGTGCCACCAAATAAATAAGATGATGAGATTCAAAGGGATGGTATAGTTTTGGGCCCAAAAATAGATTTTGTTCATTTTAGCCTGAATGTTACCGAAATATCATATAAACAAGTATGTGATATGTTTCATTCCACAATATGCGTCCTGTGACCACTAATTAATAGATTTGTAACGGAAAATTTATCATACATTATACATAACCGCAAGCCGAGAAGGCATAGGGTCCACCTTTCAATATAGCCTAAGGTGATATCGCGCTCATTAATTGCATCATTGTGGCGGAACCACAAATGTGTATACAAAAAAATAATATTCGGTATGTCCATAATTAATTGGAGAACCATAATCCATGCATAATTATTGTCAAAAACCAATGAGTTTCACATGATAACCTCATAACATCCATGTGCCTTTTCAGGGCAAATATTACAGCCTTAATTGAGTTATTACAGGGCGTGTTTGTACAAACAAACGTTTAGAACCTTATTAGAGGTCATGAAGTAGCTTATTGTAGGAAATTAAGATAAAATTAGAAATTTGCATCTGAAAACTTTACCATCCCTTCAAGCAGATAAGTATTCGAAGAACAGGGGGTGGGACATTATGAGCGGTGAAAAACTTTTACAAAGAACATTTTAGAAATTACTAAGCTGGCTAGTGGTTAGACTGTTAGAATTTATTTTGTTGCTTTTTGATTTAACTGATCTGATTTAAGAATTTAGCTATTTATTAAGCGTTTAACCTTTTATCGGAGGGCTAAGGCAAATGAGTACTTTCTCGCCGATCAGGCACCTTGCAAGTTTCAGTCAGCGCTGATCGCATTCCATAATTTAAATAGCTAGTCAGTAACGTGATAGAGTGCTCATTTGTCCGAGATGAAAAGTCGATTTCAATCCTGTGTTAAACGTTTCGTTGTATCTAAAGGAGTATATATCTGATGACTTATCAGTTTTACATCATATTTTGTGATTATAGCGATGTTTTGCAACATTGTTAACATTCGGGAAAATAAGGACTAAAAGAGCTAAACAGCATTGTCGAAGCATTTCAGTTATAAACACTCAGTGCTGCTAGCTGATTGGGGATTCCAGAGACAATTTGCTCGATGATATTCACAAGATTAGAAGTTAGAAAGCCTCTTTGAGCTGGACTTGTGTGGTCGATACTTTGGTCTTGGGGTAACCGTAGTGCCAGCAATAACCCTTAGACTTGGAGCTGCAGACTGACGAATTTTACAATAGGTTAGGCTTCCCTTTTATACCACTTTTTAAATTATTTGGCACTGTTTTCATTATTCTGGTTTCATTACTTTGAAGCTTTTGGTGAAACATTGTTTTCTTTATTAGAACACCTACTAATCATGACATGGCTACTGACAGTATCACTGAACAGTGAGTTATGACCAGTAACAGTTGATAGAATTTGAGCGGCACAAATATTGTGAACTGCTGTGAATAAAATCTATAATACAAATCCCTAAATAAATCAGATAAGAATATTATCGAGTTATCTAAAAAATAGGTATCTCACCAGTCGACTATGTTATTTGAGAAAGCAGCCAGGAAGCCAATGAGGTTAAAGCTCAGTTCATTGGCAGAGCACAGCGCTAAGCCCGTCATTATGGGGATCAGAGAGAGGTTCACCAGCAGACCTGAAATGACGAATTTACTGGGAAGATACGGGACTCCATCCACAATATCCAATTAGTGTTATAGGCCCCAAGTGATATGGGCCCCATGTTTTTTAGGCGCAAGGTTATGGGCCTCAAGTGTTTAGGCCACAAGCGACCAAGTGTTTAGGCCCAAAGTGACAAATTGTTTAGGCCCCAAGTGTTAAGGCCCGAAAGAAAATTTTAATCAATAGGTGTTTTGTCACTTTGTTACACTGGAACTTGCATACAATATTGAATAACCTGTTTTCTCTCCGATCATAAGCCAGGATGCAGCCACAGTGAACAGTGGGGCGGAGGATTTGACGGTCTCTACGAAGGAGGCAGCCACTGCCTTCAAACTGACCAGACCCAGCAGCACTGTCGTAAACCTGGGACAACACGATTCACCATATATGTACAGATCGATTTCCAGAGGGCTCAAAAAGACGCACGGATTTCCTGTTCGTGTGTTAACGTTCTACAAAGATTCTATAGAAAGGAAAAAATTTTGTGCGTCTTTATCGAGCCCTCTTTATCGAGCGATCTGCACATATATGCGTTAAATCTTGGATTTGAAGTAAAATTTCACAGATTGCTCAGAATAACATCAGATTATACAGATAAGATAAGATTTAGATCAAAAACATAAAACTACTGCATTGATCCAATTGCCAAATAAGCATAATGGTACACCACTTTGTGAATTATTGTAAGACCGGTTTTTGTCAGTCAAATTAAGCAGTTAAATAATGGCGAATCATACAAAAACTTCATCAAATAGTACCTATCTATACTGTAGGTAAAACAGTTTACTTTGAATGTATAAACACGTACGAGTATCTACTTTTATAGCAGTGTCTTGTTGATGATAAGTACGCTATACACAGAGCACAAGTATCTTCGTGTTAAATTATACAGTATACACCATGAACATTGTGCATTGTGCATTGTACAATTGTACACTGATGTTGTGCTTAATACTTGACCTCTATATTCACCATTCACAAAAACCACGGTAAATTCAATGAGGGCTTTAGAATTTAAAGAAACAATGCTAATTTGATACATGGGTATGATTATTAATTGAAAAATCACATCTTACCTACTCATAGCTTTTTAGTCCTATAATTTAATTCATTTACAGTTTTACACTTTTATACTTTTACAGAAGGCTTTCTGGCTTCCAGTCAAGGTATTTCCTTTCTGCAGAGTGCGCATGATTTAAGTGGGACTAGTCATTGGTAGGAACTCATCAAATACCTACAAAAACTATCTGATGAGGACATTGAAGCGCTGATATGTGAACTTTATTTGAGTGAAAACACACAGGTGATAAATTATGCGTTTTTGTGTGTAAAGGATGATGAATAAGACTTAATTATATCCATTAACGAAAGACCTTCTTATGATAAAATGACCGACATTCCAATGATTAAATTTCCATTCAGCTCTAACATGACTGACATTGATCGGATTACAGCACTTCTGTGGTTTGCAGATAAATCACCTCATGAAGCCGACGAAGGCCATGTTCCGCACAAACTTTGCAGAGAATCTCTGGGAAGCTTGGGCCCCGACCAGCAAGGCAGGAAGTCCTATCTGAACCAGACCCACTACAGTAGTTATTAACATCTGAAACGAAGAGAAACTCTGAGAGGCCATTGCTATTACTACTAATGGGATTCTATAGCCAGATTTAAATTGAAAGAAGCTGAAAGATAGAGGAAAGGAGGTATAATTGTTGCAATTGTAATATATGTTTGATCGATTGATTTCAGCATCGAGCAATTATCATAATATTTTGGAGAAAGACCAAGTTCCCAACTAACTTCCAAATTATAATGTCACAAGTAGATAAAATAATTAAACAGAAATTTCAAGGAAAAGTAAGAAACCTGTGACACTGCTTAGCAAAACAAAACAGGCATCCCATGACCTCACAGACCTGTGACACTGCCAGGAGACGGGGGTCTAAGTTCCTGTGGGAGAGGATGAACTTGTTAAGGAAGAGGGTGGTGAAGCTGAAGAAGTACCAGAGGGCACCGAACACCAGGGGCCAGAGCACTTTCTTAGGAGGCATCTCGAAACTGGGCTGAACACCCACATGCTTACATAGACATCTATCTAGGGAGTATAGGAAGTTATAATATTTAGTGCTCATAACGTTAGATTAGTGTTCATATCAATTCTCATTTTTCACTTCATCTTTTGTTACACCTGTCAGCTGCTCGTGCCATTGAATCTTAAAGTACGATCAAATTTAAAAAAAACAAACCATGGAAAATAAGCACTACACTAATTCAGATTTTTTCCCCATTCTTTTTGTGAATACGAAAAGAGCAACAATTGTAGAAAAAGTTACATGCGGGGGACCAGGAATGTCAAAAAAAAAAAAAGAAAAAAAACTAGACAAGAACTTGCAACTCATGTTGTGGATCTCATGAACAGTTTACATGATGCTCAGAAATGGTTGGAGAAATTACTCGCTGCTCATTTCAGTTTGCTTGAAGATACTATTTCATTGCAAAATGAAAGAGAGAATAAGGTTTTGGATGATATGAATGTGATGAAGAGTAAAATTGAAAGGCAAACTTCTGAAATCAGTAATGTCCGGACATATTCGGAAGCAGTTCAACAAGGAAAAGGCATTGATGTTGCTGATGTTGTTTCCAAAACAATACAAACAACATTATTGAAAGATGATAAGAAGATAAATGTCATTATCTATGGAGCCCCAGAATCTATGGATCCGCAATCAAGATCTAGTTGGTGTTCTGGCTTGATTGAGAATATGGATTGCAATGATGTTGATATATCATCGAAACTGTTACGTCTAAAAGAAGGAGACCACTGCGACTGCGTCATAAGTCATCTCATAATGCGAGGAAAGTGCTGAGTAGAGCGCCTGTGCTCAGGGACAATGATGACTACCATGGCGTTTACCTCTCAGCAGATCTTGCAGCCGAAGAGAGGGCTAAAAGGAAGACAGTTGATGCAGTTCTCAAAGAGCGAATACGCAGTCATCCAGAAACTCGGTGGAAGATTCGTGGGGACAATATCGTTGATGGTGGGCCTTTCTGCCAGAAGGAGATTGGAGCAAGCAGTGGAACATACGACCCAGAGGTAAATACTGCAAAACTGATCCCAGTTGAGGAGTCAAATGAAAACAAACTAATCCCAGTTGTGGAATCAGATAAAACTACAGTTAAACGAATCCCAGTTGAGGAATTCATTAAATGATAAATGATACCTTTATCTAGCTGGCCTTTTCTATGCTCTTATGTACAAAAATTGAATCGTTTTTGAACCATTTCAATACAAAAAATCTTGGTTGGCAAATCAAGGATTTCAGATTAGAAGAATCTTAAAATTTTTAAAAATGTAATACATTATAGATGAATCTTCAAAAATATAGAACTCTAAGAACTAGAACATTTGCAGTATCTTTCGGTTTGTCCGCAGCAGCTCCAAATAGATCCGTCCCTGTAGCAGGGCCAACCTCCCATTGTACAGAGACAATCATCACAATGGTAGGCATAAACACCCTGCAGAGTAATGGACGATTTACGGAGGGCGTTATAGTGGTGATTAGAAACAAGAAATCATAGTTAGGGAGAATAACGGCCCCGAAGACCAATCTTGGAAAAATATAAACCAAATAATTTCTTCACCAAAGTACTTCTATAATTAATAATGTGAAAATTGCTCAGTTATAAATCACAAACCTTGTGCTTGTTAACTGGTGACCGGTTCTTGTTAACTAGTTGGCTCTTGTTCACAGCTTCCCAGTACTCTACTTCCACATACTCAAAACCAGCAGGGGGAGGACTTTCCCTTCCAGAACTCATCCCAACTCTGCCATGATCTGGAGAATGGAATCTAAGTTATGGGTGAAAACTTTACTTATAACATGGTTTGAATGTGGTAATCAGATTGTTCAAATCAGGAAGCACAAAATACTTACTGAAAGTTTATAAGTCGAGTTTTTAATTGATATTTCTATACATTCTTATACGAATAAATCCACTGTTGAAAAAGGGTAATAGGTTGAAAAAGGCTAATAGAAAGAAAGAAATACTTGGCACAAATCATTCAACGACCTTGCAGAAACTGGATCGGTCAATCCTTCTACATTCGCAGAATTCTCTGTGTTCCTCAGTGACTGTACAGTTCTTGATGTGAAAGAAGAAAGTATAAACATGGCTGATGAGGCAGCTAAAGCTTACTCCACAAAGATAGCTCCATGTTGAGAATTTGATACGACACAAACTACATATAGACTCATAAAATTTGTAGGACATAAAATTTATACGAATGAGCGAAATTCGAACAAAATACATGTTGAATATTAAATGTTGTGTACTAAGGTAGTTAAGTTGTTGTTATAAGCACTTGGACGCCAGTTGCTCAAATGATATTCAAAAGAACAAAGAAAATGGTTGTATTGCATCAATAAATAAATTATATTAATCCCGCAGTAAATAGTTTAACATGAACTAAGAATACATACATAAAGTACCTAATACGGTCTATGTATTTAATAAAACCCTGATAAAATACACAATTTTCAAGAAATATCGAATGGGTACCTACAACAAAAATGGTTCTTTTCCTGGTAAGATTTCAAAAGCACTCAATTTTTCTCATCACCCCCAGCAGGTTCCACCTCTAAAAAAACAACAACACTAAAATCACTATGAATAAAAAAATGAAAGTTTCGTTTAAATTGAAATCTAGCATACCTTCTAGATGTGTCAGAAACTTCAATGGCTGAAGCTAACTGTGTCTATTGCTTGGTAACTCGCAAATTCAAGTTTGAAAGATTGGTTGTGTTTAATCCTTGCAATCAACTGCAATGGCAGCAGCCAGCCCCACCACGGATTTTAAAACAAAATATGATAATCTGAAGTTGGAAATTTTATACATGGGCACAGATGACACACAATAGATAAAAGCCACGGGTGCGCCCTTTTTTCAAAGTTTTTTAGGCACTTTGACTCGATTGTAGATCTCAGTGAGCTGATCACGAGGATATCAATTTTTTTGAAATTGGACAATGTCTTCCTTTGCCTCTGGGCGTTTTTCTGTTTCGTGACGTCACATCACGTGACCTGTCACGTGACCCGCCTGCTAGTACTTTGTGCGCGCTCTGATTCCGCGCGCGCAATTGTAATTCTATGCGCGTTCGCGGATCTGAGTTGTCCGTATCAATTCTGTGCTATTTATGGCATTGGCAAGACTTATCTTTATTGGATAATGTAATTTTCTGAACCAATCTATGATAGACGCAGATAGAAAATAATTCAAGAATCAGCAAGTTTTGCCAGTGCCATTTTCAATTGCTGATCATTGCGATTACTTGGAAAATGGAAGCTTAAGTTTATACATTGAGAGCTGGGAAGTACTATACAGGGTTAAAATTGTACATCCCAATCAGGAGTCAGGGTGCATGTGACTGCTGAGTGTCCCCAGTCAGATCACATGACAAAGCAGAGGACACTCTCCTTCAACCAATGACCGAGCAGAACAAGGTTCTCGTGACTGATAGAGGAGGAAGCAAGCAGTATCTCTTTGACCATGAAGAAATCCAGTTAACAGTGACCTAGTTTATTATATTTTAACGAGTAGGCCCTCTACCTAATTCTTCTTCATCGTTCGGCAGTCTTGAAGCTTATTACGATCCCGAGATCTGTGAAATGTGAAACACTAAAAAATCCGTTTTATTGTTTTGTTCTTTTTTAATCATGAGTATTTAAGTATCAGTCATGAACTTGAAGGGATTATGTCTGGCGTTGCCAGACTCCCTGGCCCCCTGGTAAAGTCGGACAAAGCGGATTCAAAACGACGGAATGTCGCTCAGATTCGGAATCATGGGAATAGAGGTCTAATCCCTTAGTCATGAGGGATTAGACCTGTACTTCTGTTGTCCGAGATTGCGAATTCGTACTCTTCTGATTTAGATGATCGAGAAACGGCCAAGATAACGGTATGAAAGTTCCTCAGGATTGTGAACCGTCGCTCAAATCTGGGGACCATGAAAGTTTCTGATACCAATCTACTAATCAACGATAGACGCAGATAACAGATGATTTTAGAATCAGCAAGTGCCATTTTCAAGCTGACAATTGCGATTACTTGGAAAATGGAAGCTCACGTTTATACATTGAGAGCCAAAAAATACATTAGCACTATACAAGGTTTAAATTGTACATCCCAATCAGGAGTCGAGTGTCCCCAGTCAGATCACATGACAAAGCAAGGGACACCCTCCCCCAACCAATGATCGAGCAGAACAAGGTTCACGTGACTGATAAAGAAGGAGGAAGCAAGCAGTATATCTTTGACCATCAAAAGATCACGGAACAGACTTTTCATCTCGCGACACTTCATCTCAAAGTACGAAATTTCATCTCGTACTGTTCATCGATTGTATCTTTAAGTACGACGTTTGATCTCCTGTCTCCGGGGTGCGGCGTTTCGTCTCAAAGGGTGCGACAATTCATCTCTTACTGGAACTTGATTGTACTGTAAAGTACGACATTTGATCTCGAGATTGCGAGGTTTCATCTCCAAGGCTACGACACTTCATCTCTGGGGATGACACCTTTTATCAGGATAGGAATTAGGAAACATGATCTCAGGGTACGACAATTCATGTCAGGGTACGACACTTCGTCTCAGACTTCGACATTTCATCTCTGAATAAGACACTTCATCTCAGGATACGACGCTTCATCTCAATGAAAGACACTTCATCTCAGGATACGACGCTTCATCTCAGGGTACGACACTTCAAGTCAGGGTACGACACTTCATCTCATGGAAGTGGAACGACACTTCATCTAAGACTGCGACATTTCATCTCTCGGTACGACACTTCTTCTCTCGTCATGATTCTTCATCTCAGACTGCGACACTTCATCTCTGGGTACGACATTTCATCTCTGGGTACGCCACTTCATCTCAGGGTACAATACTTCATCTCAAGGTACGACATCTCATCTCTGGGTACGACACTTCATCTCTGACTGCGACACTTCATCTCTGGGTACGACAATTCATTTCAGGGTACAGCACTTCATATCAGACAGCGACACTCTCTCTGGCGGGTACGATACTTCATCTTTCACTGCGACACTTCATCTCAGGGTACGACACTTCCCAGAGATGAAGTGTTGCAGTCTGAGATGAAGTGTCGTATCTAGAGATGAAACGTCCCAGTCTGAGATGAAATGCCGCAGTCTGAGATGAAGTGTCGTTCCCCGAGAAGAAGTTTCGTACCCTGAGATAAAGTGTCGCAATCTGAGATGAAGTGTCGTACCCCGAGATGAAGTGTTGTACCCAGATAGAAAGTGTCTTACCCTGAGATGAAGTGTCTTATCCAGGGGGTCAAATGTCGCACTTAGACACCTTGGTCAAGCCGCGGATCAGTGCGTTTGGTCTATGT
Organism: Beroe forskalii; assembly: GCA_011033025.1. NCBI lineage: Eukaryota > Metazoa > Ctenophora > Nuda > Beroida > Beroidae > Beroe > Beroe forskalii. The sequence goes on along the minus strand of WFMF01000079.1, from coordinate 510,168 downwards.
TCATTCATCGGGGGATGTAATGTCGGGGGGTCAAATGTCGCAGCAATCGTCGAACTGCGACGTTTGACCCCCCGCTTTCCTCTATAGATTTACAGTACTGTTGTAGGGGGTGTAGTGTCGGGGGATGTAGTGTCGGGGGATGTAATGTCGGGGGATGTAATGTCGGGGGGTCAAGTGTCCCTTTACCCTGATAAGAGGTGTCATCCCCAGAGATGAAGTGTCGTAGCCTGGGAGATGAAGTGTCGTACTCTGAGATAAAGTGTTGTACCCAGAGATGAAATGTCGCAGTCTGAGATGAAGTGTCGTACCTTGAGATGAAATAACGTACCCGCCAAATATGTAGTGTCGAAGTCTGAGATGAAGTGTCGTACCCTGAGATGAAGTGTCGTTCCTTGAGATGAAGTGTCGTACCGAGAGATGAAATGTCGCAGTCTGAGGTGAAGTGTCGCACCTTGAGATGAAGTGTCGTTCCTTGAGATGAAGTGTCTTGCCGAGAGATGAAATGTCGCAGTCTGAGGAGAAATGTTGTACCCAGAGATGAAATGTCGCAGTCTGAGATGAAGGGTCGTACACTGAGATGAAGTGTCGCAGTCTGAGATGAAGGGTCGTACACTGAGATGAAGTGTCGTACCCTGAGATCATGTTTCCTACCCTGAGATGAAGTATTGTACCCAGCGATAAAATGTCGCAGTCTGAGATGAGGGTCGTACAGTACGTGATGAAATTTCGTACTTTGAGCTTTGAGAAGAAGTGTCGGAGATGAAATGTCTTGAGATGAAGTGTCGCGAGATGAAATGTCTTGAGATGAAGTGTCGCGAGATGAAATGTCGGTTCCCTGATCTTTTCATGGTCAAAGATATACTGCTTGCCTCTTCCTCCTGTTCTATCAGTCACGTGAACCTTGTTCTGCTCGATCATTGGTTGAGGGAGAGTGTCCCTTGCTTTGTCATGTGATCTGACTGGGGACACTCAACTCCTGATTGGGATGTACAATTTTAACCTTGTATAGTACTAATGTATTTCTTGGCTCTCAATGTATAAACTTAAGCTTCCATTTTCCAAGTAATCGCAATTATCAGCTTTAAAATGGCACTGGCAAGACTTGCTGATTCTAAAATCATCTGTTATCTGCGTCTATCGTTGATTAGTAGATTGGTATCAGAAACTTTCATGGTCCCCAGATTTGAGCGACGGTTCACAATCTGAGGAACTTTCATACCGTTATCATGGCCGTTTCTCAATCATCTAAATCAGAGGAGTACGAATTCGCAATCTCGGACAACAGAAGTACAGGTCTAATCCCTGACTATGGGATGAGACTTCGATTCCCATGATTCCGAGCGAGCGACATTCCGTCGTTTTGAATCCGCTTTGTCCGACTTTATCAGACCCAGGGAGTCTGGCAACGCCAGACATAATCCCTTCAAGTTCATGACTGATACTTCCATACTCATGATAAAAAAGAACAAAACAATAAAACGGATTTTTTAGTGTTTCACATTTCACAGATCTCGGGATCGTATAAGCTTCAAGACTGCCGAAAGATGAAGAAGAATTGGGGTAGAGGCCTACTCGTTAAAATATAATAAACTAGGTCACTGTTAACTGGATTTCTTCATGGTCAAAGAGATACTGCTTGCTTCCTCCTCTATCAGTCACGAGAACCTTGTTCTGCTCGGTCATTGGTTGAAGAAGAGTGTCCTCTGCTTTGATATGTGATCTGACCGGGGACACTCAGCAGTCACATGCAACCTGACTCCTGATTGGGATGTACAATTTTAACCCTGTATAGTACTAATGTACTTCCCAGCTCTCAATGTATAAACTTAAGCTTCCATTTTCCAAGTAATCGCAATGATCAGCAATTGAAAATGGCACTGGCAAAACTTGCTGATTCTTGAATTATTTGCTATATCTGCAGCTGCGTCTATACATAGATTGGTTCAGAAAATTCCATTATCCAATAAAGATAAGTCTTGCCAATGCCATACTCCATAGATAGCACAGAATTGATACGGACAACTCAGATCCGCGAACGCGCATAGAATTACAATTGCGCGCGCGGAATCAGAGTGCGCACAAAGTACTAGCAGGCGGGTCACGTGACAGGTCACGTGATGTGACGTCACGAAACAGAAAAACGCCCAGAGGCAAAGGAAGACATTGTCCAATTTCAAAAAAATTGATATCCTCGTGATCAGCTCACTGAGATCTACAATCGAGTCAAAGTGCCTAAAAAACTTTGAAAAAAGGGCGCACCCTAATAAAAGCCACCATGATTCAAGTACACAGAAATTCTACCTTTCTATTGTTATCATAGTTACCATGGAAAAGGTAGTAAGCACAAATTATGGGGGCATTTTCAGAATATTGTGTCCCTACCTCAATGCTTTTTCAAAAAAAAAGCATTTAGCATGAAGCAACTTAATATTTGAAAAAGATACATGAAATTTTTCGTACAAGTTGTATAAATCATCCATATCAAAATTTACAAAATAAGATAAATAGATGTAACATCAGTAGGTACATAATATAGTATATACACTATAAAACTTATTAGTAGGTATTCAGTCATCAGAATTTATTAAAGTAAATAAAGTTTTATCAGATAATAGATAATCATTAATCCATCATAATACAGTGCACTTGCAGCAACACTCTGTGCAATAGCAGTATCTTTCTGTTTGTCCACAGCAGCTCCAGATCAGTCCTTCTCTACAACAAGGCCAGCCACCCATTGTACAGAGACAATCATCACAATGAAAGGCATAAACACCCTGGTAAAGGAAGATGTGGGAAAAAATTTTGGTTTAGCAGGTATGAGGTAGTGGAATGAAATGAGTAATTAGCATTAGGTATAGGTAAGGAGTATTAAGGATGTACTTTAAGGGGCACTTTTACAATTCATATGAGACTAAGAAAATAAAACATTTCCAGTTAAGTGCCCTTCATAAGTATACTAAGTATGTTAGTTGCACCTTGTGCTTGTTTACTGGCCACATCTTGTTCTTGTCTTTTTTCACACACTCCCACATCTCCTTCTTCACATATCTGAAGCCAGGTGGGGGAGGACTTTTACTTCCTGAAGACATCACTCTACCTACCAGTGTTCCACATCATGATCTACAAAGTTGGAATGTCAAATAAGATTTAGAATCAGTTCATTACTTATTAGATAATTACAACAAAAGTTTTTAAAATGTTATCGGTGAAAATAAGTACCTACAACACAATTTATTGGGATAGATGTGCTCAGTAAAAATTAATTGTGAGGAACAATTGTACCTACCTCCTACAGCTATGTATGAATTAGTAATTGCAATATCGATTCAAAATGTGGTACAGAAAAGTTCAGTATACTGAAAATGACAACCAATCAGGACATTGATAAATGGTAATAGCAGTACAGCAATACAGTAAAATAATTTAAGACAGAGAATGATTTCTTCAGGGTGTCACTTACAAACTTCTCTTTTTGAAATTCTCAAACACATGGTCAATCAGATGATACCTCCCCTGATTCATCTGTATCAATATCCCCATCACTTTCCTCTTCTTCATCTTCATTGTCACTGCTTTCTTGGATACCATCTTCTTCATCATTGTCTTCATCATCATTATCTTTCCCCCAATCTTTAGGTTTATTATTCATTAAAAAGTCTTCCTTGAGAATGTTCCATCTTTTGTCCTCTACTGCTGCATTTTCGACAGTTTGTTTAGGACGAACAAGGTCTAAGAAGGAACCTGTTGTTACACTCTGATTTATTTTATCACGCTGAGCCTCTGTTTTAACCTTTTTAAGTTTTTGATCAATGTCCTTTTGGTGCTGTTTAACTGCATTGAAAAGCTGTATTACTCCTCCAGTGGCAATTTTGTTCAATTTTCGTTCATAAATTATGTCAGATGATGATGCATTTAGTTTACCCTTCTCCAATAGTTCTTTTTTCTTTCGTCTTTTTTCACTCAAATCCTTCTTAGAGGTTTGATCCAATTTTCTGCGTTTTCTGACAGTGAAGTCACCATCCAATATCTGTTTATTTCGCTGTTCATGCTTCTCAACTAATTTCGAAACAAGATCTCCCATGGCAGCAAGGGACTCATGAGAAGCAACATTAGCCATTCTCAAAAATGCTCAGGAACAAGAGGGCGAAAAAACTGTTTTGGGCTGTGAGACATTGTGGAAGCGATTTTGTATCTTGGCCCAGGAAGGTCGTAAAGACTTCGATTTGGGCTTAAAAGAAGCGCAATGACCATGTTCATATACGACTTGTTCATAAACATATGCCCTAAAATGCTGAGGAACCGAGTTATGGGCGAAAAACTGATTTTTTGGGCACCCGCGAGACATTGTGGAAGCGATTTTTGTATCTCGGCCCAGGAAGGTCATAAAGACTTCGATTTGGGCTTAAAAAAAGCGCAATGACCATGTTTATATACGATTTGTTAATGAACATATGCTCTAAAATGCTGAGGAACCGAGTTATGGGCGAAAAACTGATTTTTTGGGCACCCGCGAGACATTGTGGAGCGATTTTTGTATCTCGGCCTAGGAAGGTCGTTAGATACTTCGTTTAGGGCTGAAAAGAAGCGCAATGGCCATGTTTATATAGAACTTGTTAATAAAAATGTTCCCTAAAATGCTCAGGATTCAGGAACAGAGTTATGAGCGAAAAACTGTTTTTGGGCACATGTAAGACATTGTAGAAGCGATTTTTGTATCTCATTTCTCAGCCCATGAAAGACGTAGAGACTTCGCTTTGGGCTTAAAAGAAGCGCAATGTCATTGTTTATTATATACACCCTAGACATATGCCCTAGAATGATGAGGAACCGAGTTATGGGCGAAAAACTGAATTTTTGGGCACCTGTGAGATATTGCTGAAGTGATTTAGGTATCTTGGCCCAAGAGTCTTGTGTAGAGATTTCATTGTGGGCTGTAAATACGTGCAATGGTGTAGGTTCAAATTGAGTGTCCGCCAAAGGGTCAAAATCAAGTTCAATTTGGCCTGATGATAATGTTTCTATCATTTTCTGTATCGTCTCAGGATTCCAGAATGGTATCATTATATACAAATTTTTTCGTTGAAATTCATTTTTTTCAAGATTTACTGTTTATTTTCATGACATTGAAAATCCATCATTTCAGCCGAAACATGCTAAATTTCTGCTGCTTTGGAGCAACAATGCAGCAAAATATGGCTCAATATGGAACAGTGTGGTGGATAAATCACTTTTGAATGATTTTGGGACCTCTTGTATGACAAAAATCCACAATATGACCATTTTCTGACCTCATGGTCCAAAAATTGACATATTCTCATTTTTTGATGAATTTTCTGCATTGTAGGCATATTCAAGGTATCTAACATTGCTGGTGGTATTGATTTAAGTATAAGGAAGTTTTTGAAAACAATAAATTGCTCTGGAAGTGGTCACATGTCAAGAAATTTGCTTATGGACATAATTTTGTCTCATGAATGATAAAATTTTGAACTCTAAAACCAAAATTCTTCATAGGGATGATTATTGACTTCCAAATGATGTGTAAGCTATTGTTAGATGTCCTTCATAACAAAACAAGTCCTCTGGGTGAATAAGTTTATGAAAAATTCCAATATTTTGCCTTTTTGATCATTTTTGAAAATTTTTTGAAGAATGTAAAAAAGCCCACTAGAAGGCAAAACTTGGATGAAATCCATCTCTTATCAACCAATTTGCATGGTCACATCGAAAAAAGAGTTGGTGTCCATGAAAAATATCCTCTGGTTATCATTTTCCAAAGGTATGGTAGGGCGCGGGACATATTTATGTCTCGCGTAACCTTATTTTTTTTGAAAGGACCTTTCTGGACTTCTCCAAGTATGCCCAAATGTGTCCATACCACGTTTCTAACATATCCATAGCACCCAATAGCCAATGAAAAGTGATTTAAAGTTGATCTTGAGGACATTTCTTCATTGCGGGACATAATTACGTCTCGCACACTCCAATGCGCATCACATTTTTGACCATAACTTGGCCATCGTTGAAGCTAGAACAAAATTTTGGGTCCATCTGAAAGCTGAATCTTGGCAGAATGCAGTGCACACAAGCAATAATTGAAAAAAAGCAGAACAAGACCTCCATAACCAATCCTTATGTTGAAGATAGGGGTTTTCTTACTTTTTGTAACCTTAATTTTTTAGTTAAAGTTGAATATCTGCTGAACCGTAATTCCAATTGACTTCATTTTTGGTTTGTCTTGAAGCTTAGCTTTTCTGCTAATGCCACAAGCTGAAAATCCCTTTTAACTTACTTTCTGGCCTGGTGATAGCCAATTCAAAAAAGTAACAAAACTCATGTAACCTTATTTATAGGCAAATTTTAAGCGATATGGAAATTATTATCAAAATTGACCAAAAATAGGATTTATTTCTGGTTTTGAATTCTATATCATTTTCATGGTCTTTGGTGAGGTATTTGGGCCAAAAATTATTCGAAATTGATTCTATCTTCATGTCAAACTTTTGTATGGAAGTTGGCGGACAAAATTTTAGCATCTTTTGAACCTACACAATGGGCATGTGTATTATATACTACTTGTTATCAAAGGTATGTACTAAAATTCTCTAGAACAAATTCGTGTAATTTTAGTTTTCTTCTGAGTTGAGGCAATTTTCCTGGGCTCAGCGTAGGAAGGTCATTGAAACTTATCAAAATTATACAAAAGCCATGTTTATAAACAGACTTGTATAGATTTGATGAACTGATATGGGGCTCCCTACTAAGGCAAGCTTTGCCCCAAGAAGGGCTTAAAACTTAAAAAGAACGGCAACTATGTAAACTATTAGGGCTAATGTAAAGATGATGATTGATGATTCATTGATGACACCTAGCTTTACGACCTGTATGTGCGGCAATACCTAAAACTTAGTCCATACTGCTTTGCTGAACTAGGATTGAAATTGCTTCAGCCATGTCTATTGTCTGATGAGTCATGGCCGATATTGACCAAACATCAGGTTTTTGCTAATAATCTGAGGTCTACAATGAAATCTACAAGCCTCTTGGGCAGAGATGCAGAAATAGCATTGGCCATGTCTTATAATGCCCAAAACATCAGTTTTTCGCCCATAACTTTGTTCTGGAACATTTGAGGACATATGTTTATAAACATATGTCCTCAAATGCTCCAGAACAAAGTTATGGGCGAAAAACTGATGTTTTGGGCATAAATTCACATGTCGTACAAATCCAAAATCAAGCTTCAATGACCTTCCTGGGCCAAGATTGCTTCCACAATTCCTTGCAGGTGCCTAAACACAGTTTTTCGCCCATAACTCGGTTCCTCAGCATTTTAGGGCATATGTTTATGAACAAGTCGTATATGAACATGGTCATTGCGCTTCTTTTATTAAGCTCTAAACGAAGTCTCTACGACCTTCCTGGGCCGAGATACAAAAATCGCTTGGAAGCGATTTTTGTATCTCGGCCCAGGAAGGTCGTAGAGACTTCGTTTAGAGCTTAATAAAAGAAGCGCAATGACCATGTTCATATACGACTTGTTCATAAACATATGCCCTAAAATGCTGAGGAACCGAGTTATGGGCGAAAAACTGTGTTTAGGCACCTGCAAGGAATTGTGGAAGCAATCTTGGCCCAGGAAGGTCATTGAAGCTTGATTTTGGATTTGTACGACATGTGAATGTCTTATGGGTGCCCAAAAAATCAGTTTTTCGCCCATAACTCGGTTCCTGAGCATTTTAGGGCATAAGTTTATTGCAAGTCGGCTATAAACATGGCCATTGCGCTTCTTTTAAGCCCTAAACGGAGTCTCTACGACCTTCCTGGGCCGAGATACAAAAATCGCTTCCACAATGTCTCGTGGGTGCCCAAAAAATCAGTTTTTCGCCCATAACTCGGTTCCTGAGCATTTTAGGGCATATGTTTATTAGCAAGTCGACTATAAACATGGCCATTGCGCTTCTTTTAAACCCTAAATGAAGTCTCTACGACCTTCCTGGGCCGAGATACAAAAATCGCTTCCACAATGTCTCGTGGGTGCCCAAAAAATCAGTTTTTCGCCCATAACTCGGTTCCTCAGCATTTTAGGGCATATGTTTATTAAAAAGTCGTAAATAAACATGGTCATTGCGCTTCTTTTTAGCCCAAATCGAAGTCTTTACGACCTTCCTGGATCTAGATACAAAAATCGCTTCCACAATGTCTCGCGGGTGCCCAAGAAACAGTTTTTTGCCCATAACTCTGTTCCTGAGCATTTTAGGCCATATGTTTATTAACAAGTCGTATATAAACATGGCCATTGCGCTTCTTTTAAGCCTGAAACGAAGTCTCTACGACCTTCCTGGGCCAAGTTATGATTTTTCACAGGTCAGTCGGCTGCGCCTCAACTAAAAATCGATTTTTCGGCACTTTCCCCACCCTGGAAAGTCCCGGAAAGTTGCCAGATCGATTTTTTTAGCAAAAAACTACAGAAAGCAGTCAAAATCGCTTGGTGTAGAATTTGTTCCGATTTTGGGCTATTTTCGGCCAGATTTGACTGTACTACAAATGAACAGATGAAACTTGTTGTGAACAGTATTGTGGCATGCAGGCTGGATTATTGCAATTCTCTGTACTTTGGCATTAATGAAAAACTAATCGATCAATTGCAGCTAATTCAAAATGCAGCTGCCAAAGCTGTGGTAGGTCTGTACAAGCATGACCATCTTGGTGATACTCTAAAAAACCTACACTGGCTTCCAATCAAATACCGTATTCAGTTTAAATTACTGTTGTTAGTTTATAAGTGTCTAAATGGTTTGGGTCCAGACTACTTAATGACTATGTTCAGTTATGCTAATTATAATCACTCTATTTATTTATATGAACCAAGGGTTTTCTCACACTACGGTGAGCGTTCATTTCAGAAAGTTGGTCCCACACTTTGGAACAGTCTTCCACTAGAACTTAAAAGTTGTTCTAACATCGATATTTTCAAATCATCTCTTAAAACGTATTTATTTAAGATTGCTTTTGATAATTAATATAATCAAGCATGCTAGTTATTGCTTTAATTTATTTGATATCCAGTTTTTAATCTTATTCACCCAGTTTTTAATTTTCTGTATATATAAGTGTTTGTCTTAACTGACAGTGCTTTTCATCGCTTTAACTTATTTAATTGATTTGAATTTTTACCTATTTCTCTTCATAATGCTAAGTGCACTGTCAAAGCTATATTTGTTAATTTTGTTTTCGTGGCATAGCTGTGCATTGAAATAAGTTGATGTGCCACAATAATATAAAAGTTTAAATTTGTCCATTAAAGATAACACTTTAGAACCTTGGGATTTCCATAAACCTGGAGATTATACCACCTTTCTTGATATCAAATATACTTTCATTGAGTCAGGTGAGTTATTAACAGACATCAATATAAAATCCACAGATGCTAGGGTTTATTTACACTACAGTAGTCACCACCCAAGGCAAACTTTCCCATCAATCATTTACTCACAAGCTCTAAGATATCAAAGAATCATCAATGACAGTATTAGACTTTTCAGAAGATTAGATGAACTCAAAGAGTGTTTCTTGAAATCAGGTTACCCACATAAATTGGTGGTGAATATCTTAGATGATGTTGTTAGGAGACCTAGAAACTTAGATTACAAACAAAAGATAACTCTCGACCTAATGAAATTTTGTGGATTCAAACCTATGGACCAGGAACTACCCCAATCAGAAGATTGGTCAAAGATGCGAATGTGATGTTACAAAAATGCTCTGTCTGGAAAAATGATAAAGAAAGTGATTGGTGTTGTCAGTAGAAGACCTAAGAACCTAGGGTGACATGATCTTGAAAAGGAAACGTTTTGCTCTCAATGATAAGTTGCCTGGTACAAAACGTTGCAGACCCTTATTGGACAGTAGCAGGGCAAAAGGAAAGGGGAGACCATGTAGTACATGTCCCATGATGTCAGAAACGGAAAAATCAGGTCTTCTGCAACTGGAATCACTTTTAACTTACCTGGAGCTAACTGCAAAACACGTAATATCATTTACTGTGCCGAATGTTACCTATGTAATAAACAGTATA
>WFMF01000079.1:384224-499987 GCA_011033025.1 Beroe forskalii | reverse complement strand
ATATTTCATATGAAGGTCTAATTTTTTCATGGGCCAAAAATTATTGGCCAAATTGAATCCAATTCACCTATAAATCAGTTTACCAATCGATATTGACTCAGATAATTTGTAAAACAAGTTGAATCTCGAAAAATGTGACCAATTTGACCACCTTAAGCTCTTAAGGTCCAAATTAGACCAACTAACACTTTGGTGTGTTAAATTCGCAAGGCCTTTACGTGGCCACTTTTCATCTGATGTTGACAAACAAATACACAAAAATAATCTGCTAGTCGAGACAAATCGAATGCAATCAAGATCTTTAATCTAAGCTCTATCTCCTTCCTCGATTTTTGGACCCCATCTTTACTCCACAGCAAAGCCCCACATGGGCATTATGGACCCATGGACTCAAAACTCGACATTTTGGTTCAAGTCTTAGCCATCCTGGCCAACTCATGCTATATCCCAAAATCGTGTTTTTCAAAATATCAGGGATCAACCCCTTATAGAATTATGATTGGTAGTAAATTCTGTCATGGAATTGAATTAAATCATCACCCTATCCTTCAGAAAAAACAGCGTTTTTTGATGGACCCAACATAAAAATGACATGTCCTGAGAAGGCAAACATTACTAAAGACTGTAGTTACTCCAATCATTGAAGGTTTTGAAGATTGCTTTCGTAATTCTACATTCCAAACAGAGAGATACTCTTATGAAAAGGAACTGTTGAACATTGCTTTGGGAGTGGTGTGCCGACCCAAACCAGGTATCTCCACAAACAAATCACTTGCTATGACAAATTTTCTGCAGTCAGTCAGCTCATGGGAATGACCACAGTTATCTTTGATTCCCCACCTGTTGTTTCCAATTTGCATTTTGCAGTAATTTGTCCCCAGGTGAATGTAGGATTGGACCACGAAACGGATTTTTGAAATGGAAGTGTCAGAACATATTGACTGACCTAGTAGGTTTCACCGTCAGCAGATGTGCCAGCTCAGATCACTACTATGTGACTGAACACACTAACTACAACATGAGAAGGCAGTATAATACGCAGTATGTGCAGGGCGTATGTCCTGGGGACCACCTGAACTACCAGTCCTGTGGCCTGGTCGCAGAAACTCAAGTGTACAACACAGAGGAGGTCTTGTGTAGCGAGGTTATCTGCCAGGATGCGCCTATACCTTACAAGGGCTTGAGTTACTGGCACTCATTGCGTGCGTATCGGAACACTGTGGAGGCGGAGTGTAGCGACATTCTTCTGGAGCACAATAATAAAGATTTTTTCCATCAGTTCCATTCGGTGGAGTGCAAACCGGACCTTTCGAAGGAGGTTTGTCAGAAGATGTCAGAGGAGAAGCTGTTCTATAGCAGTCATGACAGCACCATTATACCATGTGACATGGTGTGCCAGGACCAAGTATACTGCACCGATGAAGTGCACTGCAACGGTGTGCAGTACGGGCTGTCATGTCGCTCAATGGGCAAGGTATTGCACCTCATGGCTCCACAGATCTGCAATGAGGTGCGAGATTGTGACGATTTGTCAGATGAAAAATATTGCTTCCCTTTCAAGCCAGTCCATAATAATGATGCTGTAACTCAGCCTGGGAAAAGGTGCTACAATATCCGTTTTAACAAAGGACTTAATAGAGTTAATTCTATTGTAAGAATACCACCTTACCTCCAGTGTGGACCATTTTTTGTCAGCATATCTGGCACCAAAAATTCTTTCTGTCAAGATTATCTAGATCAGGTGAGTAAATTTCAAGAAATTTGCTGTTTTTAAAGTTTGTTTTCATAAGTAATAACGGCCCTAAACAAAGGGCCTAAGAAAAATATCTGCCAGCAGTACTGAGATTACTGAGACCTGAATCTCTATTCATGTAGTAAATTTTACTTTTGTCTTGAACTCTACTTAAAATCCAGGTGAACTGCACAGACCCAGAGAGAGGGGTGTTGAAGTGCGCTGTCGGAGGTTACCTCAGCACAGTGTCTAAAGCAGTGGTTTGCACAATAGGGGACAGAGTAGGGCTGTGTGACGATCAGCTAGATATCCAGGTTCTTTATTTCTAAATTCTGCATAAAAAGTTACTGTGAGGAAGGAATGGAGGAGAGATTTTCAGATGATGAGGCAGATGCTGATACAATTATAATACTCTCTGAGGCTTCCATCAGTGTTATAGGTAGACGGTAGTACATAAAGCTTTGCCTGATCAGTCCATATTGGGTTAGACCCTCAGCCAACAGGTTGCAAGTCTAAACCAGATACATCCCTCGGGTAATGACTCGGGATGTGTCCCAATTCCCAAATGGACTCAATACTTCCTTAAGTCAATAGGCGCGGGTCTATGTATTTTATAGAATCTTCTCCTTCTGCAAATAGTAAATTATTACGTGATTATGGGCTTCTCTCTTTCAGTGTACCCAGTTGTCCAGTGCATGCACTATCCACAAGCACCTTCTCTGTGATGGAGTGAAGGACTGTGAAAGTGGGATGGATGAGACGAGCTGGCATTGTGCCAACGTCCTCAAAACTAAGTGCTATCGCAGGTTCGTTCCCTGTGTGTACTCTTTCATGGGGCCTGTGCTGTAATGGGATTTGTGCTTAATGTCTTTTCTCTGATATCTCCATATTACAGGTCATCATGTTTGATTGATGTTCCTTTGCATGGTATTATTTTAATGCATTCTTTCCTATTATTATATCATGTTCATAGTCTCCTTTTTATTTTTTAGGGGAACTGACTAGGTTTTTTATCATAACAATAAGGTGGCATATTGGAAGATGGACATATTCTTCTCGCCCAGGTACACCCCAGAGAAGGCACCACGAGAGAATATGCCGTTGCTGGCCATCCCTCTATCCTGGATAAACGATGGTTTTCCTGACTGTTCCTCAGGCGAGGATGAGCTAAAGACCTTCTGGCCCACGTGCCAACTCTCCCACACCACACGCCGAGTATCCGACAACACCACCTGTGACAACGTCTTCCTCTGTGAACTAGGGTCACTGGACTACGTGGAACTGGTCCGGCTTTGTGATGGCAGGGATTATTGCAGAGGAGAAAGGGCGGTCTGTCAGGCGTCCAGGAGTATTCCGAAAATCTTCACAAAACCTACCCTTTTCATGGACTATATTTCAATGTTTTATTGCTTGCCTGGCATGGACAGAATCCAGCATTTCACTCAGCAATGTACCCTGGAATATTTCCAAGGTCCTGATTATCCCATATTCGGGCATTCGGGCACAAAACTGATGATTCCAAACAGTACCAGAACATGTGAGCATGTGTTTGGAGAGGTCTATGTCTACTTGAGCTGCACAGGGCGGTGTCACAATACCCCATGTGCCCTGCAGCCACTCAGGCATGATTCCTGCCCTCGCATTCAAAACAAGATTTTCACATTGGCAAAGAGTTCCTATTTAACATTCCTCATCGAGCAAGGCGGCAAGTATCACAATAACTTCTTCAAGTGCGATAATGAGCTCTGCGTGAGATTTGATCAGCTCTGCAACTTGGTGGATGACTGTGGGGATGGGTCGGATGAGAGAAATTGCAAGAACCATTTCCAGTGCATCACTTCCAGATTCTACATACCATTTGCAAAGAAATGCGACGGACAAGTTGACTGTCTTGACCATTCAGACGAGTGCAATGAAAAGTGTGGAAAAGAAATCATTTCTGGATTCGTGCTAAAAGTGCTGGCTTGGTCCATAGGTACATCCGCAGTGCTGCTCAATGCTGCTGCACTGGTCAGAGGCTCCCTTGCATTGAAGGGCACCAAAGGTGGAGCTATTTTCAACAGGACCCTTTCCATCTTGATAAACTTCGGGGACCTCTTGACAGGATTCTACCTCTTGTTGATATCTGTCCAAGACTCCTTCATGATAAGATCGGGGTATTGTAAGAAACAATCCCAGTGGCTATCTAGTGATCACTGTGCATTTCTCGGTGTCATGAATACATTTGGTTCGACATTGTCGCTGTTTTCAATGACGTTCCTTAGTATTTTCAGGGTTTTAAGCATCAAGGGAAAAACAAGTGTTCATAAGATAAGACTGAAAGTCTGCCTAGTTGCATCTGCCATAGTCATAGTTTCTATTGCAATTCCTTGCATCCCTCTTCTGGGCTCCCTAGAAGATTCATTTGTCAATGGCATGACTTACAAAGACATTACTTTGTTCATGGGGTCAGGTAATAAGGGTAACCATCTCAATGTCCTCGGGGCATACTTCGGTAAGATAAGCAATCCTTCCATCACGTGGAGGACGATAAGAAACCTTGTGAATCTGATGTTTTCTGATAACTATGGGAAGATAGGTGGGAGGAGAATCCATTTCTATGGCAATGATGGTGTCTGTCTCTTCAAATTCTTTGTGAAGAGCGATGACCCCCAGAAGCTGTACGTTTGGTGTCTGATAACATTCAACTTCATGTGTGTGATGGTCATCAGCATCTGCTACGGTCTGATAAACCTGAGTGCGACCAAGTCTCGGAAGAGATTGAAAGGCATGATGGCAACGGGTAACAACAACAATGGAGAAGATCGCCAAGCCCGGAGATTACAGCGAAACATAACCTGGATCATTGTCACTGATTTCATCTGCTGGGTCCCCTTCCTGGCTACTTGTCTCATTCACTCATTGGAACTGGTGGATGTCACCTCTCTCTACTCTGTCTTCTCCATCGTCATCCTGCCCATCAACTCCTGCATCAACCCCCTCATCTACGATACCTTCATCAGAGACAAGTTTAAAAGGGTGGTGAAGGGGAGTTCGGAAAGGGACCCAGAGGCTTAAGGTGGCTCCAGTACAAGAAATAGAAATGGTGCCACCAAATCAACAAGATGATGAGTCTACTCAAGCAGAAAATTATTCGAAAACAGGAGATGAGGCATTATGAGCGGTAAAAAAACTTTTGAAAAGAACATAATTTTACTATTCCAGAAATTACTAAGCTGGCTATTGGTTAGACTGTTAGAATCTATTTTGTTGCTTTTTGATTTATCTGATCTGATTAAACAATTTAGCTATTTATTAAGCTTTTACTCTTTATGAGGGGGCTAAGGCAAATGAGTACTTTGTCAAATTACCGATCAGGCACGTGGCAGGTTCCAGTCAGTGCGGATTCCATAATCTAAATAGCTAGTCAGCAACGTGATAGAGTGCTCATTTGCCCAAGATGAAAAGTCAATCTCAATCTTGTGTTTAACAGTTTAACGTTGCATTCTATCTAAACTTCTGAAAAAGTAAATTATATTTATAAATATCTAGAATGACCTATCAGTTCTTCATCATATTTTGTGATTATAACAATGTTTTGCAACATTTTCTAATAACATTATTATCATTCGGGAAAATAAGTACTAAAAGAGTAAAAGAATAAAGAATAAACTAATAAAGAACAAAGAATTATGAAGAATGAAGAATAAAACTTTTAAATTTGGAATAATATCACAATTTCATTCCAGATAAATAAATCATACAATCATAAATATACTTTTTTAATTTCAGCAAGATGAATTTTAGACAAAGGTGTGAGTCGTAAGAATCCGAACAAGGTTCTAGGAATTGTGTGTAAATTGAAGTAACTTTCCAGACATTGATCAGGTTGCCACTTTTTTCAGGCGCCAATCAACTGCAGGTCTAGCGCCTGTTTGGTACAGGTGTCGTACCAGTCTATTGCAGGCCTGATGCAGGTTTGGTGCTAGATATGAGCACGTCTTGTTACTTAAATCTACAAACCGCAGAACAGAAATTCTGTGATTTGACCCGCTGAGCCAATAACACAGAAATCGCCAATAACACAGAAATTTGAGCACTCAAATTTCTGTGTTATTGGCGACTTTTTCATATCAACCAAAAGTTTTGAGGTTGACTCTCCCAGCCCCCCCCCCCACCTTGTACACTTTTAGCCTCTACTAACCTAGCAGAGGCAGAGCAGTAGACTCAAACAACTCGGCCTGACTGGTACTGGGAAGGAAGATCTTTGAGAACTTGAACTTCTGAACAGAGAGCGAGTGGGTTCGCATGGAGTTCTTGTGAGTTTCACTGCTCTCCGGGGCGGTGGCTACCAGAGTTGCGGGTTCATCCTCCTTGGAAAGCATTGTGAAGTAACAGGTCGATACTGTCATTATCATCAATATTATTTTATAGCTATCAGAGCACATTGTTATAAAGTTATAAGGGCAGAACTATTTCACAGATACAAAATGTTTTTATTCTATAAATTGATTGTAAATGCCAAGAATTTAATTTAATTTTGATTATCTGAATTAAGTTTTGTTTACCTCTAGCGTGTAGGCCTCACTCCCGTCTTTCTTGTAGATTTCTTGGTCTCCTTTAGCGGCGTTCTTAGAATTTCTTAGACGCAGGAAAACCTGTAGGAGGGGAAATGTTAAGTAATATCGCACGTACTGTACTAAAATTAATTCTGCAACTGCTAATTATTTGGATAAGTTCTGTTGAAAAACTGCTAAAAACGAGTGGTTTTCGAAACCAATCTTATTACAATATTTTCTACACTATAGTGGTTGCAGTAATAGAGTAATGCAGTAATGCAGTATTAATAGTACGTAATACGTATTAATACACTAAAAACCCTCTCTGAAAGATGGAAAAATTGAATGGTTACTTTTCAAAAATTTACCAAGTAAAGAAAATTAGAACAATCGGACGAAATTTAGATCCCATCTTATCTTTTTTCTAATTATAGTCCGACTTATTTTTTATAGTCCGACTGTTTTATAGTCCAACTTACTTTGAACATGGAGCTGTCGCCCATCGTGTTTAGCGAGTATCATAAACTTTATTACTTTCCTACGTGCATCTGTGCTTTGGGAGTGAAATAATTATAAAAATATGAACAGCAGGTCGAGTTTAAATAGATTCATAAAGGACCAAGATTTCCAGAAATTCAATCTGGAATTTAAGAAAATTCATATTCAGTGAATGTTAATTTTCTTGAATTCCAGATTAATTTTCTGGAAATCTAGCAGGAAGTCTTGTTCATATATTTAATAAACTCGATATTTAAACTGAATATTATTCTGCAACTTTGTTGAATGTATCTGATATTTTATTTCTCAATTCAAAATAACCTATTCTTCCTTCTCAATGATTGAAAATGATAGACATGACCCACAAGATTTATATATAGAATTAATTCTTACGTGGAATCTGTAAAATAAAATTAAGGTATCATAATATCAACTGATCAATACTGTTCACGTATTTTCCACGGCAGAAAATGACTTGGATAATGAAGAATCGGGTTTCATAATTCAATATAAGCTTTGTAAACCTAACTATTTGTTGAATGTACAGCGTGCAGCATGTGTTTACTACTTTACTATGACAATGGTATACAGTTCAATACCATACTTTATATACGATGTTCACACTGATATACGAGAAAGTTTATTTGTTTGTCAAAATCGGATGAAAAATGGTCAAGTTATGGCATTGCGAAGCGTGCATGCCAAAGTGGCAGTTGGCCTATTTCATACCTTAATAAGAGCTTAAGGTGCCCACTGCCCAGATTGGCCAGATTTATCGAGATATGAGCTTCAAAATTGTTTTTCCCCTCATTTATGTCCATATCGATGGGCAAACCGATTTTTAAGTGAATCAGGCGTAATTTGTCAATATTAGCCGATAAAAATCTCCCAAAAATCCATGAAATGGCCTCATCTCAAAACTCAATTCTTCCAAAGTGTCTTCAACGTCTAATAGCATAACTTCGGCCAGGGTTGGAGGGGTAAATTCCGCAGCTATTGTAATCTATAAAACACAGTACAAAGTTGCAGCGAATAGACCATGTCATGTCTTGGGGGTTTAAAGTAAATAATAATTTACTTTAAATAATATTAAATAATAAATATTCTATAATAGTGGATTCTTAGAATAAAGGAAACGAGGTCAAAAATTTCATTACGAAAATCTCATTTTATTATTACGAAAACAACACTCAATTACTCAGTTACATCCAAAGCAACGTTTCAATATAATCAACATATAGCAAATTGACCCTAACAAAATCACGAGTTCATGTAACCCATAGGGAGCCGAAAAACTGTGTGCGGTACATTTTGTGCCTCATAATCACCCTTGCCCAACTGATGACCCTTTGTTGGGTATCAGCATGATACAGGTTTTAGGCCTTAAATTATTATTAAAAATAATCTCCTTTAAAACTTTTTGTTGCATAAATCTATGAGCATGATATGAGCATGATATGCGGGAGGGCCGATGACAAATGGCTGGACCACATATTTTGGTACCTAACTGGTTAAATAAAATTTTGACCCACCCACCCACCAGTTAGGTTCTTACCCTAAGTGGTTTGGCAAAATCGACGATAACCACCCACCCAATTAATGTTGATTTCCATAATGTTATATAATAATGTAATATCTCAATTGAATCCCATAAATTATCGAGACTTAATTTCCTATGGCTAAATATGTGCATTTTTCTCCGATATCATACTAATTATTAGGGGGGTCACATGAAAAATCAACTTGGACGATTCCCCACAAAAATGGTACCAAAATGATCAGCACGATGAGTTATTTCAAACAAACTAACTTTTATTGTTTTTTTCGATAATTTAAGAGAGTTATAGGCTGCACGTGGGTAAGGAGCCGCGCTCAAATCTGCAACGCCGAAATTTCGCTTGAAATTACGCACATCTACTGTCTCAATAAAAACGCGATTGAATGGAAAATCATCGCTCAAATTACAAGATAAAGCATGGAAATCAAAGCTTAATCCTTTCTCTAACGTTTCTTGGAATTTTCAGGGAAATACATTATGTAGAAGTAGAATTATCAATCTCCAAAGTCAACTGGTCAAAATTCCGACGTATTTCGTCCATAACTCGGCTCAGGATAGACGTAAAACAAATCTGAAAACACTGTTTGATAGACTCATAAGCGCCCCCGTGCATTCCCACGGTGCGCGCAATTCTAAATGATGAAGCGTAGCACGTGCGCGCTGATTAGTTTCGTTGTTTGGGTATATTTTGTCAGTTTCATGAGTCCCGGTGAAAAAATGGGTTTTGTCAAATTTCTATCTTCCCCATTTTTCATTTTATTATCATTGAAAACAACACTCAATAAAGTTGAAAACATAATTAACAACATCCGGATTAAATTTTTCTGAAAATCGAATCATGAGACGAGATATGAGCATTTGTGTACACAAATTTTGTAAAATGCGTCATTTTAGGCCATAACTTCCGTTAGGAGCAAAATTTCCGGAAAAAATTAATCCGGATGCTCGGTCTATGTGTTCTATGGCATATATCCAAATTTCAGACAGAACACATTTATACATCTTGAGTTAGGACACTTTTATGCGAAAAATGTGTTACACTTTTTATCGTAATTTCGTGCTAGTACTTTGAAGCACTTGTTGGTTTTTATTATCATTGCACATCATATTTTAAAGCTCCAAAAAACAACTTTCTGTTAAATATACAACGAAAATGACACAGAATCATTAGATAAGAATGAACGGTACCTATTAATTTATTTCACTATCATTTCGAGAGCGCCTATGCCATCAACGTTATTGCGAGATTGATAAGGTCATATGATGTTGATTATTGAGTTATGTGAGTGATAAATATGCATAATACAGTATATATAGAATTAAGAATATACGGAAAATAAGCACAAAATTGGCAATTTAGGGTACCACTTTCTTTTATCATGTTTTCTGGTAGAATGAATCAATTTGGTTTCAATTTCGATTGAAATGGTAATTTCAATAATAATTAGGTCTGAAAATAGCCACTTAGGTAGCAAAATCTAACTGGTCAGATGGTTTGGTGGACCCTTTTGGCAGAAAATTTTACCAGTTAGGGTCCAGACCCTAACTGGTTGAGCCCCTGGGTCACCCACCCCCTTTAACTGGCATTTTGTCCAAAATCAATGAGCATGGCCCCCCGTGATATGAGCATGATATGAGCATGATATTAAATTACTCCTTTATTATTTTTGGATTACTAACTATAAAGACTTGGTGAACAGACTTCAGCAATTCTGTACTGTAGTTTGTAGATAAAAATAGAGCAATAAAACAATAAAACAATAAAGGGGAAAGAATGACAAAACGGGATATTTCCTGCTGAACGGCAATATATAAGCAACATTTTGTCCTTGTATGAGTGGAGAGAAAGCTAAGTACCTCAAGCTGAACGGCATATGAAACAAGGAACTGAAACTTGGGAACCGTTCAGACTTTGCTCTGTTGCCAAGTGTATGATTGTTGCGCTAATGCCTCTTGATGCTACATCTCACCACTACCCGACCGCGTGTCTACTACTCTGACTCCCGTGACACTTCCAGAGCTCAGTCACAAACCCCTCACTTCTTGTCCTCTACCGTGATGATATGATACCCCTCACTTCTTATCCTCTACCATGATAATATGGTACCCAAACTTAGTCTTCACCTGCACGTAGTTCGGGTTGCTGACCGTGCTGTTCGGCAGAGCGAAGGCTGCGTCCTGGAAGGGACCCACCATGCTCCCCCTTGTCATCCACCCCAGATCTCCCCCACTCCGTGCCTTGTCCTCGCTGAACTGAGTGGCAACTTCGTTAAACTTGCCTCCTGCTTGGAGCGCTGCCAAGGCTTCCAGAGACTTGGATTGCTTCTCACACAGGATGTGACGGACTTTTACTGCTGTGCCTCCTGAGGAAGAAGGGCTGGCAAGTGGGGTGCGTGGTCAATTTATTAAAATGGGAAACCTAAACAGATCAACTTCATTAAGTTCATTAATCATTGGGTTTTTTAAATTTTGATTTTCTGAATTTCTCTCAAGTTTCCCAAGTTTTGAATAAATAAAATATGTTTAATTGTTTAGTTAGTTGTTACTTATAAATTTTTGGACTACAGTTCATGTATTTACAGTTCATAAGTTACCAACCTTTCTTCTCCTTCCCCTCTGACGAGCCAGCATCTCCTTTTGCTTTCTCCTTGCCACCACCTTTCCCACCCTTTGCCCCACCTCCTCCTCCTCCTCCTCCTTTCTTACCCATCCTGCTCAATAGGAAATTTGGGATACCTAGCTCAAGAACTTTGGAGGACCTAATTCTCTACTGTGGGAGGATATTAATTATTAAATTGTAATACTGTCAATTACTGTTATTATATAATACAGCTACTGTCTACTGCTGGTAAAGAACATATTATGGTGTATATAGTTATATTATTAACATAACTGTAAACAGAAAGGAATAAGCTTAAAATTTTTTACAAAAAGGGACAGAATCAAATGAACATAAAAACTGGATTCAAAAGAGACTAGCAAAGTTAACTTTTAGACTAAAATATACCTCATGACCTTAGTTTAGTAAATTTTGCTCACTATTTTAGCTTGTAGTTTCAGGCTGTTCAAATTGGATAATCCTAAAATATTCAAGTAACCTTACTTACTTCGATGCTTGGATGTGTTTGAGGAAATATCCAGGGCCATCGGTTTTCTGACGACCGGCAATATCTAATTTCATTATTTACACAAATTTAACAAAATATATAATATGCAACAAATACCCAAGGATTATCACAAGAAGAAAATTCATAAAGATCCCAGCATCAATAATTCAATGAGCTCATATACTCATCGACATTTTCTATCTCCATGAATTCCACGCCAATTTTCGACATGTCACTGACAATTTCTTCCTTCTTGTTTGTTGGACAGCAAACGACACAGCTGGCTCCACCAGAAAAAAGAGGCTGGAAATATTTCCTACATGCCTCCAACAAGGCGTTTTCCGTAATACTCTCCAGTTGCATGATTATTTCTTTGTCATGGTCCAAGGACAGACCTCGGTGGATATTTATGATGTTGGAGAAAGCAGATGAAGATGGCGTTTCATATTTCTGAATCAAACCGCAAGCAAGAGCTCCCTTAGCCGTTTCTATCTGAGTCTCATCGAGTTCACCCTCATTTATGACTGCCTCAACAGTTTCTTTAGCAGTCATGTAGCCTTTTGACACATTAGTGGCTCTGCCAAGATAAAAACAGATAAAGCCAGAAGCAGAGCTGTTATACAAGCTGTAAGAGTAAGCAAAGCCTTGTCCTCTGATTTGCTTCCAAAAGGGTCCTTCACATTGCCCCAAATACTCAGCAAACAGCATGACGGCTAACAGGTCAGGGTGACCATAAGGGAGTTCAACACGACGACTTAGGCTCAAATAACTCGATTCATCGGTGGTTACGACTTTGAGGACATTTCTAGTACCAATTTCTTTACGTCTAAAGTGTGCAGGAAGAGATGAAGGGATGTTAGCTTTTGACAAATGATACAAGCTTTGCAAGCCTGGCACAAGATTCTCGTTAAAGTATTTCGCTGCATTATCTTTGTTTGTTATGATATGAAGAACAATTTTGTTTTCATTGAAAAGTCTTTTCTGGAGGCTCTCTAGTTTTTCTACTAAGGATGGAATGTCACTTTTATATTTTTCTAGCATCTTTGATTCAGAGAACAAGTTTCTGCTAGATTTGCAGCTTCCATGGAACTTTGTGACTGTATCTAACTGAGCAAGAACCACCTTGGCTTTGCGTAAACTAACATCAATTTTTGATGACAATTTGTTCACTGCAGTTGCTACACGATCCACAGTGAAGACTTTGTTGCTAATGATATTTTTAACGAATTCTTGGCATTTGTCTATATCTTCCACCATGAATTTGAATAACATAGTCACAATTTCAGCAAATGATTCAACTTCATAACCAGTGACATAACACTTGGCCTCCAAAAGCAACTCTTCCTTCAATAAAATTGCATCTTCATATGATATCTTTTGGCCACCATGCATTAACTCAGTGTCACAGAACAGCGTTGAATACAGACCTAGAAGCGATTTTTCATCAGTGGATAAACTTTCTGTGTCAAATGTAAAATAAAACCTAACAAATTCACTTTCAATTTCATGAATAAAGACACCTTCAACAACCTCTACCTTTGTATTCAATGGATGGAAACTCATGCCATCCCCAATTGCTGGAGCAGACAACTTTTCAATGACCTCCTCCACTTCTTCGAGGTTCTTTTCATTGAATTCAGTGCACTCATTAATCACTCTTTCACATTCCGCCATGCCATCAGTTCCAAGATGAGTTTGCTGTTCTTTAATTCTTGCTTTCTCCTTTTCCTCTAGATCACTCATGCATTGAACACTAGGGACACAGTTGATAGTGACATTTGGTTGTTCGATGTAGTAAGCAAGAATGTCCTTCCAGAATGATTGCTTTTGCTCTTTCAAATCATTCAGTAATTCAAATACTTTGGTGAAAGACGTCATGTAAGAATTGTTATCCCCACCATACAAGTCATCCAAAATCACCAACTCTGCCAGCAATTCAGATGGATTGTTTTCTATCCTGTCTGAGAAATTGTTTATGCTATTTTTTATTTGATTTCGCAGTCGGTTCATGTCCAAGTCTTCTTTCAACGTATCCTTCATGGTCTGGAAAGCAATTTCTTTGACTTTTTCATGCTTACCCGCTTTGACACCTTTGAAAATCATTGTCATCAAAGTCGTGGGATAGTCTTCGGACGAATAAGTGATAGAGGAGCAGTAAGGTTCAGGAACATCCACAAGTGATTTTATAAGAGGGGCTACCGATGTGTTCATCAAGTAAATCCAAAGGAGACTATGTGCTTCTTGGCCTCTGATATCATCCAGAGAGGGTCCTTTCCATGTGATGGACACTCTACCGTTGTCTTCATCTTTTGCAGGGAATTCTACATTTCTAGTGTGATAGGCATCAAAATGATCTACTTTTCCAGTCCAAGGTCTTTCATAAGGTCCATATTTACTTTTAGCAAGACGTTCGTCAACTGATGTTATAGACTCAAAGACTTTCTCGACTTCAATTTCACCGCAAATGATCACATTGAGATTTTCTGGGCGATAATATTTCTTGTGGAAAGCTCGGACCTTTTCATTTGAACAAGAAGTCCGCAAGTTTTCCATTATACCCCCAGTTTCCCATTTGTAGCCACAATCATTTTTGAACACAGCATCTTGGATAGCATGCTCCTCCCGGCTTTCAGCATTGTTTTCACGAGCCTGCATTTCACAATAAACCACTCCAGCGTCATCGCCATTCCCATTGATATGGTGAACTTCCGTCTTGAAAGCCTGGTCTGACAGCGTCGGGAAGAATATGTGATCTAGGTAAATGGGTAGAAGGATGAGAAAACCCTGACTACCAGCTGTATCGACAGTATAACAAGTGTGATCTATCGCTGTCCAAGCATTAGTACCCTGAGCAAGGCAGTGATTGGCAGCGAGATCCAGGATTCCCTTGTAGGGATACAACTCCGATCCCAGGAAAATGAGGTGTTCTAGGGTGTGAGGCAGACCATCATTGCTACTTTCCTCCGTTGCCAAAGCAAAGTAGCCCTTGACAATGGGGCCTGGAGTGTCAATGTGAGTAACTGTTAGTCCAGAGGCGGAGGACCTGTACTTGGTTATAGTCCTGGTTTTGATTTTGCTCTGGAATATCTGCCGGAATGGATGGGAAACTGTCATCACTACCTAGAGGGAAGCGAGGAATTTAAAGGTTGATGAAGTAAATGACTTTGCAGTGTACAGACTGCAGTGTGTGACAGTTAAAGAAGTAAAGAGTCCCACAAAAACTAAGAGACCCACAAATAACCATTATTCATTACTTAATTTGATTTCATTTGATGAATTTATGAATTGAAAAGGCTTGCGATTCGATATTCCGGAATTGAATTCAATTATTTCATTTTAGGCTTATAGTGCTGCATGATGCAATATGAATATCATCGAAATTCATGGCGTCACTGATGTATAATGTACTAAGCTGAAAACTAGTGAAACTCAACAATTATTGTTAATAAAATGCAAAATACAGACAGATAAGTAAACAAACTCTACATTTTAAATACTTTTGATTAAAACTTAACTAATACCAACTAGTTATCCAAGATCAACAATAGTCTCACATTTCACAGAACTAAAATAACTCCAATAGAATCGGCTAGTATATAATTAATAATACAAATCAAAACTTTCAATACAGGTACCTAAACCTCTAACTCTCTAATATAGCAATTATAACGCTTAATTCTTATTATCAAATTTGAATTACCTTAGTTTGGATATTACAAAAGTACAAAAGGTATTGTAAAGCTGTAAAATGATTGAAGCTATTTCCATTTCAGCTTTCTATGCTATCTTCATGACTCCAATAAAAATGTATCTATCAAACAAAATATAAATGTCGGTAAAATTTTGAAAAACAGCCAAATTAGTACATTATCCACATTCTTATAAACTGATTAAAGCTTATACATTAACTTACATTAACTGAATTCAATCCATTTTCATCATTCATAAGTTTATAATTGATTTAACTGAAAGTAAAGTGAAATATAAACAATTTATTCAAAACGCCAGTATCAGAAAAGTTCAAAAAATATTGCCTATTTCAGTATTTCTCAAAATTACAATTGATATAATATATTCACTAATCATTTTCGACAAAACCAATGGATCTACCACTACAATCATCATAACCAAATTCAATAAACATCTAGTAATTATCATTAAAGAAATATATTATACGAATAAGTCAAAGTCCTTGTTTCACAATCATACAACATTCGGGGATACACAGAAGAAAACCAAAGCTTAGTGCATTTTCTGGAGTTCCGTCTTGACGTAGTTCTCAAGCTTCACCTGGAAAATATCAAATCATAGAGATTTGAACACACGTCACACAGACATCGTTATTTCACAATTCAAACGTTAGGAGGGATGAGGCTATGAATCGACCGAAGGTTCGGCTTCGATCAACTTCGCCGAATTTTTCGTACTTCTGCTTCGGCAAAAATTTGCCGAAGTTTTGCAGAAGCTTTGCCGAAGCTTATTACTTTATAAGAAATTTCAAACATAAATTAGTCATTTAACGAGTTGATTTTTAGCCTGAAATCGTGCCATATCATATGTATTAAATTTCCTGCCCCTTGAAAAACATACTTCATAGAGTCATAGTTACTAGCAATTTATGTTATTTCTGTTCTCGGTATTTCCCGAGGCCCAGTGACAGAACACTGCTGATCTGCCACGCTCAGCGTGGCGACAAGTCGGCCTTCTCCAGACGTGATTTTGGCGAAAAATTAACGATAATCATATTCACTATATAATAGCTTCGGACGCAAAAGGGCGATTCATGACATTGGCAATTTCACCATATTTCGTCGTTGCATGAATACACCATTTAAAACGGCACGTCATCATAGCTTAATAACGTAGGCACGGCCTTGGAATCGTTATTGGTCAGAAAATGTCGTTATAGCTCCCGCAATGACTTATGAGAATGAAGACGTGATTTCAGATCACGTCTGCACTCTCAGATCAGCGGTTTACTGCTCAACATTTTCCTTGTGTTTGAATAATAAGCGTAATTAAGCAAAGAATTGTGAATTAATGACATCAAAATACCGTCAAAATATCATAGTCCATCGCAACGAAAAAGTTTGCAGCTATCAGATAATGTCTTCACACTCAGATCAGTGTTTTGCCACTTTCAGAGCGGAGACGTGATTTGAAAATCACGTCCCCGCGCTGAGCGTGGCAATGTTGATCTGAGCGTGCAGACGATCTGAAAATCACGTCTCCGCTCCGAAAGTGGAAAAACACTGATCTGAGTGTGAAGACATTATCTGATTAGCTGCAAACTTTTCGTTGCGATGGACTACGACATTTTGACGGTATTTTGATGTCATTAGTTCACAACTCTTGTTAATTACACTCATTTTTCAAACACAAGGAAAATGTTTATAAGTGCATTTCAAATTATCATCTTTTCCTATGGTAAGTGCCGTAACCAAGTGTCTTAGGGATCATTCACATATTACGTAATCAATTTTTGGGCATTTTTTTACCCCCCTCCCCCCCCCCCCCCCTCCGTAATCAAACGTAATCATGGCCAAACCCCCCCTCTTTCTTTCGGAAAATATTACGTAATCATGGCCCAACCCCTCCTTCAGTTTTTTGACGTCACCAAAAACTATATTAACTGGACAAAAAATTAGAACAGTATCGTGTGTTTCAATTCGATCATCAACATCATCGACTTGAAGATGACATTCAAAGCTTCATTTAGTTTTTCCTACGGAAATCTCGCCTACGACAACTCCTCTGACAATGAGATGGACACCTCCTCCTCTTTCTCCTTTTCTCTTCCTCCAACGCATCCTCATCTGCTCATCATCCTCCTTTACCTCCAACAGATCATCCTCCTCCTCCTCTACACCTGAGGCCCCCAGTTCCACTTAAGAGACAGAAGTCAACGTCCTGGCCCGCCTCAACCTCCTTCAAAACCGATGGAACCAAAGTTCAGTATCCGTGTCCTGCTCATCTGCCACCAAAGCCGACAGAACCCAAGATCCAGATCAGCCCTAGCCCCTAAGTGCCAGATCAGAGTCTGGCAACTTCACAGACAACTGCAGCTTCCTACACCTTCATCAAAAAGATTGATTCCTGGATAATGGAGCTGCGGATGTACGCCAAGACCTGCTCTGGCATCAGCTCTATAGCTCCAGGGAAAGATTAAGGCCTCCGAACCTCTGATCAAGCACAGAGCAGCAAACCTTGTATACAGAGGCACTGAAGTGGTTTGGAAGAGTTCAACGAATGGAGTACATCCCTCCTATAAGTCCTCTACGGGCAGCACTAAAGGAACTATACATTATGAACCATATTGAGTTAGAGTAGATCATAATTTTGAAATTTTGACAATTTTTTCTGCAAATGGTTAATTTTTGGTAATAAAAATTCGCATATCCTTTGAATTTTCAAAAAAATTCTTGAAATTTTCATGAAAATTCTTGAAATTTTCATGAAAATTCTTGAAATTTTTATTTAAATTCTTGAAATTTTCGTGAAAATTCGTGAAATTTTCATAAAAATCCTTGAAATTTTCATGAAAATTTAGATATTTTGATTACGTAATCATTGGCCAAACCCCCCTCCCCCCCTCGTAATCAAACGTAATCATTTGGAAACCCCCTCCCCCCCTCGGCTGATTACGTAATATGTGAACGATCCCTTATACTTGTCAGATATATGATCAGCAAGGCAGTCACCACAATTACCTCGGCTTTTGATTACGTGGCATGAACGGTTCTTCGTATTCGGAAGTGTGCAGTCACGTGACAACTACATTCCCTTTTTCTTTCTTTAAAAAGTTACGAATAAGCTCAAGAATTACGATATAACTCTACGACCACTATGAAGTAGTCTTACGAATACTCTTGGAAAATTTCCACCAATAAAGAAGGCGCGATTTTTGACTGAAGGACTTACGAGTATTCGTAAGACCACTCCATAGTGGTCGTAGAGTTACTTCGTAACTCTGGAGTTATTCGTGACGTGAAAAGTGAAATGTATAGTTGTCACGTGACTGTACACTTACGAATACGAAAAACCGTTCATGGAAGAGCTCCAGCGCACAGAAATGTGTAATCGCCATAAAAAAATCAATGAACGAAACACACTCGCTAAGTAGATTCATGCTGTGAGACGATACAAAATTGATAAGGTATAATTTCGGGAAAAACTATGCCGGTGATGGAAGACGTGATTTGGTACTCCTGAAATTTGGGATCGGCGAGTTGCTGACTGTGTTCTGTCACTGGGTCCCGAGGATTGACATCAATAACGTTTTAACAAGGCCTCACAAAAACTCCCCTCAGCCGATCAGTACATCTACCTGGTCAGCCGCAAACTTGCGGATCCCCTCGGCCAGCTTGTCCACTGCCATAGCGTCCTCGTTGTGCAGGTACCGGAAATCCTTCTCCTCCAGGTGGATCTTCTCGTCACACGAGCCTCGGGCTGTGGCCTCGTTCAGTTTTACAGCTGGGCTGGTGGAGTCCTTGGCGAGGTCGTTCAGCAGCTTGGGGCTGGGGGAAGTGCGATGTGATTAGCTGGAGCTCAATCACTAAAGAAAGTGGGGAAATCTGGGAAATCTGGAACTAAATTGGTACAGTCAAGGAAATTCTGATTTCTGGCACCCACAATTTAGCCCCCTCAAACACTCAAATCCCAAAAACCCCCCAAAATAAAAACCCTTATTGGCGATTTTTATATACACCAAAAGTTAGGGGGTTTCCCCCCCCCTCTCATTCTCACCTGATAGTAGGAAGATAACACCCTTTTAGCCCCCTCATTCCCACCTGATATGAGATCACATAACCCATCTCATTCTCACCTGATTATAGTAAGATCACATAACCCCTCTCATTCCCATCTGATAGTAAAAAGATCACATCCAGTCAGCCCAACTCATTCTCACCTGATAGTAAGAAGATCACATCCAGTTACCCCCCCCTCATTCTCACCTGATAGTAAGAAGATCACATCCAGTCAGCCCCCTCATTCTCACCCGATAGTAAGAAGATCACATCCAGTTAGCCCCCCCCCCCCTCATTCTCACGGTCTGATAGTAAGAAGATCACATCCAGTTACCCCCCCCTCATTCTCACCTGATAGTAAAAAGATCACATCCAGTTACCCCCCTCATTCTCACCTGATAGTAAAAAGATCACATCCAGTTACCCCCTCATTCTCACCTGATAGTAAGAAGATCACATCCAGTTAGCCCCCCCCCCCTCATTCTCACCCGATAGTTAGAAGATCACATCCAGTTAGCCCCCCCCCCCCTCATTCTCACCTGATAGTAAGAAGATCACATCCAGTCAGCCCGTAGATCTGGGAAGTGTTTCTGAAGCTGGCACCCATAACCACGGTTTTATAGCCATGCTTCTTGTAGTAGTTGTAAATCTTCCTTACGCTCAGTACTCCTGTCGGGTATCATAATGAATAGAAGTTATGATAGATTACCTCATAACACGGGTAATGTACTAATGTCTACCAAGAATCTATCTAGTAATATCCCTAATCATCATCATTGAAATTTAATTATGATTACGAATGGGGAAACCAATGCCGATTTCAAAGTCCGCTGATTCCTCGCATGTACCTGGGTCAGTGTCCATGGTGAAGGTCTTCTGGTCGGTGTTCTGAACGTACCAATCGTAGATACGTCCCACGAAGGGAGAAATCAGAGTTACACCGGCCTCCGCACAACCAACAGCCTGTGGGAGATATCATCAAACTGTGGGGAGATATCATCAAACATTCGTCAACAGCCTGTGGGGAGATGTCATCAAACATTCGTCAACAGCCTGTGGGGAGATATCATCAAACTGTGGGGAGATATCATCAAACATTCGTAAACAGCCTCTGGGGAGATATCATTAAACATTCGCCATACGAAACATTATCTGAGTTTCTATCCATTTAATGAAGTTCGTGAACATCATAAAATACGATTTATGTATCTGAGAATAATATAAATTTCGAATTGATTGGTCGATAATTGCTGCTAATTGCTCGATAATTGCTGATTTCATTCTAGATTCTAGTAATTTGACTTGGAGTGCGGATGACAATTAGGTTACATTGCAACAGTGATTTCTTTGAATAGATGTATTTAATGAACCTCACTAATTGAAACTATCAAAGTATCAAATACCGTCACAAGAATTAGACAATAACTATCATTGGAGTGATACTATCAAATAAATCATGAACTAATTAAGAGGCGTAAGGGGAGAGGGGTTTTTTTGTTTTTTTTTCGGGGGTATTATCCGGTTCGATTAGACTAGTAGTGCAGCCAGGTGGGTTCCAGCAAAACACTCCGCTAAAGCGCTAAGGAGACTTGAACACACCTCGCAAGGGGTCGTGATGGTCTGTGAATATTGCAAAAAAGTTTTGCTTAGCACACTGAAGAATCCTAATGTGGCCTTCCTTCTTTCCTTCGCATCTCACAATACCTGGGCAAAAGAGAAGAGCAGTGTCATGTTGCAGTGTATGCCGAGTTCCTTGAGTCTCTTTGCTGCACAGATTCCTTCCCAAGTGGTGGATAGTTTGATGAGGACCCGCTCCTTCGAGATACCCGCATCCTCATACAGCTTGATGAGCTTGCGGGCTTTAGCAATGGTGCTTTCCTGGTCAAAGGACAGCCTGAAGGGAATTATAACGTCAGAAGAATAGTGCTTTCCTGAAGGGAATTATATTGGGCTAAGGAAGTCGAAAATGTGCGATAAACTAGGTGACATACCATATGGAAGCTGCCAGTAACCACTTCCGATGCCATGAATGTTACATCTTTATAATTTATATAGGACCTTTTGATAGTTACCTGGCATCAACTTCAGTAGACACTCTCCCAGGAACCAGCTTCAGAATTTCACATCCAAACCTCACGAAAAGTCTGTCAGTGGCATCAACAACTTGTTCTTCCAGACTCCTGATCGAGTAGTCGTTATATTACACAGGGAATTCATCGCCAGATTTCAAAAAATGATAACTGATAAGTTTGAAAAATAAACGATACCTATTAAAATTTGAGAATGAATGATAGCCAATAGAAAACAGAAGG
Organism: Beroe forskalii; assembly: GCA_011033025.1. NCBI lineage: Eukaryota > Metazoa > Ctenophora > Nuda > Beroida > Beroidae > Beroe > Beroe forskalii. The sequence continues at coordinate 478,494 of WFMF01000079.1, read as the reverse complement.
GGATTATATTTAACTACGGTCGAGTGAACCTGTCCTCTCAGGGGTTCACACCCTTAGCCGTGTGTACAGGGTGTCCATGCTTAGCATCGCTGCCACTGGCCTGGTATATTAACGTGACTTTGCCCACCCTATTAAGACTTAGAAGCTGTTTAATGAGCAACTGAACCGTTAGAGAAGTTTTTAGATATGATGCTTCTGCGTTTCAAAAAACTTGCATTAATGCACACGCATTGCCATGGGGTGTGACATAAAAAAATTAAATGCGATTCTATATATATTTAATTTAGTCATGAACTTACGCATTTGAATTCTTGGCTTCCTTCAGGCAGTCCACGACAATAGACTTGTACTTATCGAGCTGAACAGCAGCGAGGATCAGACTAGGATTTGTAGTTGCATCTTGGGGTTTATACTGCTGAATCACTGCAGAATGAAAATAATGATAAACGCAGCAAAAAAAAAACACAACGCCAGTTTCTGCCACACCAGAGCCATATTTCATTATGTTTCATACCAACCCATTATTCAATGGGTTAAAAGGTTTAAGTAGCAAAGTATTCAGTTATGACATGGTAGAAGGAAATATCATTTTAAAGATCTGAACCTTCTGACAAATTAGAGGATGAAATTCAAACTCACATTCAAAGTCCCCAGTATCGGCCACCACAACAGTGTGTTTCTTTAGTTGATCCAAAGATGACATGGTCACAGACAGCTAAAACCTCAAATAACAGTTACAATCTTAGAGTCTTAGATTCACATAAAATGTAATCAAGTTTGGCCAATTTTTCCTTCATATTGTCCAATTTCGTCATTTTATTCATGTGTACAGGATCAATTATATTACAGTAGGTAGAACTTACAATAACTCAATAACATGACATGTGATGATTTAGATGTAAAAAGCCTTCCTTCCCCCAGGCTTCAGCCCCCAGCTGATTGCTTAATACTGCTTATTAAATAATGAAATGGTATACTGATGTAAATTGTGATATTTAAAAATGTAAGATGAGGTAGACTACAGCAACATACGTAATGGGAATATTATCTTAAATTTCTTGATATGGAATCCACGAAATGTGTCTGAGTGTTGCATCTGTTAAAAATCCATACTTGTTTTTATTGAATCCATTGATAAGGAATCAAAACAAAAGATTATTAATGAAAATGATTCAATTTATTCAACATACAGACATAAAACAGTGCTTTATTTTCCTCTTGTTTATCATAATGAAATATAAATGTTACATCAAATCCAATGTAAATGATCAAATTATCGATTATTAACCTGCTTTCTAATTTCGAGACTCGGCCAATCAATTAATAGAACAATTACAGAACAGTAGGTAGGTAATATTCATCTTTTTGTCACAAAAATGATCATCAACAAAAATCCATGATTTCTTGACAACCATCACAAATTCGTTACCTTATTAGGTATATGTCTATACTAACCAATTAGTATCACTTATCTGAGTATCAATAAGTCCAGAAGCCAGAATCAAACATAGTGGCAAGCAATATAGCAATTAGTTAATATTCACGTCAATAGGCAATAACAGCAAAATTTCATAACACGAATATCATAATTTATAATGTAATATATTATAACCCTTTATTAAAAATCAAGTAATTGGCATGAAATGAATAAAAACAATATTTGGAGTGATAAATCTGAAAGGTACATCAATGAATCTTAAATAGAAGATACCATTTGGCATATTTATATATGTTAGGGGGTACCCCCCATCAGCAACAGTAATAAATTTTACAATCAAAAGATTGATTGAGCACTGGGAAGGAGCCATTGTATCACAAGTTATGAATAGGTGGAGGATTCTCTGTTTCATCAGCTAGTGTGAAATCAAATATCTTGGATAAGAAATATATTTCACTTGATATGCAATGTTTTATAGTTTCAGCTTTTCTGAATCCATGACTTTCACCTTCATACTCTATATAGAATGTTGGGACTTTATTTTTCAAAGCAGCATCAAACAACTCTTTTGATTGTTCTGGTGGACAAATGCAATCATCAGATCCTTGAAAAAAACCGATGGGAAGTTTTAGTTTTTCAGCATGCAGTAATGGAGATCGCTGCTTGTATATATCCTCATCTTCTGGAAGTTTACCAACCAATTGTTCTAAGTATCTTGACTCGAATTTATGAGTTATATCTGAAAAATTTATAAAATTTGAAAGCCCAAAGTATGACACCCCAACATGGAAAAAGTCCTTGAAGACCATCATTGCCATAGTGGTATAGCCACCAGCACTACCTCCATCAATAGCTAGCATTTTTCCATCAACATACCCCTCTTTGATTAAATGGTTTACCCCAGCTATAGTATCTTCAATATCATAAACACCCCATTTTCCATATAGTGATCTACGGAATTTTCTACCATATCCAGTGCTGCCTCGATAGTCAATATCAAAAACTGCAATACCTCTAGAAGTGAAGTATTGTATTTTCATAGACAAACTTCTAGATGTCATGCCAGTAGGACCTCCATGTATTCTGACAAGCAGAGGTGGCCTCTTATTTACATCAGATTCAAAATTTGGATTTTTTGGTTTGTACAAAAATCCATATGCAACTTTGACATTTTCATCATTCACCTTGAATTCAACAGGTTCTGGGTAAGATATGAAAGGTTTAAGATCTTCAGTGATACCACTTTCATTGTAGGAAAGGACACTACCATCAAGCAGGGAAATACGAATGAGAGTGGCTGCATGGGCAGAATCATCTAATCCAAGAGTATAAACATAATCATTATGGCATAAAATATTAGCAAATGTACCAAAACAATAGCCATGTTTACGAACTACTGCACCAAGATCTTTTTTCACAAATCCAATGGAATTCAAATCTATCATCAAAAGATCATCTTTAGCTCCAATTGCAATCCCTTCACTAGAAAAATCATAACCAGGGCAACCAAAAATCCAACCATATGGCCAACCTGATTCTTTTGAAGATTCATACCAAGGTTTGCTATGCTCAGTAGATTTCCAAACATTCCAAAATCCCTTCTCATCACTGAGATAGAAGTAATCATCTCTATTCAAAAATCTGGCTTGTAGAATTGATGACCCAGTCTTGATGCACCTACAGTCACGAATAGACCTGCCATCTTTTTCAAGTTGACCCATGCATAAATTAGTTATATCCCATGGCATATTTGGATGATTCCAAGCAACAAACAGTATCTTATCTTCATAGGTATCAACACTTTTATAGAAATCAAATTCATCTGCCAAACAATATTGAATACCATGAACCAAATCAATGGATACAACTGAGTTGATACATTCTTTTCCTTCATTTCGATGGTCTTCTCGGACCATGATTATCTTGTTTGTAAATTGGTTGATATGCCCACATGCATAACGCAATAAACCTTCTCCACATTGCTCAGTTACTGGAATTGGACAAGCTTCTGCACTCGATTGTTTATATAATCTTTGGTCTGACTTGTTAACAAAGTAGAGTTCATCATTATGAGCAAAAAATTCCCCACCACCATATTCATGGACTTGGCTTACAACACTGAATGGTTCAGGAGTCCATCTTTTAATTTGCTTATCATCCTTTTCTAAATTATACACAACATACTGACCATTTGGTTTCTTCACTCTCCAAAAGAGTTTACCTGTGACAGCATCCAAAACTGCATTACTGACTTCATCATTCTCCTTTGTGACAATATCTAATGAAATTGGAGATTTCCACTCTCCATATTTTGAATTTGTTACCATCTACCTAGAGAGAATTTGAACTTTGATAATAATAATAATATGATTATTTAGTCTTCATTATAAGCTCCCTTTTCAAGCAGGCAGTTGCACAGTGTAAAGGATTGTTCACATATTACATAATCATCTGGGGGAGGGGTGTTTTCAATTGATTATTTGATTATGGGGAGGGGGTTTATTTTTTTCAGATAACAGACTCAAAAACCACATTTTTCAGCAAAATGTTTCAAAACCTTCATCTATATTTTCATCAAAGACAAATCTTCCAAAGTTGGACTTAACCAATATTTAACCATTTACAACTTTCCTTCTTCTTAATTGTCAAGGTACTCAAGTAGGTGGGGTGGGGGTTAGCCATTATTACATAATATTCTCCTCATGAGGGGAGATTTGGCTATGATTATATTTGATTATGAGGGGGAGGGGGTTGAAAATGGCTATTAAAATTGATTTAGTAATCTGTGAATAATATGTGAATGCATAGTATAAGAACACATTTCAGCATAAAAAAGAGAAATTTGAAATTTCTCAGTTGGGGTTGGACGTTCACAATGATGGGGAAGTCTGGCCAATGCAGACCTTTGCAGACATAGGGGGAGGGGGGTGTTTGGTCAAATGTAGACATCTGCAGTTTATGGAAATTTTGGTAGATTTGGCGGTTATTTCACTAGAAAATTGTTAAATTTTGGGCCCAAAAATGATGACCAAAAATATTTTCAAGAAAAATGTGGACTTCCTGGCGGAGGGAGGGGTTTCTGAAATATTGACATTTGGCGACAAGGGGGGAGGGGTCTATAATGGCTGAAATTTTGGGACATCCTTTATGGATGGCCCCTAAACATTTTCTTAGATATGGAGGGTTTTAAACTGATTTACCTCACCTGTAAAACTGTGGATTGAGAATAAGTTCTGATGGATCATATTATAAGATGTTATCAATAAATTCTTTGGCAGAAGAATACAATGATTTATAATTATCATAAATAGCACTATCTATTGCTTTAGGGAATGTTACCCATTTGAAACCAGTATGTTCATCAGAGAGGCTTATTTTATGGTTGAAACCAACTCTCCCCAAAAAGAATACAGAAGTTTTATCTTTGTCAACATCATCATTATATACTGATCTTTTTACACTATATTTGATTTCCTCTTTGAAACCTTCATGGAGAAGTAAATCTGCTTGACTTATACCTGCTTCTTCTTCAGTCTCACGATATGCAGTCACTAAGTCACTTTCTCCAGGATCAACATGCCCCTTGGGTGGTCCCCATTCCTTGTTATAGGAACATTCCAAAAGCAACATTTCAGGTTGTGAATTGGCATCTAAAAGACGATAGACTATAATACCCACAGCTCTAATTTTATTTGACATATCTCAAACCAAGGTTGTAAGTCAAACAAGAATGTACATATATACATGATAATGTGACAAGAAACTACTCTCAAAACTACTTGTTTCTCTTTAAGGGAATAAATTACACTTCCTCAGTGGTAGAAATTAAGATGTATGCTATTTATCCAAAAAGTAACATGAGTTTGTGTTGAGAAACACAATATGTAAATGGAAAAAGAAATAAATGGAAAAAGAAATAACACAATACTTAAGTTCTATGATCCAAAGTAAACTAGTAGATACGTATTTACAAGTTCTATAAAATGTGCTGAGTTGAGTACACAAATTTTAAGTTGACTATCATCGTATTAATGCATTAGATAAATTATTTGATCAATTGACTATCTATATCATTTGGACAGTCACATTTGACCAAAAGATCAAATGTTACCTAAGTCCGTATTGGTGGGTAACTCAAACCAAAGCCTTCCCCTAACCGGTATGTCTCCCATATAAACGGCTCTGAGTGACGTCACAGACCTAAACGTCAATTTTCTGTATCTCAACCTATCCATAGCGCCCGTAGTTCAATCCTAACCCTAACCTAACAAATCCTGGCCCTCCGCCGCGCGCCATTTTTAAAGCGACCCTCCAAATTTTTTCGAGTGTTGCGTCAGGATGGGTAACGATCTACGCGTCCGCGTTTATCGGTTGCCCTAACCAACAGGGGTGTCGATACTGGTTTAGCGTTTTGCGACGCCGCACTTGGTTATGTTTTTCTAAGCCCACCCCTGGTTGTGGCGATTACTTAAGCGATTTTGCTCTTGATCTGCGCGGTATTTCACTTCTTTCGATCGGTTATATTAGTCGTAACGATGTTACGCGTTTCGCTAAAAAGCGTTTCGCGACACTTTTGGTTAGTCGTTGGATGTTACCTTACCCTCGCGCGCGCGCGGCATGGGCACAATACGTTCCAAATTTGGACGTGTTTAGCAATCGCACAGTCGTTCGCGCTTGTCGGACGTTGTCTGACCCCTACGCCTTCGCTGGGCGCGCGCGGCATGGGCACAACGTTCCAAATTTGGACGTCACTTTGCGCATCTTCGGCAGAAGAAATAAACGAACAACGTTCGTCGATTTGTTCAGGGGAACTTTGCTAAACACGTTTCCGACTTCCTAAGCCCGCTTAGGTGTGTGTACGCACCTCCTGTTCTGAGGAAGCGCGCCGCGCAACGCAAACAGGGATATACGTGTTTAGTTACTCCATGTTACGGAGCCTTATTTTGCGCGCGCAAGTTTCGCGCGCAACGCAAACAGGGGCATGTAACATGTGGTAACGTGTTTAGCAATAAACACGTATACCCCTGTTATCGTCGCCAAAAAATTTCTATTCTATTCTATAATGAGGCGCGTGTAACGTTCGTCGGTCAATCGAATAGAATTGGTCGATTGATAAACTTCATTTACAATTGATTTAATCAATTGATGTGTTTTAAAAAAGAAAATCTTTGAGCTAGCTTAGGGAATTGGGAAACAACTAAATATTGTTCATTTAAACACGATTCAAGTCATTAGGGACCACTACCAGTAAAACACATCATTTGTTCCAATGGAGTTGATTGATTCTATTCGGATCGACCGATGCGACAAACGTTATGGGCACCTAATACAGTTCATGTATGTATGTTGATTTGCTTATTTGAAAAAGTCTCACACTGTGAGACTTAGGGATTTGAAACGATATATGACTCCTTAACCTGGTATAATTGTGCTTTGATAACATATTTCAAATTTCTGAAGACCAAAACAAGCATTGCATTCCCAACCATTGGCTACACCCGAATCCCAAGTCTCAAAAATGTGAAAAACTGTCACAAATCTGTTATAAGCATTAGCCTTGGGGAATGCAGTAGAGATGTCACTCAAAAACCAACTATTGTTGTGGAATAACATATTTTAGAGTTTCCGAGTGGCAAAGAAACCATCCCTTGGCTGCATCCAAACCCCACGTGAAGAGGTTCAATAGTATTAATACTATTCAGATATAATCTTATATATAATTTCGTAAGAGCACGTGAATAATGTCTGTTTGTGCGGGCGCACAGTTTAAATTTGAGCTTGCCAAGAAAATATCAAGAGAAACGAAGGCAAACGGGAGAAATGAGGCGCTGTTGCTATGGAAACCGATTTTTCGCACGTGCAGATTATGATCAGTTCTATGCGAGTGCTTTCTATTACGCAACTACTTTTAAATGCTGTGCTGTAGTTTTTGAAAAATTTTGACGTTTTCTTTATACTTCAAAGTCAAGATCTCAAGATGGAGAATGGACATAACTTGAATCACGGAGGATATTTCAATATTGTGAACGAAACAAAATTGTCCAATGTCATTATAAGAATCAGTTGTCAGAATTGAAATCATCTTGCAATCAAAACGGAACAAAATTCACATAAGCACGACTAAAAGTAACCAATCTGCTCCAATCTGCTCCTTCATAAAATTTAATACTTGATTAATTTGATTTGATAGGAATATTTTGATGCGGTAAAATTAAAAACTATCCAATCAATTTGAATGGAAGTGTTTTGAATTTGCAAGAGGTGCTGCATAGTAGCGCGGAGTGAGCTGTGTGTTAGCAGGTCCAACAGGCCTGCTAGTAATAATAATAATAATAATAATCCAAACCCCAAAACTCGTAAAAGCCCAAAAGTGTGCCACTGACTGGTGCACAGTCCCCCAAAAAAGTCCACCAAAAACAGTCCAACAGGGCTAAAAGTCTGCCACAGATTAAATTCCACTGTGGAGTTTTTGTCTGCCAGTGGACTCCACAGGTCGAGTATACTTTCAGACCTTCTTTACCATAACTTCAGTGAGCTTGATCAGTAGCTCTTATATATAAGACATATTAATTAATTAATTATGCTAGCCTTGCATGGAGGGAATTGTTTCTTGCATGTACTCACCCACACTGGAACCTGCTGAGGCTATGGGTTATATTGTGATTCACACTATAATATGGTCAGGTGTTCAGAACACAGCAGGATACACAGAACATGTGATCTGTGGAGTAATTTCATTCTTTATAGCTTAGAACCCTGAACGATCCACTTCTGTAGGTCAAGATCCAATCACACACTCAGCAGATGACTCAAAATGAAATTTTGTTTTCTCCATGTCACAAAACTTAGGTCACAGCCCGTGAGGATACACAAGGGCACTTCTTCTGGTCACTACAGCAATGTGTCAGGACAAAGGGAACTGGGTCAGGGCATTAGGGCACTACATCAGGACACTTTGTGATTGTCAGGAGACAAGTAGTAGAGCAATACATCAGGGCACAGGGCACTATGTCCAGGCACTTCTATTCAACCCTTTCCAAAATTTCCAACACTTAAACCTTAAAGGCCCTAATGGTGGACTCCACCATTGGATTCCACCAGCACACTCTGCCAATGGACTCTGCTGGTGAACTCTGCAACTGGACCAAAGTCTGCTTGTGAAGTCCACTGGTGGAGTCCACGACACCACGGCAGAGTTTAATCCAAGAATTTTTCAATCCGCAGTGGACTTTTTTGCTGGACTTTTTGGAGGAATTTTTTGGTGGAATTTTTTAGTGGACTTTTTTGGTGCATTTTTTTTCAACAGACTGTGAGGAGACCCATCACTCTGCAGCAGAGTTTCAAAAAATCTACTGGGAGTTTACTAAAGCCCCCCAAATTTTATTTGGTGGACTTTAGTGGAGTCTGCAGCAGACTCCCTCAGACCTGCTGTGGGTCTGCTGTGGATTAAGTCCACAGGCCTGATTGGGTAAATTGTCACAAGAGTTGTGAATTTTGTCCAATGGATCCATTGGATCCATCATGTCCAATGGACACGTCCAATGGACATCCAATGGACATCCAATTGAACTTGATGTCCATTGGTAAAATTGTCCAATGGTGTTCAATGGATCCAATGAATCCGTTGGATCCATTTTTGATGTTCAATGGACATGTTCAATGGATCCAATGGATGTTCAATAGATCCATCTGCGTTGATCCAATGGACACAATCACCAAACATGGTTTGGTATATGGACATCAGTCTGGTATTTTTGTTCAATGGATCCATCGTGTCCATTGGATCCAATGGATCCATTGTGTCCAATGGACAAAATGGATCAATTGGATCCAATGGAAACAGTGTGCAATGGATTCAATGGATCCAATGGACATGTCCAATAGTGTTCAATGGATACAATGGACCCATTAGATCCAATGGACATAATGGATCCATTGAACAAAAATACCAGACTGATGTCCATCTACCAAACCATGTTTGGTGTTTGTACCCATTGAATCCACTCAGAGGGATCCATTGAACATCCATTGGATCTATTGAACATGTCCATTGAACATCAAAAATGGATCCAATAGATCCATTGGATCCATTGAACACTATCGGACAATTTTACCGATGGACATAATGTCCAAATTTCAATGGATGTCCATTGGATGTCCAATGGACGTCCATTGGACATGTTCATTGGACATGATGGATCCAATGGATCCATTGGACAAAATTCACAACTCTTGTGACACTTTTACCCCTGATTGCTTAACGTGACCTTGGCCATTTTACTATGACTAAGACTAAGTGAAGTTGACATACAAATTTTCTTTCTTTGTACCACATTAGTTACCTTTATGCTCAAATTGGGCCTCATGGGCAGTCAAAATGACTAATTTGGGTTTATCTCGAGAACCAAATAAGATACAGCCTTGAAATCATGTTCTACCAATCAAAACCGATGACTTTTATCAGTACGTGTGGGTTTTGAATATCGTAGCTAAAAGAAAAGTAGAAATATGATTAATTTAACTTCTACGGAAACCCTGCCTAGAAAATTAAAAAGGGTGTAGCAAAAACAATGGTCTACCCTTCGAAAAATATTGAGATTTTTTTCTGTGTTTATTCGACCTAGGTATAAGCTTTCATTTTAACTTTCACATTCAGGTTTTAATAATTTTATACTTAGATACTTAGATATTCCACACGATTTTAGCACTCAATGATCTTTCACCTCTACTGAACTCTTTCTCAGTCCTCACGCTTCCCTCTAAACTGTGTTGCTCAGGAATCTGGAGTTCTGGGTGGCCCAGCCTTGCAGTTGTAAGCTGTGAGGGGTACCTGGGCCGAAACCCCTCCGTTTCCCTTTGTCACCTGCTGATGGGGCATCTACATCGCAGATGGCAGGGAAGCCTTACAACTGTGGGGTAACCGCTGTTGATTCACAGTTTAGTCTCTTCCACTTCTTGTGTCAATCCTTGTATTAGAAAATCGATATGCAGTATTTTGTTATAATTTCAGTATACCCATACACCTCTATAGATAAGACATTGGATTATCAGACTCACGTGCAGATATATCAAATATCGCCCTTATCTGTCAATCTTGCAGTAGTCATGTACAAGTTTGATCTACCCCTGGACACCCGTGAAGCCAATGCTATAGCTCGCCGTAGAAATTGTGAAGAGCAGCGAAAATCAAGGATATTTGATGCTAGAACTCGGCAGATAGGTAAGTTACACTAAATTCTATGATATGCAAGAGTATGTCGGATTGAAATAGGATTGTGACTTCAGATTTGTGAACCTATCTTACAAACTACTTTCCATACCTTCCATAAGATGTCACTGGTCTGATAACAACGGTTATGATAGATGACCTGAGGATATGTTACTAACGGGTGATGACAAAAATGGGACTTGCACATTTTTGTCCTCTGTCACTTCTTCGACTTAGATATTGATATTGCAGCATTAAATTCTTATCATCTTGACCCCTTCTAAGTACTGCCGGTTACTCGACATTCATTTGGACAAAGGTGTGGTGATCTGACAAACTTGTGAAGTCAGAATTCAATTTTACAGTTCATTTATTAAACTTCTCTGTTCTAGATTGGCTTGGAAGTTGAATATGTCAAATACTTTGTTTCCACCCAGTCATGCGCAGAAGAAAATTTCTTGAGCATAGCTGAAGGATAAGTGCATTTTATCCACCTCAAAATTTTGCATTCTCTGAGAATTTTGCGATTTTATACCTCAAAAAATCCTTGTTGTGTGCCATACAGACACTTCGATAGCAGTTTTACTACTTTAATGTCTTCCAAACACAGATGCAAAAACTGTCAATTGTATGCCATCAAAGTAACCTAGATTTGATGATTAAAACATCGGTGTTTTTAGTCTTACATTTTACAAAATTAGTTATCACTGGATTTGTAAATGAACCTACCCTCAAAATTTCTGTGTACAGACCAATAGAATGGTTCAATTAATCATAGTATGGCCCAAAATTGTAGCAAATATCGGCTCTGATTTTCAAGGCACACAGATAAAATATGCGTATTCAGGCACAAGAAATAGTTAGGGAACGGTAAGTGAAGTCACGAACCAAAGCGCTTATTCGGCTGCATAAACCCTCACTTGCCTCAACTCAGTGCAAGGTCATACGAGCGAATTACTGCGGGAGACTCCCGGGAGCCCTCCGGGAGTCCTCCGGGAGCCCTCCGGGAGTACTCCGAGAGTCCTCCGGGAGTACTCCGGGAGTACTCCGGGAGTACTCCGAGAGTCCCCCGGGAGTCCTACGGGAGTACCCCAGGAGTCCCCCGGGAGTCCTACGGGAGTACCCCGGGAGTCCAGCGGGAGTCCTACGGGAGTACCCCGGGAGTCCCCCGGGAGTACCCCTGAGATCTGCCACGGAGTCCCCTGAGAGTCCTACGGAGTATCCCGGGAGTCCTACGGGAGTATCACGGGAGGCACCCCGGGAGTGCCACGGGAGTCCTACCAAAGTACCCCAGGAGTCCCCCGAGTCCCCCCTGGAGTCCTCTCGAGTACCCTGACACCCTGGTCATCGAGAATTACCCCAGGGAGTCCTCCGGGAGTCCTCCAAAGAGTCCTCCGGAGGCTCTGGGAGTACTCCGAGATCCCCTGAGTCCTCCGGGAGTCCCCGGGAGTCCTACGGAGGACAGCTCTCGAGGACTCGGAGGATCTCGAGTACTCCCGAGGGCTCCTGAGGACTCCCAGGGAGTCGGATGCAGGTAATTACCCAGTGCAATAAGTTTTTGGCCGACAAGTGCTTCCAATACTGCCCAAAGCAAGTCCCAAAATTCAATTGCTTGAGGTAGTCGGCCACACAAGTTTAATGCGCCGGGTTTAATATTTGTAAATTTCCTCAGGTGTGGACACTGTCGGACTCACGGCTCAGATCGAAGAGAAAAGACTCCAAAACCAGGCAGACAACGAGAGAACTAAGGCTTACGATGCGGAGCTGATCAAGAATGCTCAGATTTGTACCTTACTGGATGAGCGTCAGAATAATGACAGGAAACGACTCAATGGAGAACTCAATAAATTCAGGTGCTGTCTAATGTTTGTCTTCTCAATATTTTACCGTATCATATTTTATTCAATGACCCATGACTGCCATGTTTTCAGAGAATATTATTCAATACACAGAGTATAGTCTTGAGCAACTCCGAAGTTCTAAATAAATTTGTAATTTCTAAATTCTGTGTCCAATGGCTTCATTCTTTTTTCAATTCACACTGAACTTACTTCGCTCAATTGCTAGGTTGGAGCAGCAAGCAGCACCCAGTCGACGAGAGTTTGACTTGTATGATCCAGAGAGTAAGAAAAAGGATAAACCAGCTCGTGTCTCAGATGACGATCCAAGGTGTCAGGTGTCAGGACTACAGCTCTTCCAGGGTGAGTGGATCAGGTGATCCAGTATCATATGGTGTGGATCAGGGGGTCCAGTATCAAAGGATGCGCGAGGGCGGAGGGGTTTTAGACTGCTTGTAAGACACGCTTTGAACATGCTTCAAGAGAAACCTACAAATTATAGTATATCCTTTTTTTAGTTTCTTGTTCAAGACTGTTCAACCAGTTCCAATGCCTGTTAATGAGAATGGTTTGGCTCCTACTCATGGTACCGTATGCAATGTAAGTCACTCACTAGGTAGTAACGTTATATACTGTTGTGCAGGAGAAGACCTGTCCGCGAAGGAACGGAAGAAGCTCCAACAAGAACAGATGAGGGAGTGGATCAAGCAGCAACTCAACGAGAAGAACAGGGAAAAGGACGCCGAGCAGTACGCTGAGATGTGAGTTGGAAAACCCTCGTTAGGGATTGTACACATATATTCTCCTCCTCTTGTACCTCTTGTAGGTTCTTACGTACGTTTTGGGTACGTTTAGGGTTGTTTGACTGGGCGTGCTCAGGACATCTGCGTCATGCGCGTCTCCTTCCAGCTCAGCAATGAGTTGTTGTTCATAGCTGTGTACCCCGGAACAGGTGGCGTGTCCGGGAACTGCTCAAGGAACCTGCCCAAACCGATCTTGAAGCTTTCAAGTGAAATCAGTTGTGAGACGTCATGCGGCAAGATATTCCAAAGCTGAGCTGCTTTAACACCAAAAGAACTGTCGTAGTCACTTCCGAACAGAAAGCTGGGCTTTGGTGTTTAAACTGGGATGAGTGCCTTGATCCCAAGCCGAGGATGGTGCTTAGAAAACTGCATTTCTAGGTCATTAAGGGGCATGCCCGTTAATGATTTTCCAAACTTGGATGATGCAGTATCTTTCTCTTCGGCGTTGCAGTGACATCATTTTTAGTTTCTTGAGACGATCCCAATAGCTCATGTTACTGTTGTGTTGTTTCTCTTTTTGTATCAGAGTTTCTTGACAGTAACGTAGATGAGAATCAGGGAGACAGGGAAACGAGAGTTTGGGTTAACAAATATAAAATGTAAATGATATTACAATACACGTAACATCTACGATCAGCAAGCGGTAAAATAAAGTTCTGCAGTGCTGCCGAGAGCTCGCCTTATATACCCATCCAGGGTCATACCTATGATTCATACGTAATGTTCATACGTATGTTTCCAGCCTCATACGTAATGTTCATACGTATGTTTCCAGCCTCATACGTAATGTTCATACGTATGTTTCCAGCCTCATACCTCAATTTCCTACGTATGCGTTTGGTAATTTGATACTCCTCATTTGACCCTGTTATGTAACATGATCCGAGCTGGTGCTGCTCAGCACAGCTGCTTCCAAGTAATTCACTTTCTGGGTATTGTGTATAGAGAGGTTATACGTCATACCTTTTGTAAGATATACATAGGCGTATATTGTATATCGGGCGAATACTAGTATTTGCAATTAATGTTAGGATATTGAACGAAGTTGATAATATCTATTTTTGATTGAACAATATTCCTAACATCACCCCCGCCTTTATGTTTTGAAATGGCGTCGTACTGCCAGTGATAAACTTAAGGCTCGGTTCTGCAACAGCACTTTAAAAATATAGTCATTAATTCATTACTGTAATGAAAATTAAATAAAATTTCCCAAGCAGATATAGTAATAAGGAATAATTTATTAACTTTATCATGCTTAAATCAACTTCATCATGCTTTAAAAATATATAGAATTTGAAAAATATAAATAATTACGAGTCCTTTTTTACTCTTCTTTTTCCAAGCATTCGTTGGTTCATGAACCAATGTTTGACCTTTTTATAGTCCATGCCTAACTCCTTGCCCAGATTCCTCATTGTATTAGGAGTTGGTTTTGGAGTTTCTTCAAAAACTTCCTTCAGCCTACAAAAACTGTTCATCACTCATAAAAGACCTGTGTCTTTTCCTTCTCATAGATGAACAGTCCTCTGCACTGTCAGAGCTCTGACCAATGCCACTTGGTCCAGCTTCCTCCGAATCTGTACTCTGTTGTACTGGACCAGGTAGCAGATCTATGTACAACTGATTGTACAGAGTACTGTACAGCCTATCGTAAAGCTGACTGTACAGCTGATTGTGCAGCTGTGTGTACAGCTCGCTGTACATCTCTCCAAACATCCGCTGGCACTGTTGTTGTACCATCTCAGATACATCTGGCACAGTCTCAGATATACCTGGCACGTTTTGGCCCTGCCTGTTGTCAGTGCATTCCCTAATAATCGCATCCAAGGTTGGTGAAATCCCAAGGGTGCTCAGAGGTGACAGCGTGTTGGTAGGATCGTCAGGTTTTTGAATGTCCAGTTTCTTCATTTTATCCTTGTCTGATGGTTCCATGATGCAATGTATTAAAACTAGATGAAATAGCGATGTAACGTAATGTAATGCGAAAATGTCAAAGACACGTTTCTTAACCAGTTTATTCCTAGTATAGTCCTATCACATTGCACCAGGTGCTAGAGTAATTTCACAACACTTATGTAACAAGAACACATGTGGGTGTAGCTACTGAGTTATTGTACTATACAATATTTCCGTCTGTATTTATGTTTTGCTTAGCCATGTTGAGATTTTTCAATCAAAAATTTAATTATTCTGATTTTTCATTTTTATTTAATCATTTAATTATCCAAGCCTTACATATCATTTATTTTTTCCCTGTGACAAGTTTTTATTAAACTTAACTTAGTAACCAAGGGAACTCGAAACAAATTCTGTACAATTTTAACTTTCATGCACTTATCAACTGCAGTATTTTCCAAATCCTTTATATGAATTTCACACTTGGAAATAAGTCTGTTCACAAATTTAGTGGCCATTCTAAACCTATGTCTTACTCCCAATATGTATTCATGTAAATTTCGGATTTCTTACGACTATGAGCTCATGATATAAAGTAAAAAGTGCAAATGTACTTTTCGGTAGGTACCTTTCTTAAAAATCAAACTTGTTTCAATCACTTAAGAACTCGAGTATTCTAAGCTTTATATCTCTCAGGTGGGACACCTTTATTAATCCGTGACGATCTTCTAGGCAATGGTCTCTTATCAGGAGACACTTCATCTGCAGATTTGAAATCATCATTGCCATCTGAGTCGTTGCTAGACTCACTTGACTCTACCTCATTTTCAGAGTCTACTTTTTCGAATTCCATATCTAGGTCGATATTATCATCGTCACTATTTTCTCCGACATGGATCGAGGGCATATCCCTCTGCACATGATATGGCTTCAGTGTGAGCTTATTGTATGAGCTCATCAACTTCCTTCCAGTTTTTGTCAACTGTATCAAGTACACATCGGCTGGATATACTTTCAAGATTACTGCCTCATGATAAGGACTTCTTATTTTCCGATGTGGTACATTGTCTACTTTCTGGAAATAGTAGACTTTCTGTGATTCATGGTACTTGACATAACGAACCTTATGATTCCATGACTCAGCTACAGACATTTCCATGTTTTTGATATTTTTCATGGCAAACTCATAAATCTTATTCAATTTATTATGCTGTTCTAAAGCATACTGTTGCCGGTTCTTATAGAACTCTGTACTGGTGATACCCCAATAAAGACTAGACAAATGACGAGGTTCGAAACCTCTCATCAATCGAAAAGGTGAAACCTTGGTAGCTGGGTGTACTGACGTGTTCATGGCATAAGCCAACATAGGAAGCATCTCCTTATATTTGGATGGATTTTCACTCACAAACTTACGAAGAATGTTCCTCATGGTCCTGAAACTACGCTCAGCACTCCCATTTCCTTGTGGGTAAAATGGGGTGGTACGAAGTCTCGAAATCTTCATAAAATTCAGCAAATTTGTCACGATTTTGCCTTGCAAATTTTGTCCTAAATCGGATAAAATCAGGTTTGGGATACCATTTGACATGAAGTAGTCTACTAAAGCTCTGGCAATTGTTGGTGCACGACTGTTTTGCATTACAGTAAAAGTGACAAATCTAGAGAATCTATCGATTATCACCAAAACATATTTGTCACTATTGGAATGACGTCCTGATTCCCAGACATCAATTGCAATACAGTGCCCAGGGGCATTACCAGAATCCCAAAACTTCAAGTCAGCTATAGGTTTTGGATGACTTGAAATATTAGTTTTATGACAAATTTCACACGAATTACAGTACAGCTTGACTAATGTCGTCATCTTTGGCCACCAAAACATACTTCTAGCCTTAACCATCGTTTTCTCAAAATTCAAATGACCACCAGTTTCATGACAGTGGGAGTCATGTAAAATTTTATCAATGCACTTATTTGGAACAACTATCTTCAAACTGAACGTCTCAGTAGCCTCATCGAACCATTTTATCGAGACTAATCCTGATCTGTTTATGACAAGAAAATTCCAGACCCTTCTAAAGTCACTAAGTTGACTTGGTAAATCTTCAGGTGACAATGTATTCTCTGTGTCTAATAGCGTTTTAATGTAGGCTAGATTTTGATCTTGCATCTGCTTTTCTAAAAATTCGCCATGCATATCATTGAAATAATCAAACGGATTATCCTCGCTACCATCACCTGTATCAGTTATTTGATCATTTCCAGAAGTGATCGTACTCACTACCTTATTATCAGAATCATTGAATTCATTTTCTAACCACTCATTCCATTTAGAACTATCAGTGGGTGGTAAACTCTCATGATCAATACGAGACAAATTATCAGCTAAGTGATTATCTTTTCCTTTAACATAAGTAATGGTAAATTGGAACCGTGACGTAATTTCAAGTACCCAAAAGATAGCACACCTAATCTGAGTGCGTGTCAAAAACTTTGGTCTAGTTAGAGTTTGCGAATCACTCCTAACTTCAAATTTAGCTCCTTCTAGATAGTACTTGAAATGTTTTATAGCTTGAACTATAGCTAACAACTCACGGAGAAAAGCACAGTAATTTGTCTGTCCTTGAGTCAAAGACTTGGAAAAATAACTTACTGGCATAAAATGCTCATCGTGCAGTTGTGTTAAAACTGCACCAACTGTTTTCTGACTTGCGTCAGTGAAAAGATAAAACTTCTTATCAGGACAAGGTAATCTAAGGATAGGACTCCTAGTAAGACATAGTTTAAGAAGTTCAAATGCCTGTTTGGCTTCATCGGTTAGTTTGAATGGAGGTGCTCTTCCAGAACTAAGTTTTGGCTGCCTTATGCAATCAATCAAAGGTCTAATTTTCTCACTGAAATTCTTAATAAACCTGCTATAATAGTTCAAACTACCTATGACAGCTTGACAACCCTTTTTTGTGGTTGGTGGTTGGAGTAATTTAATGGCAGCTACCTTGTCTTCAATTGGTCTGACACCTTTGCAACTAACATTGAAACCTAGAAAAGAAATTTCTCTTAGTCCAAATTTCATTTTACGAACACTGATTAGAAGACCGTTTTCTTGCAATTTTATTAAAACTTCCTTGAGTATGCTAATCAGCTCATTGACATCCCTAGCATACAATAAAAAATCGTCGACATACACTAGACAATTTTTTACGCCACTCAATGCTCTACTCATAACAAAACTCATTGAGCTGGGTGAACCACTAAGACCTAGTGGTAGCTTAGCAAATGAATAGGATCCTATGTTGGGGATTGTAAAACTACAATATTCTTGAGATTTCTTATCTAAAGGGATGGAATAAAAACCGTCTGAGATATCGATACTGCAGAAAATTTGTGCGTTATTTTCATTAAAACTTGTCAAAACTAGTTCTGTGGCTGGAATGCAAGCAATTTCTGGTGTCGTCAGCAAATTTAAATGTCTACTATCATTTATAAGACGTACTTTATCTGGTGCATTAGCCTTTTTAATGAAAAATGATGGGATGGAAAATTTTGTTTTAGCTTTGTATATCACACCTAGACGTTCTAATCGATCAAGTTCACGTTTTGCAGAATCTAGAAATTTTAATGGTACAGGATATGTGCGATTACCTTTAATGAGTTCTTGTTCACTAGTAATTTTTATCACGTGAGCATAATTTTTCACATTTCCTATGTCACATTCGTCAATCGCAAAAACATTGTGATATTCTTTCAGTAAATTAGCAACTGCTACTTTTTGTGTTCTCGATAGTTCTGTGTGCTTCTCGATATTAAGTTGTTTTATCAAGAAATTTGTCCTTTGCGCAGATGATTTAGGTACATTTTCTGTCTTAACTGCATCTATATTCTTAGAATTTTCGTAAGATATGCCTAAAATTTGTTCTTTTTCAAGATCAATTGTACTTGGAGAAGTATTAATAACTTCATAGATTATAGTGTCGTCAAATTTAGCATGTTGCTTCAAGACTAAATTTGTGCAAGAAAATTCTTCTAAATTTCGGCCCAAATTTGGTATGTTTACTTTTGCAAAAATTATTTCAGTCGAAAAAGGTTTAATTTTGTAATGATCAGTGGTTTCCAATTTGGAAACAAGTTTGTGGTTATTATTAAATTTCGACTTAGTAAGTTTTCCGTTAGCAAAATCTAAGATAAGTCCACTGATTTTGATAAAATCTAGTCCTAGTAATAACGTTGTTTCGTCAATGTTATTAATGACAGTTAAATCAATTTTGAACACGCTATTTTCAATTTTGATTTTCACATCCCTACTTATGCCTAAAACGTGTAATTTCGTTCCACTTACACCCTTTAAATTTGTCAATTTTGATTTTTCTAAATAATTTAAACTGAATGTATCGGCTAAATGTCTACTCACAATAGAAATGGGGCTTCCAGTGTCCAAAATCGCTGTTGCATGGTTGCCATTAATCATGCACTGAACACGAGGGTGGATGGTCTTTTTCTCGTCTTCAACCGCTCCAATCACCGTCCTGTCGTCAGGGCCTACAGCTGAAGCTCTTTCTCCGGCTGTAGGCTGTTGGAGTTTAAATCCAAGCTCTGCAGATCCGTGGTGTCAAGCATATGTACCTTGCCACTGTTCTGTTGAGGATTATTAGGACGTCTGTTCTGGTAGTTTCGTCCATAATGGTTGTTCTTCTTCTGGAAATTGTTCGGCTTTCCTTGTTTATCACGTTGGCTAGAGTTTCCCTTTTTCCAACAGGTTGCTTTGAGATGGCCAGCAATTCCACAATTGTAGCACTTTCTCGTCTCCTTTTTTGGGAATCTCGGCTTGTTCATCACGTTGAAAAGACTGGCTGCCGGGGATTTTTCATCAAATTCTCCGTCAGAGTAGTCTTCTTTGTCCCCGAGAATTTGGTCTAGCTCAATGGCTTTCAGGGAAACCTCTGAAAAGTCAGGCTGCGTCGTTTGAGTACTTTTCTCCTGTATGAAATTGTGTATTTCATATGCCAAGATCTTGCTCCGACAGTTTGCTTGTAGACTACTGGACATGCATCGTAGTTTTGCATCGACCATATTAGCTTCAGGGAAAGCCAATTTCCCATAGTGCTCCAACTTTTTCAGGAAATCAGTCATCGTCATTTTTCCCTGCTTCAGTTTCATCAGCTTTGAGCATGCAGTCGCCCTGGTGATGTTTTCACTGAGTATTTTCGAAACTTTCTCTACTACTGCATCGTAGTTCTCGGTAGCAAGTTTCTCTACGGGATAAACTTGTACTACTGCTTCGAAATCTTGTGGTGAAAGGTACGTCAGAAGTAGCTTCGGTCTCTCTTCTGGTTGCACTGACATAACCTTGAAGTAGTTCAGGAGTATACCAGCATATGCTGCGAAGTCTCCATCTGACTTTTTGTAGACTTGTGGTGCTTTTGCTGGAAGCTTGAGTCGTGTTGTTTTCAGTTCCTTCAACTCGTCCTTGAGCTTTTTGAAATCTTCTGCTGTCGGTTGAGCCATATTTCAACTTTTGAGTTCGTGATTCTTTTCCGGTCTTGAGGTTCTTTGTTTAAGTTCGCGCCAATTGTTACTGTTGTGCTGTTTCTCTTTTTGTATCAGAGTTTCTTGACAGTAACGTAGATGAGAATCAGGGAGACAGGGAAACGAGAGTTTGGGTTAACAAATATAAAATGTAAATGATATTACAATACACGTAACATCTACGATCAGCAAGCGGTAAAATAAAGTTCTGCAGTGCTGCCGAGAGCTCGCCTTATATACCCATCCAGGGTCATACCTATGATTCATACGTAATGTTCATACGTATGTTTCCAGCCTCATACGTAATGTTCATACGTATGTTTCCAGCCTCATACGTAATGTTCATACGTATGTTTCCAGCCTCATACCTCAATTTCCTACGTATGCGTTTGGTAATTTGATACTCCTCATGTGACCCTGTTATGTAACATGATCCGAGCTGGTGCTGCTCAGCACAGCTGCTTCCAAGTAATTCACTTTCTGGGTATTGTGTATAGAGAGGTTATACGTCATACCTTTTGTAAGATATACATAGGCGTATACTGTATATCGGGCGAATACTAGTATTTGCAATTAATGTTAGGATATTGAACGAAGTTGATAATATCTATTTTTGATTGAACAATACGACGCAGACAGGGATATAATTATACGTGTTTATTGCTAAACACGTATATGATATCCGAATATCCCTGTTTGCGGCGCGCGCGAACACACACCTATGCGGGCTTAAAAAGGCGCCTACACACATATGCTAACGCCAGCCGCTTGATCATTGATCTATGCGGGCTAAGGAAGCGTGTTTAGCAAAGAGAATCAGCGGCGCTTTCACTTAACCAGGTTCTAACGCCAATCGGCAACAGGCAAAGTTTTGAAGAGTGAACCGACGCCGCCCGCAGAAGAGGCCTCTGGTTAAAGCAACGCGACGCTGATTCTCGATCTCACGAGGGTCTGTCAACAGCGGAAATAAATGTTGAAAATTAATTGCACTTCCTAAGAGTTGTCGTACCCGCTGACGCCATGAGCCACGCGCGCGCGGCGCTGATTCATGAGACTAGAGGGTCTGTCAACGTCGGACAACCTAAAAGTAAGTTGTCTGACGTCGTCGTGGCGCGCGCGAGGGGGTCAGGCAACGCGACGCCTGACAAAGAGTAAGTCGGAAAACCGTATTTAGCAATAATCGCAGTTTCGCGCTGATCATGGATCATTTTCGTCATGTCATGTTTGGCATATGTCGCAGTTTTGTGTTTCATAGTGAAAGATTAGGGATCGCATCGTTCACATATTACATATTTAATCACCTAAGGGGAGGGGTTTCCGAATGATTACGTTACATGCTATTGTAACAAATACGACTATTTACTTATACTGTAAGCTTGATAACGTAATATGTGAACGATCCCTTAAGGGATGGTGGACACATTGTAATGCGTATGTGTGCAAACTTTTGCAAAGAATGAACGATGCAATCATTTGAGCACTGTTTTCATGTCAGAATTGTGTTGGTGTACTTTCATAAATTTTGTTTTGTATTGTATATTGTACATCTTCTTTTAGAACAAATACAGTCATCTTTGTAGTATATTGTAAATTATTTCAATTAATGAACATTGATTAAGGTCTTTCAATGTAAATTGTGTCCAATGTAGTACTGCACTGTTTTAAATGTTCGGAGATTTTATGCTTGCTGCAGTCTGTTTCTGTAAAGCCTGGCTGAGAATTAGTCCGGTAGAAAACATGCAAAATTTGACGAGTTAGGGAACTAACTCGGAACAATGACTTAGGGTGTTTTTTCGATTCATTATGGTCCCAGGAGTCACTAAACCAGAATCCCGAAAATCCGGTCGGCACTTTTCGAGATATGGCCACGCCCTTTTTTTGATCATGGGAATTTTTAGTGAAAATCACTAAAAATTCACAAATGGCAAATAAGGCATGATTATACTCTAATCCCATGTTTTTTGACCCGAGAAATCGATTAAAACCATTATCCAAGCTCTAGACCCAATATTTGGGCCAGTAGGGGCCACGCCCACTCGTTTTTCGCGGATATTTTGGCTAAAATCGAACTTTCCAAAACATTGGAACATAGGCATGATTATACTCTAGACCCATGTTTTTTGACCCAAGAAATCGATTAAAACCACTATCTAAGCTCTAGACCCAATATTTGGCCATTAGGGGCCACGCCCTTTTTTTGTTGACATGGATATTTTGGCTGAAAATCGGAGCTTTCCAAAACTTTGTAAAATAGGCATGATTATACTCTAAACCCATGTTTTTTGAACCGAGAAATCGATTAAAACCATCATCTGAGCTCTAGACCCAATATTTTGTCCTGTAGGGGCCACGCTCACTTTTTTCAGATATTTTGGCCAAAAATCGGATCTTGCCAAAACGTTGCAACATAGGCATCATCATCAAACGAGAGGCCGGACCCGAAGGTCCGCAAGAGGATAGTCCCGGAGTGGGACTGTGCCTGCCTCTGGTCGCCGAGGCGACGGGGGTGAGGGTGAAAGGTGATGGTGGTGGAGGTGGGAAAGATGAGGGTGTGGCTAGTGAGGGGAGAATACCTTTACCAATACAATACCAGATACTTCAGAGCTATCGGAGAGATGAGTAGATGCTATGTCACCCCTGTATTGTCCGTCTCCTCCTCTGTTCGTTGTAATCTTTTGGTTTGGAGTGTGTAACTGATCAGTGCGTCCATACTGTTGTTGTCCATGATGTCGTTAATGGAGTCATAGTATGTCCCGAGTGTGTTGCCTCTGATTCTCATAAAAGCAGGGCATTGACCAATGAAGTGTGCAACTGTCTCCTCTGTGTCAGTGCAGTAAGGGCAGTTTGGTGTGTCAGCGCGTGTTATTCTGTGCAAGTGTTTGTTCAGTCCTATATGTCCTGTGATAATGGAGATAGCAGTTCGATACCGGATGCGGTTGCCCGTGTTGTTGTTAAGTGTGTGAAAAACCTTCTTCTGATGGTTACCTATGATCATGTCAGTGTGAGCATGTTTGTTGGTGATCCACCTGTCGTGGCTGAGGTTGGTTACCTTGGTATTGATTAAGTGTTTGATGAATGAAATGGGGACAAGGCTGGTGACGGGGTTACCATCTTTGGTGCCAGCCTTGGCAAGCTGGTCTGCTTTCTCGTTTCAAAACATAGGCATAATTATACTGTAAACCGATGTTTTTCCGCTTGAAAGTATCATAGTACTGTAGGCCCAAAAATATTTTGGCCAGTCGGGGTCACGTCCAATTTTATCATTTATGAATTTGTGAAAAATCGGAACTTTCCAAAAATTTATAACATGGACATGAGGTCAAAGAGAAGTTCGACTTGCCCTTTTTTGAGAATTTTATAGGGTTAACTAAACAAGCTACTGCTTGCCCCTGTAACAACTCACATTTTCATACATATCAAGACTGGGTAGTATAAAGTTTGGTAACATATTGTCAAAATAACGGAGTCAAACCCTGTAACATGTGCTGAGATATTCAAGTTTGAAAAAAGCATTCAATGTTTACAGGTGCACGAGTTACAGGTTTCGATTTCAGCAGCCCATATCTCTTTTCTGAGGTCGTTAGGATTATGCAACTTTTTTAGACTGGGTAGTATAGGAATTATCTTTAAAAGCTGATTTGTGATACATGTGGCAAATTATTATCACTCTGTTACAGGTGGATTAAAAGGCCATGTTGAAAATCAGATGCTAAAAATATGATATTTTGCCGCACCCAACATATAACTAATTGAGCTAGAAGGTTGAAATTTGCCAAATTGTTGATTTTTGTTACGTTTGAAGTGTCAATTCGAAAACTTTGTTCCTAACACCACTGTTACAGGTGCAGAAACCTTTCAAAAATGCCAATTATTTCAATCCTTAAATATTGGCTAGTAAGCTTGTAAATTGCCCAGTGTCATCCATTTATAGCAGATTTCAACCAAAAACATGTAATTGCATGAAAACCGACTGTTGCAGGTTAATAACCTTGTTACAGGTGTTGAGGCTTCTTCATAGTTCCTCTTAGAATGCCTTTATTTCTGCCCCTGTAACAAATGTGAACAAAAGCCAAAATTATCACACACTGTGCAGAAGGCTTTGTCTAATTGTCTTAAGCAATATTTTCGATTATAAACTTCGTTACAGGTGTAAATCATTTGTTTAAAGTTCGTGCAAATAATCCATTTAAGATTTTGCTTTCTTAATTGGAAATTGGCAATCAAGGGGTCAATTATAACAAAACTATCATGCAATTCACATGCCTATTATGTCGTTCTGATGTTACAGATGGTTAATGAATCCAAAAACCGTGTTACAGGTGCCAAAACATCGCTAATATGAGGAATTTGGGTGTCACCTGTAACACTGTTCAAATATCTAAGAGCTAACTAGGCTGATTGAGTCATTATCTATCTAGGTCAATTTAACCACAATTTTAGCCACCCCTAACCTCTGTTACAGGTGCAAATGGCAAAGTTTCCATCGCAGGTGACGTTGATGATTTTTTATTACAAATACTAGGGTGTTCTATTCTTCCCATGACCTTGAGTAATATGTTTGTTAGGTCAGTAGAACACCTGTAACATGGGGTTTCAACAATATACAGCATGATTAACACGATATCTAATGATAAGGATGGGTTTTAATTATAAAAACATAGATATGTAGAAACAATGTCTTAACATCACTGGTCAAAATGAATGTCTAATGATTTTTTGCCAAATTTCGCACCTGTAACAAGGTTTTTTACTCAGAATGTTTTTTGCAATAATGAGTTGTCAAAACTAAGTTAATTATCAGCTTTTGACATTGTTTCAGCCACTTTAAAGAGGTGTTTTACTTACTCTAAATATGTTAAAGAAATTTCACACAGCACCTGTAACAGGGGTTGGGAATGGTTCTTGATACTGTTACTCACTTCATAGCTGTACAGAGTGCACATCTACCAAGTGGTTTCATCAAAATAACCTGTCAAGCTATCTTAAATGGTAGGGGGAATTTAAGGGGGTTATCAGGCACCTGTAACAAGGGTTTTGGGCATCGCCTTTTACTTTAAGTAACAAATACTATATATATGACAGTAAATCAAATGTTTTGAGTAGAGAAAGTCTTCATGTATGTTACTATATTAAATTTAAGTCAATTTATTGGTAAATTACGAAATTTATTGCCAAATTAAGGAATTTTACATAAATTGCTGCACCCAAGTTACAGGAGTGTGACTAAAATCAATTATCTCATCCTAATTATTCAATCCAATGACTTTACAAGACTCAAAACCATAATTTATAACATAAAATTAAATATCGTAAGTGTTACAGGTGATTCTAATGCACTATCTGGAGTGAGCTGTTCCACCTGTAACAGAGGGTTTCACATCACCACACTGACCATAGACCATCCATCAAGTAATAAACTACATATTG
Organism: Beroe forskalii; assembly: GCA_011033025.1. NCBI lineage: Eukaryota > Metazoa > Ctenophora > Nuda > Beroida > Beroidae > Beroe > Beroe forskalii. The sequence goes on along the minus strand of WFMF01000079.1, from coordinate 452,355 downwards.
GTTTAATTCCGTATGTTTCAGTACACTAGTGACCCTGTAACATTGAATTTATAGTGATATGGTGTGAAAAAACAGGACTCATTTGCAGAGATAGGGGCAAGTCGAACTTCTCTTTGACCAAGTTTATACGCATGATTTTGGCAGACGTCGATTGAAAGCATTATCTAAGGCCTAAAAAGAAAGGCCAATAGATTCCAGCCACTCTCACTTCCTTACTTGGCTTCTTTGATTAAAGCATAGCCTATTTCATACGACAAATCAATTGAAAGTGCTTCCCCCTGACTTTTTAATCCTTAGATATAATATTTTGATTTACTCTTAACTCTAACCAGAGCCCTCTTTTTCCACTCCGTCCACTGCTTGCAAACGAAATTGCTTTAAATTATCATTGACATTTTACCAAATCTAAAGTTTATTCTGATCTGGTGACCACTGTCCAAAATACTCATGTTGCGTGGCTCTGCGTTCCATCATTTTACCTCTTACCTGTAAAGCTGTAACCTACTACCTAGGCATCATTTGGGCTGAGTATTTTTGCACCTACTTCTGTGCAGAAACTGGCATCTTTTACATACAAACTGAGCAGAATCATAAGCTAGACCTATAGGACTGGTGATCTTGAACTTAACAAGGCAAGCGACGGGTCTGCCAACAGGATTGATCCTTAGTATCTCGGACTCAGGAGTTGACTTGACATGCCCGAAGACACAGGAGATGACTCCTTACGCAATGGAATAACACTGCTGGAAACTGGGGAGGAGCAGAACTCATTCTATCCACAGTCCTCCAGCACACTAAGACACTGCTCAAAAGCCTCATGGCTGCCCGAGCCTCTCACAGGTCCGTCCCCTTTTATAGTAGTAGAATCTACCAGTTTCCACTGTCCATTCACAACTTATTGAACATTGTTTCATTTTGTAAGTTGAACTTTTAACAGCTTCACAACTTATGACAGGAATCTATGGATTCAAGTATAGTCAATTAATCAGCAAGAATCAAGATTCAAGGCAGACAGAGATTAACCCTCCTACTTGCATCTGCACTCTTCTGTACACTGGGTTGAATGAACGACCAAGCTGCGTGATTCCGCAGTCTGAAAAACTGCCAGATTCTCTGACCACGGTATTAAGAAGTTCAGGAATGGGAATCGAAACAGCAATCTCCTAATTGACATACATCTAATGTCTTGTTCATCTGAACTACCATGAGCTACATCTTCTGATTATCATCACATTCAATATGGGGGTATGAGGGAGTAACTATTATCATAAATTATGATATTGGTGAATTACTAACTACTTTACTTGGTATTCTTTATTTCTGATATACAGTTGGAATCCATGACAGAATGTGGGTATTATCGCTATTGGCCAAATTATTCGCTTAAGGCCATAGATAATTAGATAATGCCTTCAATAGATTTCTCGTACCAAAAACGTGAACGTTGAGTATAATCATGTCCGTGTTTCGTTCAAACGTTTTACATTTTGGAAAGTTCCTATTTTCATTTTTTCTGCCAAAATATCCAAAACAAAAGTAGAAGTGGCCCTTACAGGACAAAATATTGGGTCTAGAGCTCAGATGATGGTTTTAATCGATTTTTCGGTTCAAAAAACATGGGTTTAGAGTATAATCAATAATCATGCACATTTTACAAAGTTTTGGAAAGTTCCGATTTTCAGCTAAAATAGCATATCAACAAAAAGTGGGCGTGGCACCTACTGGCCAAAATATTGGGTCTAGAGCTTAGACAATGGTTTTAATCGATTTCTTGGGTCAAAAAACATGGGTCTAGAGTATAATCATGCCTATGTTCCAATGTTTTGGAAAGTTTCGATTTTTAGCCAAAATATCCACGACAAAAAGTGGGCGTGGCCCCTACTGGCCCAAATATTGGGTCTAGAGCTTAGATAATGGTTTTAATCGATTTCTCGTGTCAAAAAACATGGGATTAGAGTATAATCATGCCTAATTTTCCATTTTGTGAATTTTTAGTGATTTTCACCAAAAATTCCCACGGTGAAAAAAGGGCGTGGCCATATCTCGAAAAGTGCCGACCGGATTTTTTGGGATTCTGGTTTGGAGACTCCTGGGACCATAATGAATCGAAAAAACACCCTAAGTCATTGTTCCGAGTTAGTTCCCTGACCGATCATATTTTCGACCGGACTAAATTAACTGCAAATTATTATTTTTTTCAATTCAATTCCATTATTAATTTTTGCAGCACAATTTTTCTCTGGGTTATGTAATGAAGTATCTGGGATGTGCTGGTGGTAGGTTCCAAGTCAAACTTAAAATCTGTGTAAAGGCTAGCCCCCCCATTGAAGACTAAGTAAAGTAAAATGTTTACTTTAACCATGGCCGCAGAGAAACACCCCATTCCTATATAGTGTATCAAAGTGTTCCCTATATGCTAGGTGTATCATACAACAGCATTGCACCCATAATGCTGTGAGAGCTCCATATGTGTATCAAATTCGTTCATGTGAAGGATATTTTTAGAATGGGTGCTGTAAAATTGATATTATTATTATTATTATTATTATACCACTCCAGTGCAGATAACCACAGTGCAATATAAGGGCATATTGCACTCTCAGATATCTGATATATACACGAGTGCTTGATATGATTGATCATTGCAGTGAAACACAGAAATCTCAATAATGAAATCAAATCCACACACTATGAACCACTATTCTACTGTCAGTTTCAAGATAAAAATATCTCTTCTTCAGGAACTCCACATAGTGTTGCACAACATTCTGAGATTATGATGTGAAAATGATTTTCATGATGTGAAATGATATAATATGAACAAAATTCATGATATCAGTGAAAACCTCCCTGGAAATTAAGAATATTCTTCTTTGTAGAACAAATACAGTCATCTTTGTATAGTCAATAGTGATAGCTTGTGGTACAAAATGATAACTCACATACTTCTTGTATTGGTTAATTAATCAGCAATTGTTGACACAGGGCTTGATAAAGATGCATAAAGTGTTGTGCTTTTGATGGAATCTATGTAGAATCTATTTAGAATGTATGAGCAGGAAATCCAGATGCCTCTTTGAGCCCTCTTTTAATTGAGTGATCTGCACACATGATAAACTTATTGCTCTCTCTCTATATTTTGTAATTGTGCTGGCATAATCCACGATTTTTGCAAGTTCACCTGAATTCGCTGCAAATTCAGGTGAATTCAGGTGAATTCGCAGCGGAGTTCGCCAAAAAAAATTTTGGCGGACTCCGCCGGAGTCCGCCGCAGACTCCGGCAAATTCACTTGAATTCGCCGCAGATACACGCGTATTCAGTGTACTAGTTCACCAATTTTCCAGTTCACCCAGGTGAACTGCCAGTTCGTGGCGAATTCGTGGCGAACTAGTTCACCTGAATTCAGATGGCAGAGTCCGCCGGAGTTCGCTGGAGTCCGCCGCAGACTCCGGCAAATTCACATGAGTTCACCTGAATTCACGGTGAATTGGCGCCATTGGACTTATTGGTACCAATGGTGCCATTGGCGCCACTGGCACCATTTGCATTGCACTAATGGTGCCATTGGTTTTATTTCTTCCATTGGCGCCACTGGCACCAATGGTGTTATAATTGCAATGACAATGACAATAACGTTATTGCCATCGTCATCGCAATTATAACACCATTGGCGCCAATGTGACCATTGGATTTGGTGCACCATTTTAATGGTGCCAGTGGCGCCAATGGCACCATTGGTGCCAATGGACGAAATAGAACCAATGGCGCCATTAATGCAATTCAAATGGTGCCAGTGGACCCAATGGCACCATTGGTACCAATAAGTCCAATGGCGCCAAATCTTCATTGGTGCCAATGGTGTCTATGGCACCATTGTCGCTATTCCAATGGCACCATTGCTACCATTGGTGCCAATGGCACCAATGGTGCTATTGGTCCAATATCACCATGAGTGCCATTTTAATGGTACCATTGGCATCAATGGCATCATTGTCGCCAATGGTACCATTGGTGCCACTGGTGCTTCTACCCTCTAAATGTGATCTGGTATTTAGTATGGCTTCTTATTGGCGACATAGGCACCAATTAATTGTCACCATTGGCATCCAATGGTGATCGCCAATGGTACCAATGGTGATCACCAATGGTATCAATGGAGATGGGGTGCACCATTGGTGCCATCACCAATCACCATTGGTACCAATGGCGATCACCATTGGATGCCAATGGTGACGATTAATTGGTGCCTATGTCGCCACTAAGAAGCTATACTAAAGTCCAGAAATGACAGTCAATTCAATTCAACAGTTGCCAAAGAATCTTATCTTCCCACTCTTCTTATTGATCTGAAAATTTAGTTCATCCCAGTAAATTGTTCCTTGTTATCAATCAATACCATTGAATGAGTTAGTTAATATTTTATTGTTTGTATAACTGATAAAACAAATATTGGCGAACCAGGTCTTTGAGTCACACAGGCACACTACCCTTGAGTTGAGCCACCATGCCATCCAGAAGAGAGTCTTTGACTTGTTTTAGAACTCGAAGAGACTTTGGGTGATAGGAAGTCTTCTTCAATAGTGTAGTTCTAGCTATGTGGTCCCAGGCTTACCTCCATTCTGGTGTTATGAAATGGAGTCAGGACCGGCTTAGGCGGAGTTAAACGTCGTTTTATGGGCGATCAACGATCCTCCTCCCACATTTTGGATGCTAGAAATCACATGAAAGAGGTCTTTGTCCATAGTCCATTCTCAAGCTTCCAGAGAGTGTCTTTCCCGTCCTTAACCATGTTATCTGAGTATGAGAGTAGGGAAGTACAAGAGTAATGAATCAATCCAAAGATCAATCAACACAGATCCCAACTTGTCTCGAAGTCAGAGCACAACTGTGCAATTTTTCATGTTTTTATATACCCATATTTTCAGTCTTTTGATGGGTGGCCATATTAACAGATTTTAGATTTGACTTGGTACTTGCCCTCAGCACGACCTTAAAGCTTCTTCTATATGAAGCAAGAGAAAAAATATATTCTAGTTTCAGTGCTGTAAAACATTATAATTGAATTGAATTAAGTTAAATTAAGTTGATGTGCCATTATGATTTATAAGTTTAAATTATTATTATTTTTCACAGAAAATGGTTAATGATCAAGAAACCAAAGCAGGCCATGGTCCAGCAAGTGAGTGCTTATAATTTCTAATATATTGATGATTATGATAACAACTAGCTTTTGCTTGATTACACTTGAGAACTTGTGCATTCTGAATTTCTGATGCATATGTGTCTTCATAGGTAGAAAACAACAGGTTGAAAAGTAGGTCGAAAGGACTTGTAGAATTTTACTGTACCCCAGTCTGGATGGTTTTCACAACAGTAACTATCTTTTCCTCATCTCTCTTGAAGGGGAGGGGCTTTGCTAATAATTTGGAAAACATAATTTGAGTTGTTGCAACAATTTGAGAGTGGTTTCGAGTCCATTGGTGCAACAGTGCACAAGTGAAGCCTCAGCTTAAATAACCTCTTAACTCCCTAAGAATTTAGATACTTATTGAATATCCAAGGAGTGTTTGATGTTATCCTAACACTTCAGCCATGGTAGGTGGTGCTAGAAGACGAACTAGAAGTAAGGGAGAAGGTGGGTTAGCTGCAGCTACAGAGAATGAGGCTGTGGTGAAGGAAGATACCACTCAAGAAACTACTGAGGAGGGCACAGAAGAGACCAGTGAAAGTCAGGTGAGACTTGTGCCACATCTTAATGCATATGTGTGTGTGCAGATTGCCTGAAAAGGAGTACTCAATAACTTAAGATAATCACAATTGTGCACACAGCTTTAACAAGCAGCAACCTACTGTTTTGTAGAGGAGCCCATGCTATGCATTTGATAGTATCTATCATTATTGAGCACTACTTTTCAAGCAATCTGTACTTATATGCATTATATCAATAATGATTCAATAAAATGTGCTTCTCTGCAGTGTATACATCTGATAGGAGATGCCTTGCAGTATAGACTATATCCTATGGGGGGCCAGGGGAGACTGGGGGCCAGGGGAGACTGGGACAAATGGGACTCAAAAGGTGAAAAGGGACAATTCGAACTTAAGGAAGTGAAAAACAAGGGAAAAGGGGAGAAAATGGGCAAACCTCCCAAACCAGAAAGAATTGCTATGTAAAGAGCCATTTTTTTCGAAAATCGAAAAAGATTTGGTTGTGTTTGAGAGCAATAGTTAAAATCATTCTTCACCTATTTCAACCTATGATACGACAAAAAACATGGCAGTTTCAACACAGCAACTGACCCAATGTCACTTCAAGCAAAAGTTGCAATGTAGTGACCTGTGACATAGCAGCAGTTGCCATGTTGAAACTGCCATGTTCTTTTTCCTATCATAGGTTTTGAGGTAACAGACACAACCAAATGTGCTTAGTATGGATATAAATGTTAGGCACGAATAGTGAGCATTCACTATTTGGACCAATTTAAAATCACTGATTTTTGTCCTAATCTTTATTTGTGCCAATTGTCCTAAAAACCAGTCTCAAACTCAAAAAAGCAAATTGAGATAGGAAATTGGGACAGAAAATTGGGACAGGAAATTGGGAGAGGAACAATTGGCAGTGGTATTCCCCAAATTTTTTTTTTATAATAGCCTTTTGTTTCATTGATATACCTGAATCATTCATTGAATGATTGGCTGTGGACTGATAAGTCATATAATACCCCTGTTTTTTTATTGCAGGAGGTGCTAGCTGCAGACCCAGAGGCTACGTCTCCATACAAGGAAAACTCACCTGATGCTGTCAAGTCATTCCATGAGAAGCCAATGCCCACAAAGAACATACAGGTCACCAAAAACCCACACATCAACAACAGCAACATGCAGATCAACCAACCTAGGAAATAGACTGCTCAGTTTCCTTTTTAGTGTCTACAATTCCTACTGAGTTTCAGTGTCACCAATTACACTACTAGCATGGTGGTTGGTGTCACTATCGTAATGTCAGCATGGTGTCATTGACCTATGCCAACATGGTGTCAATGTTATTTTTGTCATTATGTGGGCAACGTGTCAATTTCATTATATGAACAGGGTGTCATTGACACTATGTGAAGGTAGTGTCAGTGTATGAACACTGGACAAATCATAAAACTCTCGGTATAGTGCAGTGGGGACATTTTGTGGATGCTATAATTTATAAACCTTCCAATCTCATTTATGTAATCCAAAATATAAAATCATAAAACAGAAAATGAAATAAAATCTGCATAACAATAAATCACAGTTCAAAAAACTTTGCAATCATGTATGCAATCTTATCCAAGTTAATGGTTAATTGGACTACTTCGTAATCATGAAGACAATCATAAATTTGGTTGATTCAAGTTAATTGGTGAATTTCTGATCATTTGATAGCATCAACGCTATGCAGTGGTGGCCAGGCCAGTTTAAGTTGTCAATTGTCTGAAAATTTAATTCCGAACATTGCAAATAAGTTGTTTTTGTCGATTTGGACCTTTAATGTTGAGAAATGATCAGAAGCATCATAGTTTAAGTTATACGAGTTCTGTAGACCATTAACAGTTTTTGGGGAGTCTGGATGAATCACGACCCAATACTTCAATGGCAAACAGCTGCCTCTTCATTCTCGTTCACAGCCTGATCGAATCAAAGGCGAGTGAGCTGAATAACAAAACCCACCTGGTCGACTGGTTAGTGTCAGGTGAAGATTAACACATAATGCGTGCTAGTGAAGTAATTGAATTGGGAATCGATGAAGAAGCTCGACTATGGTACACTGACATCGGCTCAACGACTTCCTAATAATTTCTCTAAAAAGTGCTAAGACGCGCAGCATCAGCAGTTAAATTGGGAAATGCTGTCGATTCCCAAATTTAATCAACCGATTTTTACTCATAAACAGCATAAACATAAGGAACATGGTATCCGCGTTAGATTCTTAGATATAAGGACGTTTGTGATTCTACCAGACTTCCAGATTTTGTATCTTTATGCAATCGGGGCAATAGCAAGGGACGTAGTTGAGTTGAACTCGAAAATAAAATAAACCTTATTAAATTAAAAAAATAATATAAAATCAATATTATTATAAAATCAATCTTATTATCTTATTAATGATATAGTGGCCTCGTGATTATTCTGTTTAAAATTCGGTGTAGCAATTTAATAAAATTTTCATAATTGGTACCGTTGAGGACACACTTATTTAACCATCATAATGGTGTTTTTTATTAGATCGCAGCTTTTAATACATAATTAATAGACATTATTATCCTTTACTTCAGTTGTACTGAAAGAGTATTGGGGAATTTAATTGGTTGTATCAACATTTTTTGCTGAAAATCTTTTCGTAATTTTTGGATAATTTTAATTCACGCAGCGCTAAGGTAGAGTTGTTGTTTTTAATTCAAGGTTAACCGTAATAAGGCTCGATGGTAAGTTTGATTACTGTGTACCATATATTCTTATCTATTCATCCTCACAAATCACACTACCTATATATAACTTAATAGCGCAAATTCATAGTACACAAGAATATAATCGAATAATAAGTTTATAGTTGATTTTTTATGGGCATTTTAAATCAGTTGGAATATGTTGAAAAATCAGCTTTTAATTATGCACACCGAACACGAAGTATTGAGGACGATCGCACGAAGGGATCTAGGAAGGTACCTGGAAAATTATTGACTTTTTACAGTGTAACAGTGCGTGTAATGATAAAGCATGTCTAATCCGCAAAGGACTTATGGGCCCGATAATTCGAAAGATTTGGAATTTTAAAAGGCACCAGTCTCATTCGGGTGTTATTTTCGATCAGAAATTTGTTCTAGCCTCAGCTCTAGTTGGAAATCTGTCAGAAAATGTCTGAAACGCTGTTCCAAGAACTCTTTAAAATTTGCGGACGTCCCTCAATACATGGCTTATATATGCTCATTGTCTTGCATAATCCCGTATATTCTCTTATTTTCTTTTAGAAAATTTCTTTTTTCAAAAATGCTGTAAAATGAACAGGCAGTGTTGGAGCAGGTCCCGACATGTCCGACTGCATATCCCAAGCACATGATGTGCTAAGGTTGTGCAGTCAGTAATGTGCTGCACATCAATGGAACTGCAGGAACATCGCCTCAGAGACAGGTGACATCTGAGAAACATTCTGATATTTCCATGCGCACGCCATTTGTACACGTACGTGATAGTAATTTTACATTTTAATCACGAACGGAAATTTCAGGATGATTCTCATTCCCCTTGTCATGATACCTGTGTTAAGCTCTGTTGTTTGTAGAACAGCTATATTTGGTGAAATCGTGAACCATTGTTTTAATCCTAATTTATTGATTTTAGATTATAGTGCTTGTTATTTCGTCGTTTTTATGTGTTTCCTCAGTTTGCTAATCAGTATCTAAATTTTATCCTGGAAAGAACCAGCACGATTCCCTAATATCAGTGCACAAGCAGCTGGAGTAGCCACATTGAGAAATTAGAAAGATTCTTAAGTTTCAAAATCGAGTGGCCTATCAAATCAGTATCATGCAAGTACCAACGTGATTGACAATCATTCTTTGATATGCTGACACCTGTTTCATGATATAAGAAGTTAAGAGATGACCAAATAAATACCATCACATGAATTGGGAAAAATTATCATATTTACTGAAGTTGTGAAGTACACAATGCAATCTGAAATTCTTAAAATAGTCGAAATGATAACGAAAATCTGTAAATACTAAAACAAAGTCCAGAAACATTATTAAACCCTAATTATAATAAAAACTCATAACCTCGTGACATTGAGTTGAAATTGACAGAAGTTTCACATTTGATTTAAAAACACGATTAAATCAGAATTATGCAGTTGAAATTAGTAACATGTTAAAATGGGTCGTTCACGTATTACGTAATGACTAATGAGGGCAGGGAGAGGGATTTCAATAAAGATTACGCAACACGTTAAATTGTAACAAATATAAGTACTGTAACAATATCCAAAAAATAAAAAATTTCCTCCGAACCAGAAATTTTTGCCCATCTCGCAGCCTACTCGCTTCACTCACAAAACTTTTGCCTATTTTGCTGTCTACGTGCTTCGCTTTTGAAATTGATTCCATTTTGCCAGCGAAGCAAGCACGCCTCAAAATTGGCTTCTTCAATGATTGTTATAAAGCAAAAGCAATTATTTTGATAAATTTGCAATATCACGAACAGTCAGTCAACTGTCAATTGCATGTCGTCACCTACAAGCTAGAAGGTCTTAAGTGCACTTAAGACCTTTTCTAGATCTCTGCAGGAGTACCTTCCGAGGGCTCAGTCGGACCTCCTCAAACGATCTTTGTACTTCTATCACCGTTTAATTCCAATTTATTCACTTTTATCTAAAAGGACTTAAATTGGCTTAAAACCTTTTTGCGATATTTTACTGGGCCTATTCCGAAAAACAGAAAGGACTTACATCAACATAAGACCTTTTGTCGTCATATGTTAACATGTTATAGAGTATTTTAGGAAATCATCAATAAAAAGCATAAAGGTCTTAAGTTAACTTAAGGCATTTTGCTGATTTTTTGTTCAAAATTGTTTTTCTGCGATATCTCAAAAGTACAAACATACACATAAGACCTTTTAGCTTGTAGGTGACGATGTAGCCATGTAGACTTTTTGATTTCGAATCCTACTGACACTGTCCTTCGACGCAGGCGAAATTTTCGAAAGTTTTACATGTCTAAGACTCACACTGTGTCTTTGGCCAATTTAATAGCATAAATTGATAACAACAGCCCACCACAGGCGAAAATTTGGAAGGTTTTACCTCTGAGACTGTCTAGATCAATATTCAGTAACATAATTTGATCACAACAGCCCGCCGCAGGCGAAAATTTGGAACCTGTTTTACCTCTGAGACTGTCTAGGATCAATTCAGCAACATAATTTGATCACAACAGCGCGCCGCAGGCGAAAAATTTGGAACCTGTTTTACCTCTAAGACTGTCTAGGATCATTCTAGCAGCATAATTTGATCATGACAGCCCGCCGCAGGCTAAAATTTTTAAGTTTTATTGAATATTAATTTGGTAAATACTAAATGTAATGTTAGTTATGATTGGATTGATTACAAGTACAATATCCCGTCGCAGGCAAAAATGTGAAAGTCTTACATCTGAAACTGTTTCTGAAATTATTCCTGACCAATTTAGTGACATCACAACAGCCTGTCGAAGGCAAAAATTTTCAAGGTTTTTCGCAATTCGCATGTGAATCAATTTAATTTGTTCTCCCTGGGAAGGTGCTCACATGGAGGGATGATGCCTCTGAAAATGCCGATTCAGATTGTGTGCATGCAGGCACGTTTTTGCACATTCCACATTGAATATCTTTCTGATACGGTTTATACATCCTAATTCTTATCACTGAAAACTGTTAGTTAGTACAGGAATGATTTGAAATTTCATTTATTGATTCATTCGAATGCAATTCGGGTAAAACACAGTACAGAAAATCAAATTTTCTGTACTAGCTTTCCACCGAGAATTTCCTCCGTTTTCCCCAAAAATTTCCTCCGTCTCAAAATTTCCTCCGAACCAGGTTTGCTGGTTCGCGGCTTTTTGGATATTATGGGGTACTGTAACAATAAATAACAGAAGGGAGGGTGCTTGGAAATCGGCCAAAAATGATACGTGAGCGGCCCCCAAATTGCGTTAGCTGACGACACACCAGTGAGCATTTCAATCCTACATCTTAATAAGTTAATAATATCTGTAATATGTAATCACACGTTAAAACTCATGCAAGTACTAAGCCATTCTCATATTAGATGCATCGTCACTGACTGTAATAGTAGATTTAACTCAAGCAGCCATGAGTGTAGAGCTATGGACATTGATTTGTGTGATAATCGACTATTTGCTGTGTGGCAGCTTGTCGGTTTATGCCAATGAAGCAATAATAAGTCATACCAGAAGTCATACCAGTAAATGATGCACGCTGAAGCATTATCAATGATTGTAGGTGTTAAGTATAACCAGGTTTCATTATACAGTGTCCATTATTGTGGTATTTATTTATGGTAACAGTAAGTAACTGCTCTATTTAGGGTCAAGGTATTCTATTTAAATAGACGCTCTATTTACAAATCAGTCCAGGTATTTTCCTCTTCTGTGTCAAAGAAGCGGTAAGTGACTGGGTGTGCTGTCTTCACTTCTACATATCTCTCTGATCACTAACAGCACCGTGTCCTCAGATGTCCTGCAGTGTAGTATGTTACCACTCTATTCTCTCTCAAGTATGGGATATAGCAAGTACCAATTGGTACAGAATCATTTTGCTTACAGGATTACAGTACAGGAAATGTGTTTTCCATCACGGTACAAGAAAATTGGTAATAAAGTCCGACACCAAGTCCGAATGGTGTCAAGTCCGAGTGGTGTCAAAGCACGAGTGGTGTCAAACACGAGTGGTGTCAAGCACGAGTGGTGTCAAGCACGAGTGGTGTCAAGCACGAGTGGTGTCAAGCACGAGTGGTGTCAAGCACAAGTGGTGTCAAGCACGAGTGGTGCCAAGCACGAGTGGTGTAAAGCACAAGTGGTGTCAAGCACGAGTTGTGTCAAGCCCGAGTGGTGACCAGCCCGAGTGGTGTCAAGCACGCGTGGTGTCAAGCACGAGTGGTGTCCAGCACGGGTGGTGTCAAGCACGAGTGGTGTCAAGCACGAGTGGTGCACGCGTGGTGTCAAGCACGAGTGGTGTCAAGCACGAGTGGTGTCAAGCACGAGTGGTGTCAAGCACGAGTGGTGTCAAGCACGAGTGGTGTCAAGACTGACTGGTGTCAAGCACTAGTGGTGTCAAGCACGAGTGGTGTCAAGACTGACTGGTGTCAAGCACGAGTGGTGTCGTGTTTCTGTAATGCTAATCATTTATGTGTGCTCATCAGTCGAAAGCAACTCTTCAAAGAGTAAGACCTGTTCTAGACAGGGAGTTTTGTGGAGCCATTGCTTGGGCAAGGTTGTCTAGGATAGGGGGTTTTCGCTTACCCGACCGCTTACCTTGAGCAATTGATCAGGAAGTACTGACGGAGTTACTACCCAGCGCAATAGCTTCGAGCAATAGCTCGGGCAATCATTCCAGTCTATAGAATGCACTCTTTTGAAGTGCCACTGTCGACCATATTGAACTAACAGCAGGTTTCAGGAATAGTGTATACATACCAGTAACATAGGTGAGATGAGAGGGAGAATAGGTATTCGTTGACGAGTTCCAGGGGTGATTCTTGCAGAACGTAGTCTATCCTGAGTCCCTTGTTCAGGGCTCCGTAACTCTGAGAAGTTATTACTTGGGCGTCTTCACACGGCCCTGATAAGTGTACGATGTGTTATTGAGGTATTTACGATTATAGATCATACACGTATACATGATTATGCATCGTGTATCGGTACTCAGTTCCCAGCAGAAATGGGAAGCTTTTCATTGTCCCGATGAAGGTTCCAAATAACATTCATACATCTCTATAAATAAATATGATATACACTTTACCAACTATATAGGCGCAACTAAACACAAACCAAGTCAAAAACCTCTGCCTAGGATCAGACGTATCTGAAAGCAAGTTAAAACCCACTGAAAATACCTTGTGTTTGGTCATCATCTGCATTAGTGTCAGCACTGTAGAATGACTGGATCTTGCTCGATATCTGATTTTTAACGGCTTCCCCAAGCCGAGACAACTGTTCTGTTATCTCTGAAACACATGTCTAATGTCATACTCACCGCTAGCGTTGAGTCTAAGAGGCTCTTGATGTCTTATGATCGTGGAGAGGGCACTGTACGACATTTCATCTCATGACACTTAATCTCCACGTCCGGACCGGGGACCCTAACCTAGACCCAAACCTTTGCTGGGAGTGGGAGTTGAAATTTTACGAGATGGTATCCTGAGATGAAGTGCCCGTGCCCCGTGAAGTGCTATACCCTTGTCCATACCATGTATAACTGCATCCCGTACCTTTGTGCATCCGTTTCCTGCCCTTATGATGTGGCAACGTAACAGGATCACTGCTTTCTGCACCGACAACCAGTGGCTCTAACTTGTATGCCTGACGAACGAGATAGAATTTACCTACACGAGTTACCAAATTCTGGCAATAGTTCAAGTTATCACATAGTCAACACAATAAGTGTTAAAATGTTGGTAGGTGCGCGTTTATCAGTTCGATGTGTCACGGTTACGTGTCTATGTATTGCTAGTTTTCAGCCTAATTTCGTATTGAAATATGACGCGCACGACGCGATGTGTTGTCGAGTGCGTGGAACAGAATCGAGCCACCTGTTTGATATTAATTGGAGGTGTACGTGTTTTGATAGGTGTGTGCAAATCTAACACGTTTTAACTTTTAAGAGTCTAGTATTAAATTGAGCAAACAGTCAGCCAACGCCTTGTTGTCATACTCACATAACCAGTACTTCTCAAAACACTGTGTCAAAACTCACCACTGGATCGTACTGAAAACAAAGTTAAATTAGTTAAATAGCGAAGATCATCGTTTCAGGTTTGGTAGGGGAACGATGGCAAAATGCAATTTTTTGACTTAATTGCCCAGAAAAATATAATGTCAGATTTTGCCTCAAAATTTTTGGCAAGCATTTTATGAAATATTGCCAAATTTTTGGGCTGAATGGGGTTCAAAATTTTGTTATTTTTTAGTTTCAGGAAAATTTACATTTGAGCGGCCAAATTATTATCCAATTCTTTTGTCCTTAGTCTGTCTCACCTTTTGAAGCTCATATTTTGAAAAATGTGGCCAGAATGGCCATCTTTTGCCCAAAATTAGCCAGTGCCTTTCGATTTTTGACATCATCGGGCAAAAATAATTTTGCCCTCAGGCCTCACATGTTAGACCTATGATGGACGTGAGACCACCGTCAAAGTGTTGACATCCAACCCCTCCCAAATTTTATTTTTGCAAATATAAAGGGTGAACCACCCCATCCCCAACTATAAAAACCACTATAGTAATGGCATTTGCTTTTTAAACCCAAAGGTCCATAACGAAATCAGTGGGACTTTATTCCTTCACGGAACCTACT
Source organism: Beroe forskalii (assembly GCA_011033025.1). Taxonomy (NCBI): domain Eukaryota; kingdom Metazoa; phylum Ctenophora; class Nuda; order Beroida; family Beroidae; genus Beroe; species Beroe forskalii. The sequence continues at coordinate 437,258 of WFMF01000079.1, read as the reverse complement.
CCTAATTTGTTTATCGAAATAAATGGGAAATAAAGACTTTTTTGGCCCCCAAACCCCTCTAAAAAAAATTTCAAAACCCCAAGCCCAAAGGTACTTGGGTTTTCATTTTATAATAATAATAAACCCCAACAAAGTCACCATAAAAACGGTTAACACCCCAAAACAAAAAAAAAACATGCCTTGATCAATTACAGAAATCCATCACAAGTAAATGTAAAAACGGAAGTCAAAACTCACTATCCATGTTTTTTTACACTATCATTCTTCCACTTTTGCCGTTCAGCTCCCCGGTTGCCTCATTTTAGCCTCTTCTTCAAGTTCTATCTGTATTCCTCAGATTAAATCATTAAAAACACAGACATCAGTTGATCGAATCACTGCAACTTTGTAATTTGTACTGTTTTGTAAATTAAAATAGGTACAGTCGCATTTGAAAAGAATTTGTGATTTTGCGTTTCACAGAGTCACAGGTTCAACACTATCATTTTCGTTCATTTACGAGTTAATAATATGTTTGTTTATGTTAGATTAGCAAATAGTAGGGCGTTCAAATGGTTGTCACCTGAGCATAAAAATGACAAATGTAGGCCAAATATATATTAAAATTTCTAGACATATTTAAGTACCTGAGTCTCACCAGACTGGTACAAATTTTCATTAACGAAGATTTTAAGGTGGTCATCACTAGTTTTTAATTGTTTCAGGTGCTCCACTGTGTCGTAATTCACCCATCTTTGAATAATGTTTTTATGATTCCAGATTTCCTCCTTCAGGACATATTCAGGGCGTTCAGGTCCAAAAATAAAGAATAGGATGATTCGTTGACTAAAGACAAAATTTCGCAATTTAACCCTGTATGATTTGATAAAGATTAGAGCTTAAATGTGGCAAATTTAACAGTTGATAACCCATAATGCAGTACACTCCCCGTTTCTAAAAATAAGACAAAAACCCAAATTTTAAAAAATGGTTGTCCGTGTCGGAAGGGTCAAACAATAGCTCACGATAACCAGAATAATTATTTAAATGTTATTTTCGGGGCTTGTCAGAGCAAAAGTTGCAATTCCCTACTCTACCCTTTTTTAGGTCAAAGCACCCCCTTAAGATTATTTCAACCAGAAAAAAGTTCATTTGTTCATGCATTTTTGCTGCAACAGCCTCATTTTGATTATCTCCTTCCCTGGGCCCGTTGATAGGTGTTTTTTTGAAAACAAAATTTGGGGTCAGTTTTCCAGAAAAAATTAAAATTTAACCCCCTAAATGGGCTAAGAAAACAGTTATCTTTAAAAACCGGATCATCTTATAAAAAATTCTGAAAAACGAATATCACTAAAAAAGTCACCCCCGGCAGCCTTTTTCCCCCAAAAATTTCAAGTAAAATTTTTTTCCGAATGCACTATAGCTTTGGGCAATGCATCATGAAAGAAATTTAATTGAGGGAACGTTCTTCCGGTTGGTTGGGGGGTATTAAAAATTTGAAGATAACAAAAATTTCCCAATTTGGGGTTCTTTCAAAACCATACACCTAATTTTTTCCATGTCATTTTTTCTGATCTTTTTATCTTTTAAACGTAACGCGAAGTGGACATTCCCCAAAAGGACATTCTGAAACCCCGTTAATTTTTTTGGGACATTTTTCCAAACCCCGACATTTGTCGAAAAAATTCTCTCTGACTAACTTTTTTCCTTGACATTTGATGAATTGACCCCCTCATAATGATGTATATCTTTAATTGGAACAGTGAATATTTGCGGCCAGTTTCTGATTAGGTAGACCGAAATTAATTTGATAACAACAAAGTATTTAAATTAAAAACCTCATGATTTACCAATCTGTTTTGAAAAATAAATTTTCAATTTTGACATTTTAAAATCTTCTATTTACAAACAAATTTAAAAAATTTAAAATTGAAATATTCCTTTTTTCCCCCCAAACTTTTAAAAAGTTCCTTGGTTTTTAGATTCATATCATATTACGCTCGTATTTCAACTTTAAAGGGAAGCAATAGGGATAGCAATGCTGGATTCATTATAATTGGGAAGGGTTTAGCTATCCCGGTTTGAACCCCGTCTCAATTGGGGAAAGGGAGGGTTTGGGGGTGATTTCTTGCTCTGTTATGTTCACCATCATGTGAATTTATTGTGTTCTTCATCTTTGTTTTTGGCTGGATCAGGGTTTTAACTGCTCCCCGGCATTTCACATAGGGTGGTCCTTGTTTTTTTTTACCCCGAACCCCCGAATGGCGACCTCCACTGTTTCCCCCTTGGGAAAAAGGTTTCCCTTCTAGGGTTGCGGCTTCACTGTTTTGTCTATTGAACTTAAAAAGGGCAAAATTCAAATGACGATCAAAAATTCACTCGAGGAGAAGAGGGAAAACTTTCCCTCAGTTGTCAATATCATTGGCCCAAAGATCTTGTCATAATTTTGTAAATTTCAAGGGAAAATGTACAGTCTTGGTTCTCAGTTATTTCGATTGCTCATATTTTCAGCTGGTTCTCCTTCTTGTTCATTTGGTCTTCTTCATACCAACAACTGCAATTGTTTCCCTTTAAATAAAATATCCATAATCCGTTCCTCCTTTTGTGTCTTGAAATGTTGACGAAAGGGTTCCTTCTTTCCTGTTTTCCTAACTAATTAGGACCCGAACCCCCCCTTTTGTCCCCCAAGTCTGCCACAGCACAATCTTCCCCCAACCCCATTGGTTGGTATCTTTTCATCCCCCCCAGGCACTGATTGGTGTACAGATTGATGACCTTCCTCCCCTCGCCCTTCCTCAAAAAACCTCTTTTAAAGTTGGCCCCGGGCACTTCTCATCCTCTTGGGGGGGGCGGGTTGTACAGGGAAACGCTGCTTCGGGTTTTTTCGAGAAAGTGGTACATGCGGGGAGGACCTGGCAGGTGCCTGGCACAGCGTTGACTGTTTGCATCATCCCATAATCAAATCGATCAGTTTTTGCTTCCTCAGTGTGGGCCTATATTTCCCCTATTGGGGTTCGGGGTTTTGTTGGTTCTTTATTTAAATTTGGGGACTTTCATAATTTCCTGGTCCCGGGCTTGTTCCCCCTAATTTATCTATGAAAAGGAAAACCGGCTGCCACTAAACATAACCATAACATGTTTGTTTTCTTCTCAAACAAACGAGAATTTAAAAACTAACTTTTTACCTGATACCACACGCAGAATCACTATTTTATACTCTCGCTTATTGGGTTAAAAATCACCTGTTTTTTCGTCTCCTACAAATAACCGTTTTTCAGTTGCTCTCAACCCGTATTTTGCAGACCGCTCGATTGAAAGACCGTGGAGAATATAACCCAACAAAAATTGCTTTTTTTTATTGGGTTAAAAATTGAAAACTTTTAGACTTAGAAGACCCAAAGTTGTCACCCCTCAAATTTGAGCACCTGTTAAAATTGCGAAAGGTCACGAACGTAAAATCACTTTCATTGGTATTCATTGAAGCTAAAAATATTCTGATTCATTATTCATGAACTATTCATAGTTCATAAATTTATATTCATGAACATATTCATTGTTCATATTTCCCCTAAATTGAAAAATTAAAATTTAAATCGTTGCGAGTTGCCAAAGTAAACCCTTTTATATATAAACCAACTGCCCCTTTTAAAAAACCGGCATTTTTCAAGACCTTTTCACAAAATCTTTTTTTCCCAAAAAGGGATTCTGATTTTGATTCAAATAGTTTGTTGTACGATGGTTCCCTTCTAAACTATTATTTCCTTATTTGCTATTTATTCCTGTTTATCCTTGTAAAACTCCATGGCTTTTAAACATTACCTTGGCAGTTCTAATGAGATTTTCCCCAAACAATTAATAGACTGAAGTGCCCCCGGTGTTTCACTTTCCTTTTTCCCTTTTGCAATGTTTGTTTACCTTTATTAGTTTTCAGACTTCCCGCAGACTACAAGACGTGTTGAAAGTGGCGGGCTTTATCCCCTCTTTTTTTTTTATCTTAGGATCGCTGAGCGTGGTCTCCAAAAATTTTTCTACATTTCTTTGTTGAGTTATCCCGACACTCTTATTTCTTACCTTTCGAAACATCTTTTTTTTGTCCCCTTTTTTTGGGCTAAACACCTTAAAACGACTCATGAGGAAGCAAGTCACCCTTTTTGGATTGAAAATCTCTGAAGCTGGCGTTAATCCGAGGATCAGTTAAAAGCATCCCCAATCTTAGTCCCCCCAAGACAAAACACTTGAAGACGATGGGTGTCTGGGCTGGAAAATTTTTCGAAACTTTGCTGCTATTGCTAAGCCACTCTGCACGCCTTGCTCCACAAAGACTGCAAGTTCTACTGGTCTGAAGCGTGTCAAAACAGTTTTGAGGAACTGAAACGAATTATTGCTGATAGTGTGATACTCTGTATACCTGATGTCGAGGATCCACTACAGAGCTTTGAAGTCACTATTGATGCGTCTAACCAGGGCTATGGTGCTACATTATCTCAGCTACGAGATGAGAGAGAAGAACTGCGCGTTTTCTCCAAATCAGTTCCACCACATAAACGGGTATGGGGGCGGCAAACTCGAGTTCTTAGCAATGTTCCACGCTTTAGAGCATTGGAGGATCTACCTGATGGGCACCAAATTCAAAGTACGAAGTGACTGTGCCAGCTTACTCTATCTCGATCGTATTTTCTCAGAAGCAGACCCGAACATGATTCGGAAGTTTCACAAGCTCGCCCAGTACAACTTCACCATAGAGCACATTTCTGGGAAATCTAATGATGTTGCAGACTTTCTTAGCAGACACATTCAGTTGAAAGATTCTGCAGTTGCAGTTGAACACTCGGGAATTCAATGCTCCTTGTTAACTGATGTTCCCCCTGCAACCTGTAAACCACCACAACCTACTCCTGAGGATGTAGCATGTCCTGAAAGCAATGTCAGTGCCATCAGCCAGAAGGCTGATACTTGCTCAGTAGCAGAATTGGACGTTGCTGATTCCGAGCTGCTGTTACCTGCTTACCTTTTGCAGTGGATGCAAATCAGGACACCGACCTTTTTTTCAAAAAAAAAACTTTAGTCAAGGGATTAAAATTTAAAATTTTAAACAAAATGAAAAACCTTAAATTTTTAACAGGGGGTACTGTGTCTTTTAACTTTTGGACTATTTTTCAGGGGGTTTTAAACAAATTTTGTTTCGAAGGTTTTTGGGGAAGGTTTACTGGTCGGTTTTGTTGAAAACATTCCCCTGTTTTTCTGACCCAAAACAGTTTTAAAAATTTCCCCGTTTCAAACGGTTTTGTTTGTGTGGTTTAATGTGTTTTTCGTAAACTTAAAAACTTTTTAAAAAAATGTTAATTTTTTCCAATTTTGTACCAGGCCCCCAATAAAACCCCAATGGGAAAATTTATTTTGGGGTTTAGTTGGTTTTTGGTTGGGCAGGTTTGGATAAAAAAATGAACTTTTTTTGTGACTTCCAACCTTTCAAAAAATTATTAAACGGTTCCCAATCATTATCAACCCCAGGGGAACATTGAAAATGACGTCAGATCGGTTAAATTTTTTCTCCCAAAAACCAAAACCCCTTTCCCCAAACCCCCTTTTAGTTTTTTGGACCCATGAGCCCCTTTGGGAAACATTGGAATGAAAAATGGGAAAAAAAGGGGAAAAGGGGGAAAAAAATTTGGGGAATTTGATAAAACAGCGAATTTTCCCCTTTTTCCCCCTTTTTTCCCAAAATCATCTAAATTTCCTTTTTGGGAACCCAATGATTTATATAAATCTTAGAACACTGGGGGTTAAAAAGATGTTTGGTTTTTGTCCCAACTTCTATACAAAATTTTGACACGAAGATGAATAATTTTTGGAATAATTTTGGGCTCAAATCCCTTTCCCAAAAGACCATGAAAATGATATAGAATGCAAAAACCCAAAATAAATCCCTTTTTTTGGTAATTTTAAAAGGGGTTATTTTTAAAAATTTCCCTTTCATGAAAAGGTTACATAAATTTTTGTAACCTTATTGAATTCTACCCGGGACCGGGAAAGAATTTTAAATAGGTATTTTAGCTTTTGTGGCAGGAAGCCTAAATAAACCAAAAATCGAGTCAATTGGACATGGTTCAGCAGATATTCAACTTTATCTAAAAAAATTAAAAGGGTTACAAAAAATGAAAAATTTTCATCAACCCAAAGGGTTGACATGGGTTTGATCCTCTTTTCAATATTTGCTTGTTTGCATTGCATTCTACAAGATTCAGCTTTCTGATGGACCCAAAATTTTTGTTCTAGCTGGAAAGATGACCAAGTTATGGTCAAAAATACGTGCCATTGGAGTGCGCGAGTATATCCACGCAATGAAGAAATATCCTCAAGATCAATTTTAAATAACTTTTTTACTAGCTGTGGGTACTATGGATATGTTAGGAATCTGGTATGGACACATTTGGGCACACTTGGAAAAGTCCAGAAAAATTCCTTTCCAAAAATAAGGTTACGCGAGACATAAATATGTCCCGCGCCCTATCGCACCTTTGGAAAAATGATTTGGGGGGGGTCCACCGGCCCAACGGCCAACGTGGCCGAAGTGGAAATTTTTAGACGGTTGGCCGGTTGGCCGTTTTATTTTTGATATTTACCGCTCTTCAGGGGGGTGCAATCAAAAAAACTCCCAGAGAGAAAGTTGCTTGTTATAGTTCTAAAAACACACCTGAGTACATTTGAAGACACTTATTATCGAAATTGCGAAAAAATGTGAAGTTAAAGATAATTAAGCTCATTTTCGGTAGTCTAGTACTTTTGGCAACTCATAGACCTGGATCATCCTACTGTTAAAGTCTCAATAGGTTCACCTCGAGGTATTGAATATCCCCCAGTGCCCGGAAAGTATTGGAGTGCCCTGTTAGGAATCACTCACCCTGATATTGTCATTAGACTATTGGAGCTAACGTTGGCTTCCCAGAATTCTGTCAACCCCAAGGCTCTGCCATTGAAATCCACTCCTGCTCCCACTTCCGGGACCTTTCACCACTAATATCACCTTTCAACAACTAATATTACCTTCTAAAACAGCATTGCTTTCTACTGAACCCCTGCAGACCCCATGCACTGATCCCCTGCTGACTCCCTGGTGAACCCCTACTGCCCCTGCTGACCCCTTGAACCCCTAATTGACCTACCGGCTCCCTGGTGAACTCCTACTGACCCCTGCTTGACTGGCGCAGACCACCTGGTGAACCCTTACAGACTCCTACTGAACCCCTGCTGACCATACTGACCCCTACTGACCCTCTGGTGAACCCCCTGATGATCCCCTGCTGACCCATTACTGACCCACTACTGACTCCCTGGTGAACTCCTACTAACCCCCTGCTGAGTGCTGACCCCTGGTAGACCCCTGCTGACCTCCTACTGACCCCCACTAACCCCTGGAAAACCCCAAGCTGACCTCCTGGTATCTCCTGGCGAGCTCCAACTGACCCCTGCTGACCTCTACTGACACCCTAGTGAACCCCTACTGACCTGGTGAAATCCTACACAGTTGAACCCCTGCTGACCCATAATGAGATACCTACTGAACCCCCAGGTGAACCCCTATTGAATCCCTGCTGAGTCAGCAGGGATTCAATAGGGGTTCACCTGAGTCAGCAGGGGTTCAGTATGGGGTCAGTCGGGAGTTCACCAGGGAGCTCTTACTGACTCTTACTGACTCCCTGCTGACCCCTTGCAGTAAGGGGTCGGCAGAAATCGTTCACCTGGGTGTCAGGGGGTTCAGTCAGCAGGAGCTGACTCCCAGGTGAACTCCTAACCCCCCTGCTGACCCTCACTAACCATACTGACCCCACTAACCTTCGTGACCCCCTGGCGATCCCCACTACCCCTGCCATCTGGCGACCCCAGTAAATATAAAGTGGTGAATATAGATCAAAAACGGTCTCACTAAATTCAATTAACCTCTTAGTCACGTGACTGATGACGTATGTGTACCACGTGACAAGCATTACCCACCCCTGGCCCCTTATCTTGATCACGTGACCTATTCTTATCACATGACCGCATCGAGAATCACATCATGATCACGTAACGAGCACTGTCGGTTCTTATCAGTGACAAATCAGATCACGTGATTTCCTGCTTGGGAAAAAGGGTCATGTCCATACACTCACACTTGTAACCCTACACTCAACCCCTGCGAAGCAGGGGTTGAGTCTGAGGCGCCAACGTCATAATCATGTAACAGAGGGTAATTGATGATCGTTTGAGATTGTAGGATTTTACGTCACCATCATGAAAATTTAGTGCAATACCACAGCCAATCAGGGTAAACATTAATTGTAGACGGTGACATGATCATAAATCATTGCAATCAATTTTTGGGGCACAGTCATTATAATGTGTTTAAATTAAGTGGAATTGATGCTGACAGCCATTCATTATCATGAAAAGTGTACAATCAAGCTTCACCACCATATTTAAATTCTGGGCAGGATATTTGAAAATGCTTCCCAGAAACATTAAATTCCAAGAATTTTTAATTACTTCCTTTGAGCATAGGATACTTTTAACGTTATCATCTTGAAGTGCAGTATACATTTAATGATTGAGTGTAACACGACAGCCAATCAGAGCCCCTGTTAGCATGACGTGTTGTCAGTGACATGACCAATTACACATAAAGGTGAGGTGTGGCTACTCTTAACATGGCTCATTTGTCATAATTACATTTGTTTTTGGATGGAATAGCAATCACAACCAAATATTTTTTTGATTGAGAGATATAAAACCAACTTTTGTCACACCTCATTGTCTAATTGGTGGACCCTGCAGAACATTTAGACCAATGGCCATTGTTGCCAAGGTCACTGTACCAGCAAGATGAGCTGTTAGTACCCCCTGCCGTAATGGCTGTTAGTGTATATCTTCTGCAGGAGTCACTGATTAGACACCCATTTTTTCAAAAGTCACGTGACTGTGGCAAAAACTTACCCAGTAACACTATGTCAGGAAAAGACCCATAGATCACCAAAAAATCTCAACTAAACAACATCCAACTATCCTTTACCAGATCGACGTGTTTTAATGGATAGGTATATTATTTCCATACCCAGTGATATCATTTTAATACCCAGTGATATCATTTTTATTACCCAGTGATATCATTTTGGTACCCGGTGATACCATTTTATTACACAGTGTTTAATCATTTCCATACCCAGTGATATCATTTTAATATCCAGTGATATCATTTTTATTACCCAGTGATATCATTTTGGTACCCGGTGATACCATTTTATTACACATCATTTTGACAGAAAAATACGAATAATTGGTATAAAAGCACAAAAATATAGACTATCAAGTATTCTCACAACAAAGTATCATTCTATTAATTTCGTTTTGTATCTTATCATGATGTCTGAAACTCAATGTGAAACATGTTACAAAACATTTCGGAATTCAAAAAGCCTTGCTACTCATCGTTATAAATTTCATAAAAACAAGGATGATGTATTTGACACAATCTCTCTCAGCTCAGGTAATGTTGATGCTCAATTGTACGTCAGGTTCCAAAAGAGGGGTCTAGGGATAGAGATTTGAAATAAAATGTCAATTTAAACTTTTAAACTGTACGAGCAATGTTATAACCCCTAGATTTTAACATTCATCACTATTATCTCACATTATGAATCAATAATTACAGGTAACGGAAAAGATAGTGGAAGGGATTCTAATAATAGCTCCATAAACTTAAGTCATCATAACAACGAGAATGGAGGTGATTCAAATGATGACAGAGAATCTGCTGATGATGAAAGAAGCGAATCTGATGATGAACATGATGTTGGAAAATTACCAGCTAGTGATGATGATCAAGGAGATGGTGAAATTAATGATGAAAGTAAATCAAATGATTCAACTGACGAAAGTGAATCTGATGATGGAACAAATTCAGATGAAACTGACAGTGATGAAAATGGTCATGATAAATCAACGGATCACAAGGGTAATGAGAGTAATGTAATGGATAAGAATACAAAACGTAAACGAAACTCAATGGATTCTTTGGATAACTTCAAGTGCTTAAAGAAGATTAAGGGGAGTCTACACTCTATTGAGCATTTGTTGGAAAAAACCTGTTCTGATGACAAGGAGTGCTTTGATCTATTTTTCTGCCATCAGCTAAAACATGACTACTTCAACAATTTAGACAGTCTTTTCAAGAAAAATGGATTAACGGCTTCTTGGGTGTTAACAGAAGAAGAATTGAAATTTAAAGAATGCTTACTAACAAATGAAAATTTACTCATAGTATCTAGACTAATCAATGAAAACATTAAGATGTTGAAATCAATCTTGAAAAAAGTTGATAAGGTTACCCAGGGCCAAAATCTTGATGATTAGAATGAAACCTTGACTATCATTTTAAATAGTGGATCCCGATAGTTGTTGTAACAGCTATTGTGTCGGATGTTGGTGTATAAAAGTGTGTTTCTCAACACAACTCCAGATTAAATAGTGACATTCTTCATCTAAACCTTATTTTCAATCAATGACACTTTTTGATATATTCTTTGGTATATAAATGATGACACTGTGTAATAAAATGATATCACTGGGTAATAAAATGATATCACTGGGTACTAAAATGATATCACCAGGTAATAAAATGATGTCACTGGGTAATAAAATGATATCACTGGGTACTAAAATGATATCACTGGGTACTAAAATGATATCACTGGGTAATAAAAATGATATCACTGGGTATTAAAATGATATCACTGGGTATGGAAATGATTAAACACTGTGCAATAAAATGGTATCACCGCAAACAAGTCACACATAAAAACTCATGCAACAAAATAACAGAAACAGTACCTAATTGATTTTGCAGCAGGTAATTAGATATAGTTATTTAGATATTTTAGAGACTGCTCCACTTGGTTGAGTTTTTTATGATATGCCACAGACAAAACAAAACGACAAGATTTTGTGATTACGTCAACGAATCACATCATCACTAAATCACCCAAAAACTCTTACATATCACGTTAGCCCAGTAGGTTACAAATCATGTCCCAGACTTGCATGACGGCAAGCTCCACACTGGTTGAGTTTATGCCATTCAACTCACATGTTTTCAAACAGCAGTACAAAACATCTCTGGATCATTCCTGTTGTTCTAAATACAGTAGTAGTAAAAAATTGTATATTGAAGCTGGATTATAGATGATCAATTCGCCGCAATTGTCTCCACATGGTTGAGTAAGGACACATCAGAGCTGGTCTAATGTAAAGTATCAATGAATCATATTTTATGTTTGATTTAAAACCTTTAACAGACACACCTCTTCTTAGAAAGAGACGATAGGTTTGTACATCTTCACTTGTGAATAAAAGGCTCCACATTGGTTGAGGATACCTATAAGGAGTCACATGACTTACTTTCTATCTATGTCTGGACTGCCATAGTGATCAAAGACCCTCTCTGGTTGAAAAATGCAACTTAAATTGAACTTGAAGCACTTTCCATTAGCATTCTGTTTATTAGAATGCAGCTCCACGCTGGTTGAGGACTGTTACACATTTCAATCATTCAAAATTGTAATCATACATATTTGTTTTAGTTTTTAACAAAGGTTTGACATCTCTATTCACTTAACTTTTGATTCTGTGGACATTTAAAAATCGCCTTTCATTCATAAGGATGCTCCACATCAGTTGAGTAACCAAAGTTACTCAACCAGGGTGAAGTATGTTCTCAATGCATTTCCAGAGGTGAATCAATTTGAAAAATTATGTTTAACCTAATGCTGCTCTCTGGAATCCCGTGAACAAAAACCTGGTTAATTCTAGTCACTGGCTCCACAGTGGTTGAGATACAGACCTAAAATTGGTATCATAAGACATTTTAACCACTGTGTAATAGTGTCATGAAGTATCATCTCAAAATTATGAGTATAAGTACAAATAAAACGTAATTAACATTTTGAGGTGAAAAATGGGTAAAAATCGGTCCTCAAATGTGTCAAGACAGCTTTCAACATGACCAGTGACCTTGGCAACAATGGCCATTGGTCTAAATGTTCTGCAGGGTCCACCAATTAGACAATGAGGTGTGACAAAAGTTGGTTTTATATCTCTCAATCAAAAAAAAATATTTGGTTGTGATTGCTATTCCATCCAAAAACAAATGTAATTATGACAAATGAGCCATGTTAAGAGTAGCCACACCTCACCTTTATGTGTAATTGGTCATGTCACTGACAACACGTCATGCTAACAGGGGGCTCTGATTGGCTGTCGTGTTACACTCAATCATTAAATGTATACTGCACTTCAAGATGATAACGTTAAAAGTATCCTATGCTCTCAAAGGAAGTAATTAAAAATTCTTGGAATTTAATGTTTTCTGGGAAGCATTTTCAAATATCCTGCCCAGAATTTAAATATGGTGGTGAAGCTTGATTGTACACACTTTTCATGATAATGAATGGCTGTCAGCATCAATTCCACACTTAAACACATTATAATGACTGTGCCCCAAAAATTGATTTTCGTAATGATTTATGATCATGTCACCGTCTACAATTAATGTTTACCCTGATTGGCTGTGGTATTGCACTAAATCTTCATGATGGTGACGTAAAATCCTACAATCTCAAACGATCATCAATTACCCTCTCTGTTACATGATTATGACGTTGGCGCCCCAGACTCAACCCCTGCTTCGCAGGGGTTGAGTGTAGGGTTACAAGTGTGAGTGTATGGACACATGACCCTTTTTCCCCAAGCAGGAAATCACGTGATCTGATTTGTCACTGATAAGAACCGACAGTGCTCGTTACGTGATCATGATGTGATTCTCGATGCGGTCATGTGATAAGAATAGGTCACGTGATCAAGATAAGGGGCCAGGGGTGGGTAATGCTTGTCACGTGGTACACATACGTCATCAGTCACGTGACTAAGAGGTTAATTGAATTTAGTGAGACCGTTTTTGATGTATATTCACGACTTTATATTTACTGACCCCACTATCACCCTGGTGACTCCCTATTGAACCCCTGCTCACTGCTGGCCTGCTGAACCCCTGCCATGCTGACCCCTGGTAAAACCCTACTGAAAACTTTCTGATCATTGTTTCGAGACTTGTCATGAGTGATTTTGAACATATAAAACACTTAAAATTTCAATTTGCCTTATCATGTCTTATCATGACTCTTCAGTCATCACGTGTCAATGACCAGATGTACCCTCAACAGTCAACAGCTAAGCACACCAAAATACCAATAGCAACTTTCAAAATTCTTACTTTCTTTGATTTTGGCAACATTCAAAACAACATTTTATAAAATTTATGGAGCTTGAGCCTTCTTCAAGCATAAGGGCAAAGTTTGATTGTTTCAACGACCTCAATTGACACATTTGACACCCCCACCAATCAAATTAGCAGGAAAATGTCGGTTATAGAAATTGTAACAACTTTTTCTCTCACAACTTTCATCTAAGATGCTTCTGGCCGAAAGCAGGGGTAAAAAACGAAAAAAACGGCCAACCGGCCAACGGCCAATTGGCCGAAATGGCAAATTTTTAAGACGGTTGGCCGTTGGCCGGTGGACCCCCCCTGATTTCCAAAGGATATTTCATGGACACCAACTCTTTTTTTGTTATAACCATGCAAATTGGTTGATAAGAGATGGATTTCATCCAAGTTTTGCCTTCTAGTGAGCTTTTTCACCTTCTTCAAAAATTTTGCAAAAATGACCAAAACAGGCAAAATATTGGAATTTTTCATAAACTTATTCACCCAGAGGACTTGTTTTGTTATGAAGGACATCTAACAATAACACATCATATGGAAGTCAAAAATCATTCTTATCAAGAATTTTGATTTTAGAGTTCAAAATTTTATCATTACGCGAGACAAAATTATGGTTCCCTACCGGAATCCCCAATGACCAGAATCCCCAATGCCCGGAATCCCCACAATCCGGAATCCCCACCTCATAAATTGGGGATAGCGGGCAGTGGGGATGGAGGTCATTTTGACCGCTATCCCCATCTAATTGGTTTATCTATAATTGGTATAATTGTCATTGATCAAAGAACCTAGTGTTCCCCTATACACAAAACCTTAACACTAAGGCCACATGCCCGGGATTCCCGCATTTTGAAGTTCGGGAATCCCTCATTTTGGTGCCAAACTGCGATTTTTCGGGATTCCCGAGCAAAAAACCGGTCAAATTCCGAATTCCGAATCTCGTGTTTTGGAACACGAGATTCGAGATTCTGAACGGAATTCCGCGGAATTTACTAGGAAGTCCAATGGTTTCCGATGATTATACCATTACACGATCAACCTATTATCACATTACATTATAATTAGTTGCCTACACAAACACTGGAATACACTTTGGTGCTAGCTTCTCTTGCTGACAATACAATGAGGCAATGGTTCACGTTTGGGCACTGAGAATCTGTGACTTTGAATGGAGGAATTTTTAGTGAGAAATTTTGAGAATGCAAGGATCAATTTCGATGCATACGTGCTGATGCTACTGTTAGCATTACTATTTAGCCATTAACTACCAATTATAGACCCCTACATAATTCATAAAAGCCCATAGGCAGGTTATACCGTTATGGGCCCATAGGCAGGTTATGGGACCATAGGTAGGTCATGACGTATATCTGAAACCAATCTGACGTAGGTATCGCTGACATACGTGACACCAGTCTGACGTATCTCTGACACCAGTCTAGCGTATCGCGGACACCAGTCTAACGTATCACTGACAGACACTAGTCTGACCTACCACTGACACCAGTCTAACGTATAGCTGACAGTGTCAGTACTTTGTGCGCAAGTACGCGTTGTGACTTGTGACTCCAGTCTAACGTATCACTGACACTTGTCTGACGTATCACTGATACCAGTGTGACGTATCACTAATGAAATTCTAGCGTATGACTGACAGCAGTCTGGTGTATGACTGACACAGGCTGACGTATCACTGACACCAGTGTTCAGTCTGACGTATGACTGACACCAGTCTGACTTATCACTGACACCAGTTTGTAGTATCACTGACAACAGTCTGACGTATCACTGACAGTCACAACAGTCTGGCGTATCACTGACACTAGTTTGATGTATCACTGACACCAACCTGACGTACCAATGACACCAACCTGACGTACCACTGTCAGTCGACCAGTCGTACGTCAGGTATCAATGAGAACAACCTGACGTACTATTGTCATTGGTACGTCAGGTTGGTGTCAGCGATACATCAAAATTGTGTCAATGAAACGTCAGACTGGTGTCACTGTCAGTGATACCTCAGACTTTTGTCAGTGATACGTCAGACTGGTGTCAGACGTCAGTGGTACGTCAGACTGGTGTCAGACGTCAGTGGTACGTCACACTGATGTCATTGATACTCCAGACTGCTGTCAGTGATACGCCAGACGTTCATCAGTGATACGTCACACTGGTGTCCGTGATAATACAGAATGGTGTCAGTGATACCTCAGACTGGTGTCCATGATACGTCAGGCTGGTGTCACTGTCAGTTATACGTCAGGCTGTTATCAGTGATGCGTCAGACCGATGTCAGTGATACTTTAGACTGGTGTCAGTGAAACGTTTGACTGGTGTCAGTGATACGTTAGACTGGTGTCACATATGTCAGCGATATGTTCGATTGGTGTCAGTGATCCACTTAACACCAGTCTGATGTATCACTGACACCAGTCTGACTTATCACTGACACTAGTCTGTAGTATCACTGAATCACTGACACCAGTTTGAAGTTTCATTGACACCAGTCTGTCGTGTCACTGACACCAGTCTGTCGTGTCACTGATACCAGTCTGACGTATCACTGACACCAGCCTGACATATTGCCAATTCCATTCTGACTTATCACTGACACCAGTCTGACGTACAACTGACACACATCTGACGTATCGCTGACATTGTCCGGATTGATTCGATCAATCGATCGGCAGAGTCGATTCGTTGAATGGCCGATTCGAGTCGGGTGGCCTGGTCAAATTAAGGTGAGTGATCACCGGGCGTTGGCCGCTCGCCGGTCCTGTGGGGTCCTGGATTGGCGAACTGCTCTCAGCCCAGGATATGCCCGGAAGTCGGGTGGCGTGTCCACCCAGGAGTTCACACTCTTGGCCTTATAGCTTAGCCTTGTGTATAGGGAAGTATCTATGATCTGCATGGCTGCCACTGGCCTGGTTGATTAAACTGACCTTGGCCACTCTACTAAGACTACTATCACTGATCATGATTATCACGTTTGGTTGGCCAGTCAAGTGGTTTAGTCCAAAAGTCGAGTCAAGTCTTCGAGTCAGGGTACATGAATTGACTCGAAAACTCGACTATTATGACTCAATACCCATTAAACCAATCAGACGGTTGAATGTGACGTTCCTAACGTTAGATCAACCGTCTGATTGGTTTATTTGTTATCTTACTCAAAGGAGAGCACGTGATAGGCACTAGGCAGTGGGTTGGCCGAGCACGGCGCCAATTATAAATGCAGCTGAAGTATAGTCCGATAATCACTTTGAGGCATTGTATTGTAGTATTGTATTGTATTGTAGGTTCCCCAAACTCGGAAGTAAGGGGGACAGTACCCTTAAGGGCACTGCCAGCACTGGGGCCACGGGACACCACTTATAGCGACGGCAAGTTGCCACTGGTACCCACTGGGTGCTCTGGCTTTATTGGGAACAGCATTTCAGTGACATTGGCTTGGTGAACTTCACTGAGCAATGGGGTCCGGGTGTTAGGCCAGACAAGCCGCCTTTACTGCTGCACACTACAGTTTGAGTCAACTATATCTCTGTCCAAAGCACAGAAAAATAGATTTACTCTCTCTGTCCACATTGCCATGGGTCAGTCAAAAAGTCATAAAGGTAAGTGAAGTTTTGATGGCATGAGCTGGGTTGCCTTCGGTATCAGGTAATTAAAAACAGTGGTACGGGTTTCATGTTAAGTGGTAGATTATCAAAATGTCAGGACCCTCCTGCTCTCCTTCCATTATTGTCTTGATTAAACTTGATTATCGTCGTCTTTTTGTTGTTAGTTACTTTGTATGATTTGGTTGAAAAGGATTATCCCGGGTATTGGGTTAACCGGTCCTTTTTCCCTTTCGGGAAGAGGCCGGGTGAACTGTCTCTATACACGGTTAACGTTCGAGACAGTTCCTGATCTCTAGGGTTTATGGATCAGTTTGCATTTTAAGAGAGAAAGTACACAACGGCTGAAAGCTTTAAGAGACTGGAACCTCACTGGTAGATCTGAGGATTTTTTTAGTTCTCATCCGGCTGAAAGCACAAAAGAACTATTGACTTTAATAAGAGAAAGACTAATGGTTGATACAGCGCTAGTCTGTTAGGTTGCACATTGTTCTTATACCCAAGAGCATAAGTTGGCAGCCTACTTGTTGCTTGGTCTTAACGCACCATCGCTGTAGTATTAGCAAGCTAATCTACAGACTACGGCCTCGGGAGCAGCAACGAAGCTCCGTTCCAGGGAATCTCACCAATGTTCTGATTTAACGGTATGGTGCCCGAATCATCAGAACCTGGTCACTTTGAGGCATTAGATAAAAAATAATGATTTTCCGGGGGCCTAAACCCCCAGCTAGGGGCTTTGCCCCTGTTCTTGGGCTTGCTTCGCTCGCCCAGCCACCCAACTCAAAAAATACGAACTACGGGCCCTGTAATTTTTTTGGTCAGAATTGTTATACAAACTCTACAACTACTGTTTACATAATGATGGATAAGTTTCACAACACCTAGGTACTGTCGTATTGATCCATCAACGGAAACTGTGTAGATACATGGTCTCATTAATAAACCATTAAACTATTATACCATAAAAGTATCCGTGAATCCATGCGCACTGAAATTCGTAATTCTGGGCATGTAGCAACTAACCCCATTTTCCGGGATTTTGAATACGGAATTCCGCTCGGGAATCCCGCGCGGTTTTCAGGGCATGTGGCCAAAGGGTAACCAGAGGGCACTCCCGTATAGAACATCGTATATTTCTCCATTTATCAGACTGAAAGGGAAACTATCGATAAAACCTTTCAAATTAGGGTCTTGGCATTTGTATTCGTCGCCAAATGATCTCTCAATGAAGCCGATAGGGGAACGGAAGTTCAACCTCCTCTCAAAGGTGAGGGTTAGAGTTAGATTTTGCGCTTGCTAGTACAGTTTAAATTGTCAGCCGTTAGGACAGAGACTCGAGAGATGAAGTAAGAAAGAAACGTGAGGCCAATTACTGTGCAGAGGCCCTACCTTTTTAGACCGGAGATTGTGTGACCTATCAACTACCATGATATTTGTTTCCTGATTCAATAATATAACACTCACTGAATAGGGTACAATTGGGTGAACTGGACCTCAAGACTCACCAGCATATTATTCAACATGTGACAGCCTCATATCACAACTCTTGTTTTATCTACTCAATCATCCACTCAATCATTTCTGGTGTCTAAAACAAGCAATAATCAAAGGGGACACTCGTAGTAAAAGGAGAATCGAGAGTTTTCCCTCATCGGACCTAATCTAATTAAACTTCATGGCTGCAAATTTGAGGGCTTACTGTGCACAACATAGATCAGTTTCGGATCGAAAGTGCTGCGCGCAGGTTTGACCATTTCACCCAAGAAACCATATTTGTGAATCTCATATCGATACCAAAATTTGCATGGATACAGTTTATGGCATAGGACGGCGTCTGTGTAAATTTGAAGCATTTTTATCCAAGAAAGACGAATATATTGCAAAATGAAGTCAGTTTCGGACCGAAACTGCCTGAATTCTACTGCATCTTCGTCATTTTCGGATGATATTGCTTCAAATTTTCACAGACATCGTCTTATGCCAGGAAATGTATCAATGCAAAGTTTGGTATCGATTGAAAGATTGAACATTCACAGATGGTTTTACGAGTGAAATGGTCAAAATCTGCGTGCATCACTTCCGGTCCGAAACTGATCTATGTTGTAGTTGTACACAGTTGCTGGAACATGAGGTCTCAGCATTTGTCATTTAGTCCTAACTGAGTCGGGCACGGCTTGTCCATCGATAATGAAACCTTCCGAGCCGTTCGCAGCTTGACAACGCTTGTCGTCGTTGCCAGACCTTCGTGAGAATTAGCGCGGTGCTGACGCAAGCCACTTCGCGGCTTGCGTCAGCTGGTCCGACAAATGAGGCGGCGCGTGCAGCTCGGAGGGGTTCGTCATCGATGGACAAGTTACCACGTAACAACACTACGTTACCGTAACGTTGTTAGGTTACCGTAACGCTGGTATGTTACCAGTTACCGTAACGATTATTTAACGCTGTTAGGTTACCGTAACTCTGTTACGTTACCATAACGCTGTTACGTTACCGTAACGCTGTTACCTTACCGTAACGCTGTTACCTTACCGTAACGCTGTTACGTTACCGTAACGCTGTTACGTTACCGTAACGCTGCTACCTTACCGCAACGCTGTTAGTGTTACCTTACCGTAACGCTGCACTGTTACCTTACTGTAACGCTGTTACCTTACCGTAACGCTGTTACCGGTTACGTTACCGTAACGCTGCTACCTTACCGCAACGCTGTTAGTGTTACCTTACCGTAACGCTGCACTGTTACCTTACTGTAACGCTGTTACTATACCTTAACGCTGTTACGTTACCATTACGCTGTTACCTTACCGTAACGCTGTTACCTTACCGTAGCGCTGTTACCTTACTGTAACGCTGTTACCTTACCGTAACGCTGTTACCTTACCGTAACGTTGTTACCTTTTACCGTAACGCTGTTACGTTACTGTAACGCTGCTACCTTTCCGTAACGCTGTTACCTTACCGTAACACTGTTACCTTACTGTAACGCTGTTACCTTATAGTAACGCTGTTAAGTTACCGTAACGCTGTTAGGATACCGTAACGCTGTTAGGATACCGTAACGCTGTTACCTTTACCGTAACGCTGTTACCTTACCGTAACGCTGTTACCTTACCGTAACGCTGTTACCTTACCGTAACGTTGTTACGTTACCGTAACGCTGTTACGCTACCATAAAGCTGTTACGTTACCATTACAGCGACACTTGTTAGCAACTACAACCCTTGTGAAAAATGGGATATAATTTGTGTTGATGTTTCCTTGATCAAGTTTGCTTTCGCATAATTCTGAACGAGTTTTTTAACTGTAAATTTGTACAGTAATTTTCTTTAATTTTTTAATCATGGCAGCAGTGAGCAATGCTACTTACTAGGTACTGTTACGGTCAAGGGCAATTAATTCTTTACTTCTACTTTTATAAGTTTATAGTAGGTGTCAGCATAAATTATTTTGCGTGTTATCGTTTGCTTTGTTGAAGCCATGTTCTTGTTTCATCTAAACACAATTTTCGCCTTAATTTTCAATTTAAGGAAGAATTTACCTGCCACTAACAAACGTGTATAGAAAGTATATGGCGAAATTTGACTAATGAAATAATTATGAAATTTGTTGGGGATTCCGGTCATTGGGGATTCCGGACATTGGGGATTCCGGTGTTTTGAACCGCTATCCCCACTGAGTTGGGGATAGAGGGTATTGGGGATTCCAGGCATTGGGGATTCCGGTCATTGGGGATTCCGGGCGGTCACCCAAAATTATGTCCCGCAAGCAAATTTCTTGACATGTGACCACCTCCAGGGCAATTTATTGTTTCCAAAAACTTCCTGATACTTAAATCAATACCCCCAGCAAGGTTAGATACCTTCAATATGCCTATAATATAGAACTATAGGTCGAAGGAGTACCACATATATGTAGTGAGCGCGAAGCGCGAACTATATATAGACGCATTATTGGCCGAAGCGAAGCTGAGGTCAATAATGGTTTGTTTTGGACGAGGCGAAGCCGAGTTCAAAACAATGTGGTATTAGGTACTCCTGAGACCTATGGTGATATTACATGGCGAAATAACACAAATTATGTGGTGGAAATTCATAAGAAATATGAAACATGACGTCTCATAGTTGTACTTGTATCAGGCGTCATGGCTTTATGGGCAGGATGCTCTCGCCGGTAATTGCATTTTGTCCGCTCTCAAGATACTTGTAGATATGTGTCGGTGGAATGCATATTACATGGCTCATAAGCCCTTATTTGCAACCATATACATCGGGTTATTTCAATATTATAGGGTCGGGATAGATCCTATAACCCCATGTTATGTGGTCGTTTCCGACCCTATAAGCTGTGTTTACAGTGATGACTCCGACGTAGATTCAATATGAAAGTTTATGACGTGAGTTGCCTACATATTTTTTAGCGTCGTTCGGATCCTATAACCCCATGTTATGGGATTTTCTTAGAGTTGATAGGTTATTTACAATGATGACATCGTTGTATATTCAATAAGAAAGTTTATGACGTGAGTTGCCTACATTTGTTTGCGGACCATTACACGAGTAACGATACCTGCCTCCTCTAGTGCCAATTCAATTTGAATAATTTGGTTGGAACGCAGATATTCGAATTTTGTGGTATTTGAGACTCCAATGATCAACAGGCTGTTCAAATGACGCCGTTATCTTGCTTCACTGTGGTAAATTGCTACATGGTATCACAATATGCATTCCACCGACACATGTGTACATGTCTTGAGGCCCGACAAAAATTCAATAACCGGCGAGAGCATTCTTACCATGACGCCTGATACAAGTACAACTATGAGACGTCATGTTTCATATTTCTTATGAGTTTCCACCACCTAGTTTATGTAATTTCGCCATGTAATATCTAGGAGTACCTAATACCACATTGTTTTGAACTCGGCTTCGCCTCGTCTAAAATAAATATTATTGGCCTCAGCTTCGCTTCGGCCAATAATGCGTCTATATATAGTTCGCGCTTCGCGCTCACTACATATATGTGGTATTAGGTTACCCTTCGACCTATCTATATTAATAATTTCAGAGTGTTCGTGCATCTGTCTGTCTGTGTAAAATGACTATTTAAGAAGTGCATTTGATATTTTTGATCGTTTTTTTCGGGAAAATCTTCTCCCAATTAAGGGGCTTATTACTATTTAAGGAAAATTTGAATTGGACCATCCGTTGATTATTTATTTGCATAATAAATATCATGCGTTTACTAATGCTAATATATGCTATGGAAACGGCAATACTATATAGGTGATCTCAAATTACAAAGTATGTTGTGCGGTGCATTTCCGCGAATATCTGTAATCCTCGCAGGGCCGTAATTCCCGGGGGGGCTAGGGGGGCTGAAGCCCCCCCAAGATTTTTTGAACTGACTCAAAAAATTCTATCTCCTTATTAAAATTTCCAACTTTACTGATCTTTACAGTTTACTCATTGAATGGGGAATGATATTGATGCATCATTCGCAATTGCGAAGGTTTCAACATCATATCAACTCTTCATGTATGCTAGTTTGTAGGTTCATCATGGTATTTTTTATCTACAAACCACAGTACAGAAGTGCTGTAATAAATCCATGTCTCCATAGTAAGTAGGCAAAAAATAATAATAATAAGGAAAGAAATAACTAAATATCGTGCTCATATCATGCTCATAACATGATCATAGATTTATGCAAGTGACAAACTCAGAATGAATAAAAAGATTCAATGATTGAGGGCGAGCTCCGGATGGAGGATGGAGTGTCTTCTGACCATTGGGCGAAACGGTAATTGAGTGCACCGGTCATGCTAATGATGGGGCGGAGTGGGGTGCCTTGCTTGTGTACTTTGGGCAGACCGTTTCGCCCAATGGTTGGGAGACGCTCTGTCCACCATCTGGAGCTCGCTCTCAATGATCAAGGACTCCTTCAGCCTCAGGGATATCTTGGGGAAGTCAAAAAGATTCAATGATGTTCATAATAATTTAACGCCTTAAAACAAGCAAGTGCTCTGGGCTAACAATGGGTCATCAGTTGGGTAAGGGTGATTATGAGGCACAATATGTCTGCACACGGTTTTTTAACATGAAAAATTGCTCAAGACTTGTTAAAGTACCATTGTATACGACTCATAATTTTCACGATTCTTGCCCATTTCTGTAGGCCAAAAATTCATTCTCAGACATTGAAAACCCAAAGACCCCTGCAGGGGCTCTGCCCCTGGACCCCGCTGGGGGCTGCGCCCCCAGACCCCTGCCGCCAGGGGCTCCGCCCCTGGACCCATTCCCTGGGCTCGCTTCGCTCGCCCAGCCCCCCCAACTCGAAATTGACAATTACGGCCCTGAATCCTCGGTAAGCGGTAATGGTGATCCAATTACTTAACAAATTCCAAGATGAGGTCATGAAGCAAGTAGCTGTTGGCTGCTAGATAAGATGAACCAAAGGTATCAGGTTGATTGTTTCCGCGAATCTTCGCGGGCAAACGCTAGTAGTTCTATATTATTGTGATGCCATGTAGCAATTTACCACAGTAAAGCCAGATATCGGCGTCATTTGAATAGCCTGTTGTTTATTGAATATTGGAGTCTCAAAATCAAATACCACAGAATTCGAATTATTCAAATTGAATTGGCACTTGAGGAGGCAGGTATCATTACTCGTAACTCGTATAATGGTCCGCAAACAAATGTAGCCAATTCACGTCATAAACTTGCTTATTGAATCTACGACGATGTAATCATTTTAAATAAGCTATAAACTCTTGGAAAATCCCATAACATGGGGTTACAGGATCCGCGCGACCCTAAAAAGGTATGTAGGCGACTCACGTCATAAACTTTCATATTGAATCTACGTCGGAGTCATCATTGTAGCTCGGGCTTATAGGGTCGGAAACGACCATATAACATGGTATTATAGGTTCGAAAACGACCACATAACATGGGGTTACAGGATCCGACCGACCCTATACTAATGAAATTCCCCGATGTATATGGTAGCGAATAAGGGCTGATGAGCCATGTAATATATAACTATAGGACATCATTGAGATGCATATTAGTGCATATTGTACGAGGCGAAGCCGAGTTCAATATGCACAATATGCATCGAAATGATGTCCTATAGTTATATTATAGGGTGAGCAGAATTTAAGTATGCATAACCATGCATAATATGCATGTGAAAACTGAGGGAACCTTATAATATATAACTATAGGACAGCATTGAGATGCATATTAGTGCATATTGTACGAGGCGAAGCCGAGTTCAATATGCACAATATGCATCGAAATGATGGCCTATAGTTATATTATAGGGTGAGCAGAATATAAGTATGCATAACCATGCATAATATGCATGTGAAAACTGAGGGAACCTTATAATATATAACTATAGGACAGCATTGAGATGCATATTAGTGCATATTGTACGAGGCGAAGCCGAGTTCAATATGCACAATATGCATCGAAATGATGTCCTATAGTTATATTATAGGGTGAGCATAATATAAGTATGCATAAGCATGCATAATATGCATGTGAAAACTGAGGGAACCTTATAATAGACAATAGACAACAAAACATGAGAAAATGTCAATTTTTGGACCATGAGGTCAGAAAATGGTCATATTGTGGATTTTAGTCATACAAGAGGTCCAAAAATCATTCAAAAATGATGTATCCACCACACTGTTCCATATTGAGCCATATTTTGCCACTTTGATGCCCCAAAGCAGCAGAAATTTAGCATGTTTCGGCAAAAATGATGGATTTTTGATGTCATGAAAATAAACAGAAAATCTTGAAAAAAATGAACTTAAACGAAAAAATTTGTATATAATGATACCATTCTGGAATCCTGAGATGATACAGAACATGATAGAAACATAACCATCAGGCCAAATTGAACTTGATTTTGACCCTTTGGCGGACACTCAATTTGAACCTACACACTAGGTAATCAAATTATTTTGTGATTTAGGTTTATAAAACTAAATCATTGTTTCCCTCACAAAATTATATGATTGCTTAATAAGAATTTAAGATGAAATTCAAAATTGATTCTAATTAATGGTGATGTCAAATTGTTTACTTTCAAGTATTCAATAAAGGCAAAAATTTTCAGTATAAAGCAGACATTAGGTCCTGAATCAATGCATGTTCTAAGCAATAAAATTTGAGAATTGAGAGACTAGCTTTTCTGGGTCCTCGTGGATATTGGCTCGTCAGCGTGATCAATGATCATTTGTCCAATAATAATAATTACCTAGCGTTTTTTGGCTTTTTTCGCGAAAGTATATCATTTTTGAGTGCATTTTTCATGAGAAAGAAGAGGAGAGCAAATTTATCTAGCTTTCATAAAATCATGATATGGATTATTGGACTTTCTCGGTTCATATACGCGATTTTCTAAAGAGCGGTAAAAAATCGATGTCGAAATTTTAAGAAAAAATCGGCTAGGATGAGATCATCTCCCTGAGATGTCAAGAACTACGACTTATCTTGTGAATTTGGGATGGGACCGAGCAAAATGTGTTGTATTACTAAGGTTAAATTGTGTATTAGGCTATATATAGAAAGTTAGCTTGGCTCTATTTTGGTGCTATGATGATTGATGACGTCATCAAATCGCGTAAAACTGATAAAATCTTGTATTTTGCAATAGAACGCTATTTTAATTTTGCGCTACTTTGAACATCATTTTCTAAAGTAGTTTTCATCGAATCGTGTTTTACATTCATAAGCTCCTGATAAGGTTTAGCTATAAACCGAGTTTCAGGAAGATCTGTCGAAAATTTTCGTCACTGGATGCCTCTAAATTTGAACTTAAAATTAAGTTTATAAGAAAAAAAAATCGAGATACGATAAATGACCTATTTCTACTTGTCTGCTTGTAAATTATGAGGGGAAATAATGGATCAAATTGTGGGTTACGTGAGTTCACACGAAATTGGAAGTTTGTGAAAATGAGGGGATTTCAAGAAATTGATATTTACACGTGATTTTCGGCTTGATTACGTTGAAATGAGTTGATGTGGATGATTTGTACTTGTAGAAATTAAGAAAAACACCAATTTTGTTAAGAAAAGTTATAACAACATGTGGGTTTACACGTACATCTGTCAAGATATTGCCACCAAAACTGTTGGACGATCACACCTTCTATTCCCGAAAAGAAACAGATCACAAAAAAGGTAATGGGCCATATTAGAAATAAGGTAAATTCTCGAAAAGTAAGGTAAAATGTCGCTTGAGGAGCCAAGGAGTTTCTCAGAAGTACGAGAAGGATGTTCAGGATCTAAAAGTATAAGTACTGGAAGGTTGTTCAGGCGTGGAGAGGGGTATGCTACGAGTTGATAGGAGTGGGTTATGAATTGATAGGAATGGGCTATGAGTTGATAGGAGTGGGTTATGAGTTGATAGGAATGGGCTATGAGTTGATAGGAGTGGGTTATGAGTTGATAGGATCAGGAGTGGGTTATGAGTTGATAGGAATGGGCTATGAGTTTATAGGATTGGGTTATGAGTTGTTAGGAGTGACTAGTGAGTTATGAGTTGATAGGAGTGGGTTATGAGTTGATAAGAGTGGGTTACGAGTTGATGGGAGTGGGTTATGAGTTGATGGGAGTGGGTTATGAGTTGATAGGAGTGGGTTATGAATTGATAGGAATGGGTTATGAGTTAATAGGAGTGGGTTATGAGTTGATGGGAGTGGGTTATGAGTTGATAGGAGTGGGTTGTTAGTTGATGGGAGTTGGTTATGAGTTGATAGGAATGGCTATGAGCTGATAGGAATGGGCTACGGGCTGATAGGGGGTGGGTTATGAGTTGATAGGAATGGGCTACGAGCTGATAGGAATGGGCTATGAGCTGATAGGGGTGTGCTATGAGTTGATGGGAGTGGGTTATGAAATGATAGGAGTGGGTTATGAGTTGATAGGAGTGAGTTATGAGTTGATAGGAGTGGATTATGAATTGATAGGAATGGGCTATGAGTTGATAGGAGTGGGTTATGAGTTGATAAGAGTGGGTTACGAGTTGATGGGAGTGGGTTATGAGTTGATAGGGAGTGGGTTATGAATTGATAGGAATGGGCTATGAGTTAATAGGAGTGGGTTGTTAGTTGATGGGAGTTGGTTATGAGTTGATAGGAGTGGGTTATGAGTTGATAGGAATGGGCTATGAGCTGATAGGAATGGGCTACGAGCTGATAGGGGTGGGTTATGAGTTGATAGGAATGGGCTATGAGCTGATAGGAATGGGCCATGAGCTGATAGGGGTTTGTTATGAGTTGATGGGAGTGGGTTATGAGTTGATAGGAGTGGGTTATGAGTTGATAGGAGTGAGTTATGAGTTGATAGGAGTGGATTATGAATTGATAGGAATGGGCTATGAGTTGATAGGAGTGGGTTATGAGTTGATAAGAGTGGGTTACGAGTTGATGGGAGTGGGTTATGAGTTGATAGGAGTGGGTTATGAATTGATAGGAATGGGCTATGAGTTAATAGGAGTGGGTTGTGAGTTGATGGGAGTTGGTTATGAGTTGATAGGAGTGGGTTATGAGTTGATAGGAATGGGCTATGAGCTGATAGGAATGGGCTACGAGCTGATAGGGGTGGGTTATGAGTTGATAGGAATGGGCTATGAGCTGATAGGAATGGGCCATGAGCTGATAGGGGTTTGTTATGAGTTGATGGGAGTGGGTTATGAGTTGATAGGAGTGGGTTATGAGTTGATAGGAGTGAGTTATGAGTTGATGGGAGTGTGTCATGAGTTGATAGGAGTGGGTTATTAGTTGATAGGAGTGGGTTATGAGTTGATAGGAGTGTGTTATGAGTTGTTAGGAGTAGGTTATGAGTAAGCCTATTGATCTCTCAAGAAAGCCTATCACACTCCCGAGTAACCCTCCCGCACTCCTGAGTTACATACGAAAACATACGAAAATGCAAGACTTTATTGTGAAATTTGGTGATCAAAAGCCATATTTTCAGTTTAAAGGATGGGGAAAATGGGGAAAAATGGGGAAAAAAGGGGAAAAATTTCATGGGGAATTTAGCTCAACCCAACTGCGAAATTCCCCATTTCCCCATTTTTCCCCATTGCCAACGCCCCAATCGCATCTTAGTCTCACATAAGCGTGCCAGACGTGACTAAGTTCCTTCAAAGTTCAGGTGAATTCGCCGCGAACTGAGCTCACGTTCACCTGAGTTCACCCAAGTTCGCCCAAGTTCGCTCAAGTTCACCTGAGTTCGCCGCGAGTTCGCGGCGGACATCAGTTCGCCGCGAATTCGCCGCGAACTTGTTCGCCTGGGTGAACTGAAAAATTGGCGAACTAGTACACCGAATACGCGTGTATTCGCAGCGAATTCAGGTGAATTCAGGTGAATTCGCCAGAGTCCGCGGCGGACTCCGGCGGAGTCCGGCGGAGTCCGCCAAAAAATTTTTTTGGCGAACTCCGCCGCGAATTCACCTGAATTCACCTGAATTCACCTGAATTTGCGGCGAATTCGCGGCGAATTCAGGTGAACTTGCAAAAATCGTGGATTATGCCTGCTTGTGCAGTCTCAGTCCTAGAATTTGTGAATCCTTCGCATATGCTACATATAGGTATTCAATCTGTTCACAAAAATAACACATTATGGCGAGGCACAACTCCTAGGCTCTGCTTGTAAGGAGATAAATGGAAGCTTCGAATTGAAGTACGAAAACACTCACTTGAACTACTCATATCTCACGTATGCGACAGAACGACACATAAGCTCAATCTGTAGCGAGTGCTAGAACATACTAGCATACACTGAACTCTGTAAAGCACAAGCTTCGATACTGAGCATTACACGCTACATTCGTTATTATACAACATACTATGCGAGCACAGACAGCGTGCATGTGACACTTTAATAACAACACGTGATTCTAATTATAACCACTACTCACCCAACAGCAGTGGACGGAGGAGGAGCTTCACATCCTTGCGCTCAGTCAGTTCTTTGGTCACGTGACACGCAGCAGCTCAGATGACACATTTGTAATCCTGTAAATACGTTGTGATATGAAAATGACGTAGTAATACTGAGGTTAGTTGAGCATCATAAACGTGATCAGGTGATACTCAATAACAGCACATGACAACAACCCGTGACTTTCTCGTCAGTTAAGAGCGGAGAGGAGCTTAACTAGTCGTAAACCACAAGACAATATTTTCCTTGGACGAATAGTATAAACCAAACTTTTGTCCTTCACTTACCAGTGTATCGATAGGGGTTTTTGCAGTAGAAGTCCAATGGATCAGCACTCTCTGCACACACTACACATACGTTACTTTCTGTATTTAGTTGATTAATGATTATATATGTGCGTCTTACTCGATACTCACATATCGCTATGTTTGCTAGCTTCAATCTGCACACCCATAATGCTGGGATGTGGAAATAGTTATGTCCTGACGTATAGCAATTCACAGACGTTCATGTCTCATAATATGCACTACTGCCTGCTACACACACACTACAGTATGAAACATATGTTCAATCTGCACATAGTGAATACTGCGTATAACATGTGTGTTGAGAATGGCTAGGCACAGACGCTCTGCTTGTAAGATGATAAACGGAAGTTCCGAATGGATATTCAAACATTCACTTGCCCTACTCATATCTCACGTACCTATGCGACAGAACGACACATAAGTTCAATCTGCAGTGAGTGCTAAAACATACTAGCATACACTGAACTCTGTAAAGCACACAAGCTCTGACAACACGCCTGTCCCATTCTGCACACATTGCATTGCGCACAACCACAACAGGGGTTGTGACAAAGTGCAGAAACTGGTATTCTATATCTACTTCGGCCCTCTCAATCACGCTGTAGTACGTGGATGAGGTGGCACACTTGTACACTTCGAAAAGAGGCGGCATCGCCTGGCACCTCTCTTTCAGAAAACCGTTACTCTCCGTCAACTTGCATTCCTCTGAAAGACTTCATCGTGTCAAGTTGAACAATGATATTATTATGTTTATTGGCCATGATCCATGAAAATAAGATGTTTTCTTCTCGAATAAAGCCCACTGTATTTTCAATCCCCGACAACAAGTTACCTGCTCTGGGACTGCACACCATCACAACGATCTGTCTCTCAAGGGCACGGCTCTTCAGGAGCCAATTCATGGGCGCCGAGCCGCACATGTCAGTTGCTTGGCCGTGGCGGTGACTACAGTTCGCGAACGTTACAGCCTCAGGAGGACAGGAGATGTCTCCAAGGACAGTCTTCAGCTGCGATATAGCCCTCAACCTGATATAAGCAGTTAAACTTGCTAATAATCGAAGTAGCAAATTATAATTTCTTTCACATTAACCGATAATGATCACAGGCTTGATATTTATTTCAAAAGCTAAAGGATTGTACCGATATTTAGCCATATAGGATAGCGATATGCCGAACCAGTCGATTGCAGTCCCGAGACCCAACTCTTTGCAGATTAGCTGTGCTGATATCTGGTCGAAGTCACGGGCACACACAGTACCAATCTGAAGTATGCGTAGTTTACATTGCAAGATATAGCTTTTCCATTTGATATATAAGTTAGCTGGATTTTAGCTGAAAAATTGTATAGGTATTGATAATATTATTTTGCGATTGTTGCTCGTAACGTTGAATGAATATGGAGGATCAAGATGTTGCAGCTGTTATTCCCCTTACTTTTCCATACGCTTCTGCCAACACAATTCCAGCTGTAAGGTTTAATCCACGGCCATACTTATCAACGAGGTTAAATGTTACTTTGCCCCCTGAAATGAAACAGATAGTTTGAGTATATAGTGTTTGGGAGTGTTTGCGTATATAGTGTCAGTTGTCACCTACCTTATTGGCCCTTATTTATTTGCCCTTAAGGACAAAAACGACTTTAAGATTTTTGTCCAAAGGGCCGGTTAAAAAAAGGCCGGTTAAAGTGGGGCCGATTAAATTAAAGGCCAGTTGATTTAGGTCAGGAGTAACTTTTATTACTTGGCTTCTGTACTGTTAAATTTATTTGACTGTCATTATATAACACAGATAATGACCTTAATCATGATATTAGACCAGGATTTGAGGTTTTTGATGCAATTTACTTAGTATAAGTTGGTTTTTGTGGCTATTTTTGAGCAAAAATTTCTTGGTTTGTCAACTGCTTGATAAATTTTTGTCCAAGGGGCCGGTTAAAATGGTTAAATCATTTAAAACAATGATTCGATTTTTGTCCAAAGGGCCGGTTAAAATTTTAAAAAAAGGCCGGTTAAAAAAGGCCGGCTAAATAAAGGCCAATAAGGTATTTAAATGTTCAATATTGTGCCGTGAACTTAATGTGGTATATTAATTAGAGTTTAGACTGCTTATTCTTCAAGAGCTTTGTCAATGCTTTTAAATTCATAATACAGCTGAAATTCTAAATATCATAATACCCAATCGATTCCCTTTGGGGTGCCCTGGATATGATTGAGCTTCCTTCGTCTGGCCCGCTAGCACAGAAGCTATCAAGATCGCTGCTAGTGCTTTGAGGTGTACCAATGTCATCATATGGTAACCTGGGGAAGTTGAGAAATCACGAGAATGATAACTTGGTAGGCAATCATTAATCATAATACGAGTAACAACTAACAACCTTTTAGTTATGTATGATACTTTCCTGAAAATTTGAAAATCAAATATATGAACTTGGAAATTTAGAAAAAATCTGTAGTGTGCGGAAATGAAACTTACGTTTGGTCTTGTTCAAAAGTTGCCTCCAAATTGACGGAATTCGTCGTAAGTTTCCGTGATAAAGTATTAGTGAGGATTAACTAGGACCTACTCTCGTAGAAATGAAAATAAAGCGCCTGGAGCTCGCTTTAAAGAGCTGCACGCGGTCCCATTAATCAGGTTAACGCTACTTTGACTCGATTTACCTGAATCATAAAAAAGCCTCTGAAAAATCAGTACTCTTATAACAGCATGACGAAGCGCAAGGAACTATAAGCAATCCCACCTCAATCATGTTTTTGCTGAAAGGCTGATAGTGTTCCTTTGTGTTTTTACAATGACCATCATTGTATACCTATATCATGTTATTGTGCTGTAAAAATTTTATTCATTCATTCATTCATCAGACCACAATGTGAGAATACTGCGACAATCCTACGATGATGTTTAGAGAGTATAAAGATGATTATTGAAACGGTCACGAAATAACTGTTAACGTTCCAGAATGTCGAAATAATACTGTTGTGAATTATGGAAAATTGATAAATCATAAAATGGATTCGCTTTTTTTTCCGTTCAAACCGAGGCACCAAATTGTCTTGGAGATTTAAACGGGGAAAAGGTCGATTATTTGACGTTAAAGTGACTGAGATCCAATATTTTGAGTTTCCTTGTTTCTGACATTGCTGTATGTTATGGTTTTAGTATAGTGGAGAAGATAAACTAGAGATATGACTTTTCCAAATTGTAAAATATAAGAAGTAATCTAATAAATTCGTCTCCTCCCTATACCCTGCTTCTGCTCCAAGACGACGTGCGAGCGTGCCTCTCTCTGATTGGTCCATTTGCAATCAGTGTTCCGCCAATCAGCGTAGCGTACGCTTGTAGGATAATTGCGGGTGGGAGTTGTCGGAGAATTGTAATTCTCGAGATGCTAGTGTTAAGAGAGCCGTGAATCCAACAATATAATTAAACTCTTATTAAGGCCAAATTGTCCTCGTATCTCGTTTATCATAACGATGATATAAATCTCTCGAGAGATGGCGGATGGAAGTCTGCCATTCTACTGAGGTGAACAATAGTAACAATTTGCAAATTGCCAAATTGCTCGAGCTTGCATTGTTGAAGATCATCCTTAATTCTAATGACCGACCAAGCGTAGAATGTTAGTTATGTTAAACTTATCTGAATTGAAGCATGTAAGCTTCGCGGAATCCATGCAATTAGGTAACCACCGTAAGCTCGTACAAGAGTTTCGCACTGTGTCTTGAATAATGGAAACATGGATCACTTGGGAAAGTCGGCAATTAGATACTCACATAGTATCATGGCAATTGACCGACAACGGTACCCTAACATGTACATCCTTGTTAGGTGCATTGTGGAAATTTTGTGCTTTTTGGATTTATTTTCATCCAGCTCCACCAGTGATTTTGATGTTATTTACCTCTCCAGGTTCCAACGATAAGACGATAGTGGCTGTTGGGTTCGACGCTGACAACTGCATAAGCACGGGAACGGACCGGGAGTTTTCCTTCCACAAGGGAACCGTGAGGGACATTCACTTCTTGGACAGTTGCCAGATGCTGAGTGCTGGGGGCGGGGATAACTTACTCCACCTCACCGATATTGAGAAAGGTATGCAGTCCACCTCACTGATATTGAGAAAGGTATGCAGTCCACCTCACTGATATTGAGAAAGGTATGTAGTCCACCTCACTGATATTGAGAAAGGTATGTAGTCCACCTCACTGATATTGAGAAATGTATGTAGTCCACCTCACTGATATTGAGAAAGGTATGTAGTCCACCTCACTGATATTGAGAAAGGTATGCAGTCCACCTCACTGATATTGAGAAAGGTATGCAGTCCACCTCACTGATATTGAGAAAGGTATGTAGTCCACCTCACTGATATTGAGAAAGGTATGCAGTCCACCTCACTGATATTGAGAAAGGTATGCAGTCCACCTCACTGATATTGAGAAAGGTATGCAGTCCACCTCACTGATATTGAAAAAGGTATGTAGTCCACCTCACTGATATTGAGAAAGGTATGCAGTCCACCTCACTGATATTGAGAAAGGTATGTAGTCCACCTCACTGATATTGAGAAAGGTATGCTGCAGTCCACCTCACTGATATTGAAAAAGGTATGCAGTCCACCTCACTGATATTGAGAAAGGTATGCAGTCCACCTCACTGATATTGAGAAAGGTATGTAGTCCACCTCACTGATATTGAGAAAGGTATGCAGTCCGCCTCACTGATATTGAGAAAGGTATGTAGTCCACCTCACTGATATTGAGAAAGGTATGCAGTCCACCTCACTGATATTGAGAAAGGTATGTAGTCCGCCTCACTGATATTGAGAAATGTATGCAGTCCACCTCACTGATATTGCTATATTGAGAAAGGTATGCAGTCCACCTCACTGATATTGAGAAAGGTATGCAGTCCGCTTCACTGATATTGAAAAAGGTAAGTAGTCCGCCTCACTGATATTGAGAAAGGTATGCAGTCCACCTCACTGATATTGAGAAAGGTATGTAGTCCACCTCACTGATATTGAGAAAGGTATGCAGTCCACCTCACTGATATTGAGAAAGGTATGCAGTCCACCTCACTGATATTGAAAAGGTATGCAGTCCACCTCACTGATATTGAGAAAGGTATGCAGTCCACCTCACTGATATTGAGAAAGGTATGTAGTCCACCTCACTGATATTGAGAAAGGTATGCAGTCCACCTCACTGATATTGAGAAAGGTATGCAGTCCACCTCACTGATATTGAGAAAGGTATGTAGTCCGCCTCACTGATATTGAGAAAGGTCCACCTCACTACTGATATTGAGAAAGGTATGCAGTCCACCTCACTGATATTGAGAAAGGTATGTAGTCCACCTCACTGATATTGAGAAAGGTATGCAGTCCACCTCACTGATATTGAGAAAGGTATGTAGTCCGCCTCACTGATATTGAAAAAGGTAAGTAGTCCACCTCACTGATATTGAGAAAGGTATGCAGTCCACCTCACTGATATTGAGAAAGGTATGTAGTCCGCCTCACTGATATTGAAAAAGGTAAGTAGTCCGCCTCACTGATATTGAGAAAGGTATGCAGTCCACCTCACTGATATTGAGAAAGGTATGCAGTCCACCTCACTGATATTGAGAAAGTATGATATTGAGAAAGGTATGCAGTCCACCTCACTGATATTGAAAAAGGTAAGTAGTCCGCCTCACTGATATTGAGAAAGGTATGCAGTCCACCTCACTGATATTGAGAAAGGTATGCAGTCCACCTCACTGATATTGAGAAAGGTATGCAGTCCACCTCACTGATATTGAGAAAGGTATGCAGTCCACCTCACTGATATTGAGAAAGGTATGCAGTCCACCTCACTGATATTGAGGAAAGGTATGCAGTCCACCTCACTGATATTGAGTGAGAAAGGTATGTAGTCCGCCTCACTGATATTGAGAAAAGGTATGCAGTCCACCTCACTGATATTGAAAAAAAGTATGCAGTCCACCTCACTGATATTGAGAAAGGTATGCAGTCCACCTCACTGATATTGAGAAAGGTATGCAGTCCGCTTCACTGATATTGAAAAAGGTAAGTAGTCCGCCTCACTGATATTGAGAAAGGTATGTAGTCCGCCTCACTGATATTGAGAAATGTATGCAGTCCACCTCACTGATATTGCTATATTGAGAAAGGTATGCAGTCCACCTCACTGATGTTGAGAAAGGTATGCAGTCCGCTTCACTGATATTGAGAAAGGTATGCAGTCCACCTCACTGATATTGAAAAAGGTAAGTAGTCCACCTCACTGATATTGAGAAATGTATGCAGTCCGCCTCACTGATATTGAGAAAGGTATGTAGTCTGCCTCACTGATATTGAGAAATGTATGTAGTCCACCTCACTGATATTGAGAAAGGTATGTAGTCCACCTCACTGATATTGAGAAAGGTATGCTGCAGTCCACCTCACTGATATTGAGCTATGTATGTAGTCTGCCTCACTGATTTTGAGAAAGGTATGTATCTGATCAAACTTTTTTAAATTAATTTATTATCCGCTAATTTTTTCCTGTTCCCAATCGCGTTTTTGTTTTACAAAAAGGCATTGAGAAAAGGTTAGCAGAGATCGTGTTTTGTGGGGGTTGTGTGTATACGTACTACCTTTACGCGTACTGTTAAATCTGAAACAGGTGGTGTGCTGCGCGCGACCAAATTTGGTCGTATGCGGTGGTATGTATGTCACTTTTTCGATCAGCTGCTCCTTTATAATATCACTAGCAGGCCCGTTGGGCCTGCTATTACAATGCTCACTCGGCGGCGCGGCGCTACGCGCCGCCTCGTTCACGAATTCTTACCAAAAACCAGTAAGTATGAAGATAGGTCGATAGGAAATGAAGTTGCCGTAGTGCGTTGTCTGATGGCGCAAAGGTTAATGTTTATGTCAATTGTCAAATGTTAATGAGTAACGACGAAAGTTGCGCCGCGCGTTTGGGTAGTGTAACACTTTGACTAACGCAAATTTGTTTGACTGATCTTACCGTGAATTATTATTTTTCCTTCATTTGTATACTGAATACAGCTACGTAAGAAATGGAAATGATTAAAGATTAATTTTAGGCCTTGCGTGGTGCGCGCTCAGACTAAGCGCGAAAAATCAAATTCATAATTTTACGCCGCGCAACTCGCAAGTTTGTGAATTGACCTGAAATAACTTTGCAGTTCGCGCGCAGAGTTTCTGCGCGCAAGATTAAATGCGCGCGCGTTTCGTATTTCGTTCATTTCGTTATTTAAGCAATTTTGTTTTCCCTTACGTTTACGTGAAGTGTTCTGAATCGAACTGAGTGAATCCCTCATTAATTTTGAAACACGTCGATACGTATAACGTACGGATATTCGTTCGATACGAATTTATTTCATCGGTTGAACTCTGCTGCTCAGAGAGTTTTTGTAATAACTTCCTAACCTTCCAATAACTGTCGTCGTAAATATTCCTACATTCGAATCAGAACCAAAGTTGTTCAGGGGAGTAGCGTAACAAAATCAGCAAAGCAAGAAATGATATTCACACACTATACATGTTACCATAGCAACGCAAGCATTTCCCACTATCTCCACGTGCATGCCGACACAAATCCACACACACGCCGACACAGTGTCCATACACACGGTTTTCCCATTCTAATCTATGATGCCGACACAATAATCCACACACACGCCGACACAAAATCCATACACTCTTACCAAATTATATATAAGACTAGCAGGCCCGTTGGGCCTTGGGCGCGCCGCCTCGTTCACGAATTCTTACCAAAAACCAACTTAAGTAAGAAGATACCTTAGTACACCTAAGAACGGCATCACGTAATTGGCGCGCACTTTAAGATCGGTGCACTTTATTAGTGCGGTTTTTATGACTTGAGATCGAAAACGATAATCGATATGGAATTGAGAACCGAAATATGTATAAAACGAATTCGAAAAACGCAAAATTCACGAAATTGTCGTTCACTAGGAACTTTTTCCCAAACCGCACTAATTAAGTGACGCCGTTCCGAAGTGCCGTAGTGCGTTGTCTGATGGCGCAAAGGTTATTAATGTTGATGTCAAATGAGGAACGGCGAAAGTTGCGCCGCGCGCTTGGGTAGGGCAACACTATAACTAACGCAAATTTGTTTGACTGATCTTACCGTGAATTATTATTTTTCCTTCATTTGTATACTGAATAAAGAGATGGAAATGAATTAGGATTAATTTTAGGCCTTGCGTAGTGCGCGCTCAGACTAAGCACGAAAAATAAAATTCATAATTTTACGCCGCGCAAGTTTGTGACTTGACCTGAAATAACTTTGCAGTTTGCGCGCAGAGTTTCTGCGCGCGCAAGATTAAATGCGCGCGCGTTTCGTATTCCGTTCATTTCGTTAGTTCAGCAATTTTGTTTTCCCTTACGTTTACGTGAAGTGTCCTGAATCGAACTTAGTGAACCTCTCATTAATTTTGAAACACGTCGAGACGTATAACGTACGGATATTCGTTCGATGCGAATTTATTTCATCGGTTGAACTCTGCTGCTCAGAGATTTTTTGTAATAACTTCCTAAACTTCCAATAACTGTCGTCCTAAATATTCCTACATGCATCAAGAACTACAAATTTAAAAGCATCAACATTTAAAAGCAACATCTCGACAGCTCAAATCACTAACGTAATAGTAGCACTACTTTACGAACTCAGCGCAATTTTCAAACAATACAGTTCAAACTTATGAAAAATTTTTACCGCATCGAAAAATTCGAATCAGAACCAAAGTTATGCTCTCCAGGGGAGTAGCGTAACAAAACCAACAAAGCAAGAAATGAAATTCACTCACTTCTCATGTTACCATAGCAACGCAAGCATTTCCCACTATCTGCACGTGCATGCCGACACAAATCCACACACACGCCGACACAGTGCCCATACACACGGTTTTCCCATTCTAATCTATGATGCCGACACAATAATCCACACACACGCCGACACAAAATCCATACACTCTTACCAAATTATATATAAGATGCGCGCCAATATAGCTTGGTGTAGTGGCATACTGTTCAGTGTGCACTGCAGCCGCTAGCTTACAGGTATTCCGGTTCAATGCTCTGTCCATCCTAACGTTGAAATTGATTCCTTTTCAAAAATTTCATCATTCTTTAATTTCATCAAACTTGTCAATGACAAGAGGTGCATGAATGTTTATCGATTATCTTGGAAATCTCCATCAAATTTTGATTGGGTTTCAATCAAATTAACATTTTTCTTTAAGCAGTTGACAACTGACAATGAGCAATTTAAGTTCGGCAATTGTGCCGAGGAAAGTAAGAGATGAAATTTTGTCCCGGTACCAGACGAATTTACAATATCTGAATCTTCAATCTTGGTAATCCTTCTCTTTATCTTCAAGTTAGCACAGTTGATCTCAATAAAATCACAAATTTCGGCTATATAAGTATATACCAGGTGAACTGCAGTTCATATGAAGTCACCGCGCACTTCATATGAATTCATATGAGTTCATATGAGTTCATATGAATGCGTTTTCCAGTTCAATAAATTTCAAAATGAGTGAACTTCATGTGAACTTCACATGAATTCATATGAACTTCATATGAACTCTACCAAGTTCATATGAACTTCATATGAACTTCATATGAATTCATATGAATTCATTAAACGCTGATGAACTAGTTCACCAAAATTTAGTGAACTGAGATGCATATGAATTCATATGAACTCATATGAACCCCAGTTCGCCTTGAATTCATATGAACTAGAAAGTTCATCTCGTGAACTCCAGTTCAACGGAGTTCAACGCAGTTCAACGGAGTTCAACGCAGTTCAACGCAGTTCAATGCAGTTCATATTATGCAGTTCATCTCGAAGTTCAAAAATGATAACTTAACAGATTATTAGGGCATAGATCAGAACATGGAACAGCGACGCCACTGCAGCGCCACCGCAGTGCCACAGTTACGCCACGGTGACACCATGGCAGTGCCATGGTGATCAAGACACGGCTGTGCCACGGTGACGACACGGCAGTGCCACAGTGACGACACAGCAGGGCCACGATGACGACACGGCAGTGTCACGGTGACGACACAGCAGTGCCACGGTGATGACACGGCAGTGCCATGGTGATGACTACGGTTTTTCTTTTCAGGTAGCCACAGGCCCACCCTAGGATGCTGGGTTTTTAATTCGTCGTTCAGGCCCACTTTTTTCCACCAAAGACCCACTTTTTAGCAGAAACTTGATCACAAAAACAGACCCGTTTGAGACATCACAGGCCCATTTGAGATAATACAAGATCCATTTGAGACCTCACAGGCCGATTTGTGACAATGTATGACCATTAATTGATACATCACAGGCCCAAATTTGAGACATAAAAAGGCCCACACAGACCCGTTTGAGACAAAACATGTCCATTAGAGACATCACAGGCCAATCTTGGACATTGCAGGCCCAAAATTTCACCAGCCCCTACCCCATTTTTTTCCAAAAACTCCTCGGATTTCGAAATTAAAGACAAAGTTTCAAAATCCAGAAAAAAGCTTGTTCTAGGATGTCTGCCACCAGCGCATCCAGGAAAGAAAAACCTTAGTGATGACACGGCAGTGTCACGGTGACGACACGGCAGTGCCAGTTGCCACGGTGACGACACGGCAGTGCCACGGTGACGACACGGCAGTGCCATGGTGACGACACGGCAGTGCCACAGTGACGCCACGGCAGTGCCACTGTGAAGCCATGGCGTCTTCGTGGCTTCGTCGTGGCGCTGCATAAGCGTCCTCGTGGCTTCACCATAGCACTGCCTTGGCATCACCGTGGCGCTACCGTGCCGCTGCAGTGGCGCCCTTGTGGCGTCGCTGTTCTGATCTGATCTACATCTGATCAGAAAATATCTGTTAATAATGGCATTGCCTGTATTTTTTAATAGAACGAGAAAGTTCAAAAAGGTATGAGTCGTCGAGTCGAGTCGTCGAGTCGAATCGTCGAGTCAAGTCGTCGAGTCGAGTCGTCGAGTCGAGTCGTCGAGTCGAGTCGTCGAGTCGAGTCGTCGAGTCGAGTCGTCGAGTCGAGTCGTCGAGTCGAGTCGTCGAGTCGAGTCGTCGAGTCGAGTCGTCGAGTCGAGTCGTCGAGTCGAGTCGTCGAGTCGAGTCGTCGAGTCGAGTCGTCGTCGAGTCGTCGAGTC
This sequence comes from Beroe forskalii, assembly GCA_011033025.1. NCBI lineage: Eukaryota > Metazoa > Ctenophora > Nuda > Beroida > Beroidae > Beroe > Beroe forskalii. Next base: position 396,860 of record WFMF01000079.1, on the reverse strand, counting down.
GTCGAGTCGAGTCGTCGAGTCGAGTCGTCGAGTCGAGTCGTCGAGTCGAGTCGTCGAGTCGAGTCGTCGAGTCGAGTCGTCGAGTCGAGTCGTCGAGTCGAGTCGTCGAGTCGAGTCGTCGAGTCGAGTCTTCCTAAGCCTGCATAGGTGTGTGTACGCAGACAGGGATATACGTGTTTAGCAAAGTCGAGTCGTCGAGTCGAGTTGAGTCGTCGAGTTGAGTCGTCGAGTTGAGTCGTCGAGTTGAGTCGTCGAGTTGAGTCGTCGAGTTGAGTCGTTGAGTCGTCGAGTCGAGTCGTCGAGTCGAGTCGTCGAGTCGAGTCGTCGAGTCGAGTCGTCGAGTCGAATCGTCGAGTCGAATCGTCGAGTCAGTCGTCGAGTCGAGTCGTCGAGTCGAGTCGTCGAGTCGAGTCGTCGAGTCGAGTCGTCGAGTCGAGTCGTCGAGTCGAGTCGTCGAGTCGAGTCGTCGAGTCGAGTCGAGTCGTCGAGTCGAGTCGTCGAGTCGAGTCGTCGAGTCGAGTCGTCGAGTCGAGTCGTCGAGTCGAGTCGTCGAGTCGAGTCGTCGAGTCGAGTCGTCGAGTCGAGTCGTCGAGTCGAGTCGTCGAGTCGAGTCGTCGAGTCGAGTCTTCCTAAGCCCGCATAGGTGTGTACGCAGACAGGGATATACGTGTTTAGCAAAGTCGAGTCGTCGAGTCGAGTTGAGTCGTCGAGTTGAGTCGTCGAGTTGAGTCGTCGAGTTGAGTCGTCGAGTTGTCGAGTCGTCGAGTCGAGTCGTCGAGTCGTCGTCGAGTCGAGTCGTCGAGTCGAGTCGTCGAGTCGAGTCGTCGAGTCGAGTCGTCGAGTCGTCGAGTCGTCGAGTCGAGTCGAGTCGTCGAGTCGAGTCGTCGAGTCGAGTCGTCGAGTCGAGTCGTCGAGTCGAGTCGTCGAGTCGAGTCGTCGAGTCGAGTCGTCGAGTCGTCGAGGTCGTCGTCGAGTCGAGTCGTCGAGTCGAGTCGTCCTAAGTCGTCGAGTCGAATCGAGTCGTCGAGTCGAGTCGTCGAGTCGAGTCGTCGAGTTGAGTCGAGTCGTCGAGTCGAGTCGTCGAGTCGTCGAGTCGAGTCGTCGAGTCGAGTCGTCGAGTCGAGTCGTCGAGTCGAGTCGTCGAGTCGAGTCGTCGAGTCGAGTCGTCGAGTCGAGTCGTCGAGTCGAGTCGTCGAGTCGTCGAGTCGTCGAGTCGTCGAGTCGTCGAGTCGAGTCGTCGAGTCGAGTCGTCGAGTCGAGTAGTCGAGTCGTCGAGTCGTCGAGTCGTCGGTCGTCGAGTCGTCACGTCGAGTCGAGTTTAGTCGAGTCGTCGAGTAGTCGAGTCGTCGAGTAGTCGTCGAGTCGAGTAGTCGAGTCGAGTCGTCGAGTCGAGTCGAGTAGTCGAGTCGAGTAGTCGAGTCGAGTAGTCGAGTCGAGTAGTCGAGTCGAGTCGTCGAGTCGAGTCGTCGAGTCGAGTCGTCGAGTCGAGTCGAGTAGTCGAGTCGAGTCGTCGAGTCGTCGAGTCGTCGAGTCGTCGAGTCGTCGAGTCGTCGAGTCGTCGAGTCGTCGAGTCGAGTCGAGTAGTCGAGTCGAGTCGAGGTAGTCGAGTCGAGTAGTCGAGTCGAGTAGTCGAGTCGAGAGTAGTCGAGTAGTGTAGTCGATTTGAGAAGTCGAGTCGAGTCGAGTAGTCGAGTCGAGTAGTCGAGTCGAGTAGTCGAGTCGAGTAGTCGAGTCGAGTAGTCGAGTCGAGTAGTCGAGTCGAGTAGTCGAGTCGAGTAGTCGAGTCGAGTAGTCGAGTCGAGTCGTCGAGTTGAGTCGTCGAGTTGAGTCGTCGAGTCGTCGAGTTGAGTCGTCGAGTCGAGTCGTCGAGTCGAGTCGTCGAGTCGAGTCGTCGAGTCGTCGAGTCGAATCGTCGAGTCAAGTCGAGTCGAGTCGTCGAGTCGAGTCGTCGAGTCGAGTCGTCGAGTCGAGTCGTCGAGTCGAGTCGTCGAGTCGAGTCGAGTCGTCGAGTCGAGTCGTCGAGTCGAGTCGTCGAGTCGAGTCGTCGAGTCGAGTAGTCGAGTCGAGTAGTCGAGTTGAGTAGTCGAGTCGAGTAGTCGAGTCGAGTAGTCGAGTCGAGTAGTCGAGTCGAGTCGAGTAGTCGAGTCGAGTCGAGTAGTCGAGTCGTCGAGTCGAGTCGTCGAGTCGAGTCGAGTAGTCGAGTCGGGTAGTCGAGTCGAGTAGTCGAGTCGAGTAGTCGAGTCGAGTAGTCGAGTCGAGTAGTCGAGTCGAGTAGTCGAGTCGAGTCGAGTCGAGTAGTCGAGTCGAGTAGTCGAGTCAATTCGATGACCACCTGGCACCTACGTTGTCAGACAACATTACCAGCGGAAATTTGGAAGGATATGTTGCGTTCAGTGGAGGGTAGGGTAACAGTAACATACTAACATACACCCTACTACTAGTACTAATTTTACATTTCTCAGTCGTTAGAGCGTATTCTTTAGCAAGCGTCTGGTTTTAATCTGAGTTTTTCCGATATGACATATGCAGTTTGCATTGAGTGCCATGAACTCAGGTGAACTCAAATGAACTCAGGTGAACTCCAGTTCAACCCAGTTCAACGATGTTCAACGCAGTTCAACGCAGTTCAACGCAGTTCAACGGAGTTCATCTCAAAGTTCATCCCGTAGTTCACTTAAATGAACTAGTTCATTCATATGAATTCATATGCATCTCAGTTCACTAAATTTTGGTGAACTAGTTCATCAGCGTTTAATGAATTCATATGAATTCATATGAAGTTCACATGAACTTGGTAGAGTTCATATGAAGTTCATATGAATTCATGTGAAGTTCATATGAAGTTCACTCATTTTGAAATTTATTGAACTGGAAAACGCATTCATATGAACTCATATGAATTCATATGAATTCATATGAAGTGCGCGGCGACTTCATATGAACTGCAGTTCACCTGGTATATAGCCCAAATTTCGACGCCGAGGAAGTGCATTGCATTTGGTTGAATACCAATAGTCAATATGAGAAACCCCCGATCAAGCTTTTATTTTGAAGAGAGCTCTGACTGTGATAGCTAAGCAACATAAACTCAACTGCAGAAACTTGCAAGGACAGAAAATAATGCGATTTCGTATGATATAATTATTGTCATCAATGGAGCAATGGAAACGCTTGATAATGATATGCGCAACGCTGGTTGTGAGCACGAGATGTCGCACGAAACTGAAAAGGAAACGACCAAGAATGAATGGGTACGCGCGCAAACAGAACATGGCAGGTGTTGCGCGCAAACAGAACATGGCAGGTGTTGCGCGCGCAATAAAATGCACGTGCGATTTGTGATCACGTACGGACTTTATTATTGTTTCATGAAATTTAAGCGCTCGCCGATGTTAGAGAAAACAAGCCCAATTATTGTTTAAAGTCGATACTTATGAATGAAATATTCATAATAGTCTAGTCAGTTAAGGGCTGAGGTCTGCAACGGCTTGAAACAAAATAATGACCGGTTCAGTGATGTTGTTTAAGGCCTCCTAATTGCAAATCCGGAGAGACCCAATTTTGTTAGGTGGTGGAACATGGCGCAATTGCGCCATTTTGGCGCCATGGCGCCAAAAATTCTAACTTTTGATAGGAAGGTCGTAGAGACTTGGTTTTTAGCTTAAAACTTAAAACTTTAAAAGAACCGCAATGACCATGTTTATATACGACTTGTTAATAAACATATGCCCTAAAATGCCCTATAACAGACTATCACAAGATTAGATTACTCCACAAACCTACTCAAATCACGAAAATCATTTATGATTAAATAACATCCACATTACAATACTGAGATAAACACATAGCAAAAACGAAGATAACACATCAGCTGCAAACGCAAACAGGCATCACCTTATCAACCTGTCACTTTAACTGCCAAAATCAACAGTCTGATTACAACTTCGCCCATTATACACACCTCAACCTAACTTGTTACCAAATCACAGTATAGCAACCACAGTATCGGACATTGTTACCACGGACTTTGATGTCACGCTGAGGGCCTCAGCGTAATTATCTATGTGAAGTTTAAGTCCGTGAAATTATTGTCCGCAACGTTCTCGTCCTTGAGACTCATGTCCGGTTAACCATCCATTAACTTATGTCGAGTACGATATTATTTTTCCTCTCAGTCGTATCAGCAGTCTTAGTTCTTTCTTATAGCCCCTACGTTCTTATGTCCATATGTTATAGCCTCCTGAAATCGCTAAATCATGGATTTAAACAGTTCATAATCCGTTCTAAACACAGTTCAAACGACGTAGAATACGCCTAAAATAAGATATCAAATTTCGACCTCATATATGGTACATCCTCAATGGACGATAACTCATTGATGAACGCATGATTTCCTTTCTTCGCTCCTGGATCTGGCGTGAATAGTTATGCCCGAAAATCTTCATGTCCGTGAAATTTACGTCCGTGATAATCATGTTCTATAAATTACATTCCAGATATTTAGATTTAGAGATAAGCACACCCAAATCGCTATTACATCATAGTTCAGTATATCAGCATTTCATTCTTGTCAGAGCGATTGGGAATTTATGTACACATCATAGTTGCCTACTTCAATATCTGATTTCCCAACACAAACCCAGATTACTCACCTTTTGCCAATCTTCACCTCACGTTGGGACCACACATGGGACATATGGAATGAAACAGGGCTAAGATCACATGACCTAACAGGGCTTGTCCTTACAGTTGCATGCACCACTTTCTAAATTTAAAAAAAAAACAGTGACCCCCCACCAAAGTGAAATCACTTCCCTATGGGTACACCTTAACAACCTAACCCTCGCAGGTTCATACAGAGGACGAATCGATGGATATCACCGTGATACCCAGTGCAACCAGAAGTCCTAAACCCTCTTCATCTACAACTACCTACAATATTCACATATTTAGCGGCAACTGTCGTTGGGACCTTTTTTTTAATTATCGATAATTATCGCATAAAAAGCGGTAATTACCGCTTTGTTGGAAAAAAAACGTTAATAAACCGCTTCCGAAGTGCTTTTTGAGGTCTCAGAAAAAAGCGCTAAATTACCGGTAATTACCGCTTTTCACTGACATTTTTCGAAAAAAAGCGCTTTTTCAACGTTAATTATCAATAATTATCGACATAAGCGTTACGTTACCGCTTTTCGTCCCAGAATACCGCTTATAATCGCTCACTGAGCGGTTTTTACTCTACCGTTAATGGAGCGCTTATAATCGATAATTATCGCTAATAGAAGCGATTATAAGCGATAATTAATGGTCGTGTTTTCTATAATTTTAGCCAAAATAAAAACCGCTGGGTAAGCGATTATTACCGGTAATTTGAATGTGTCGAAAATACCGGTAATTTAGCGGTATTAGCGGTTATTAACGATTAATTAACGGTGGTCAAAAAAAGCGCTTTTTTCGTTAATAAAGCGGTATTAGCGCTTATTATCGCTAACGAATCGCTAATAAACGCTTTTGGCCGTTAATTATCGATAATCCCGGTAATTAACGGTAATTAACGGTAATTATCGATAATTAACGCTTTCCTATACTAAGAATATTTCCGTTAATTACCGCTTATTATCGCTTCCTGGATCCACCTGCCTTGATGCCTGCTGCCCGCTCTCGTTAACGATAATAAGCGCTATTAAGGCTTATTAGCGCTTATTAACGCTTATTATCATTAATTCCCGGTATTATCGTTGATTAACGGTAATTATCGATAATTAACGCTTCCTTATTCTGGGAGATATTTCCGTTAATTACCGCTAATTATCGCTTCCTGGATCCACCTGCCTTGATGCCTGCTGCCGTTGACGGTAGTATAGTCACTATTACAGTAAGCGCTTATTAACACTTATTATCGCTAATTCGCGATATTATCGATAATAATGTTAATTATCGATCAACTCGACGACTCGACTTGATGACTCGACTCGACTCAATGACTTGATGACTCGACTCGACTCGACTCGACTCAACTCGACTCGACTCGACTCAACGCCTCGACTCAACAACTCGACGAATCGACTCGATGACTCGATGACTCGACGACTGGACTCGACAACTCGACTCGACAACTCGACTCGACTCGACGACTCGACTCGACTCGACGATTCTACTAGACAATTCGACTCGACACGACGACTCGACAATTCGACTCGACTCGACAATATTTCGACTCGACTCGACGACTCAACAACTCGACACAACTCGACTTGACTCGACTCGACAAACTCGACTCGACGACTCGATAAACTCGACTCGACGACTCGACAAACTCGACTCGACGACTCGACGACTTGACTCGATGAACGACTCGAATCGACGATTCGACTCGAATCGACGATTCGGCTCGACTCGACAACTCGACAACTCGAATCGACAACTCGACTCGACTCGACGACTCGACGACTCGACGACTCGACTCGAATTGACAACTCGACACGACGATTCGACTCGACGATTCGACTCGACTCGAATCGAATCGACTCGACGACTCGACGACTCGACTTGACTTGACGAATCGACTCAACTCGACTCGGCTAGAGTTGCCTAGGGCTAAGGTTAGCTAGGACTAGCATCAGCAAGGGCTACAGTTAGCTAGGGCTAGTGTTAGCTAGTCTTCTTGTCGATCAGTTGTCGAGTCGAGTCAAATTGTCGAGTTGAATCATCAAGTCAACGACTTGACAACTTGATGACTGGAATTGACAGTGCGATTTAACGACTCTGGTTTGGCTTGGGTACCATTTTCTGCACCTTAAACATAATCTTCTCAGTTGCTGATAGTGACAGCCGCTTCTGATCCGCTGTGCAGTGATACAGCTTTGAGGAATTGTGATTATAAATTCCTCTTTCATGTATCATGTACAGTTTTGAGGAAATAGATCAATTGCGAATTCCTCGTTCCTGTATAACTAGTAAACTGTTGAAGAATTATGGCATCTAATTATTGGTACAGATTTGAGGATTTAACATTATATATACGACCAAAATCGACTTGATGACCCGACCCGGCTTGATGACTCGACTCAACTCGAAGACTTGACTCGATTTGATGACTCAACTCGACTCGACTTGATGACTCGACATAACTCCACTAGGCGACTGGACTCGACGACTCAACACGATGACTTGAATTGACGACTAGGGCAAGGGTAAATAAGGGCTAGGGTTAGCTAGGGCTAGAGTTGCCCAGGTTTAAGGATGGTCATGGCACGGGGTAAGCTAGAGTTAGGGTTAGGGTTAGCTAGGGTTAGGGTTAGCTAGGGTTATTTAGGGCTAGGTTAGCTAGGGCTTGGGTTACCTAGGGCTAGTCTTCCCGTGCGGCAAGGAGGGTAGGGCTCGTGTAAGTTAGGGTTAGGGTTAGGGTTAGCTAGCGTTAGGGTTAGCTTGGGCTAGGGTTAGTTAAGGCTAGGGTTAGCTAGGGCTTGGATTACCTAGTGTTAGGGTTAGCTAGGGTTAGGGTTATCTAGGGCTAGGGTTGCCTAGGGCTAAGGAAGGTCAGGGCTCGGGTAAGCTAGGGGTTAGGGTTAGGGTTAGCTAGGATTAGGGATAGCCTGGGCTAGGGTTAGTTAAGGCTAGGGTTAGCTAGGGCTTGGATTACCTAGTGTTAGGGTTAGCTAGGGTTAGGGTTATCTAGGGCTAGGGTTGCCTAGGGCTAAGGAAGGTCAGGGCTCGGGTAAGCTAGGGGTTAAGGTTAGGGTTAGCTAGAATTAGGGATAGCCTGGGTTAGAGTTAGCTAGCTGCTAGGGTTATGGTTGGCTAGGGTTGGGGTTAGCTAGGGCTAGGGTTAGCTAGGGCTAGGGTTGTCTAGCCTAAGGAAGGTCAGGGTTCGGGTAAGCTAGGGTTAGGGATAGCATGGGTAAGGGTTGGTTAGGGTTAGCTAGGGTTATGGTTTGCTAGGGTTAGGGTTAGCTAGGGTTAGGTCTAGGGTTATCTAGGGTTAGGGTTAGCTAGGGTTAGGGATAGCTAGAGTTAGGGTTAGCTAAGGTTTGGGTTAGCTAGGGTTAGGGTTAGCTAGGGTTAGGGTAAGCTAAGGTTAGGCCTAGGGTTAGCTAGGGTTAGGGTTAGCTGGGGTTAGGGTTAGCTAGGGTTAGGGTTAGCTGGGGTTAGGGTTAGGGTTAGCTAGGGTTAGGTTTAGCAAGGGTTAGGGCTGGCTAGGGTTAGGGATAGCTAGGGTTAGGGTTAGCTACTTAGCTAGGGCTTGGGTTAGCTAGGGATAGGGTGAGCGAGGGCTAGGATTGACTAGGGCTAGGATTGGCTAGGGCTTGGGTTACCTAGGGCTATGGTTGCCGAGGGCTAAGGAAGGTCAGGGCTCAGGTAAGCTAGGTTTAGAGTTAGCTAGGGTTAGGGATAGCTTGGGTTAGGGTTAGGGTTAGGGTTAGCTAGGGCTAGAGTTGCCCAGGTTTAAGGATGGTCAAGGCACGGGGTAAGCTAGAGCTAGGGTTAGGGTTAGCTAGGGTTATTTAGGGCTAGGGTTAGCTAGGGCTTGGGTTACCTAGGGCTAGTCTTCCCGTGCGGCAAGGAAGGTAGGGCTCGTGTAAGTTAGGGTTAGGGATAGTCTGGGTTAGGGTTAGCTAGGGCTTGGGTTAGCTAGGGCTTGGGTTACCTAGTGTTAGGGTTAGCTAGGGTTAGGGTTATATAGGGCTAGGGTTGCCTAGGGCTAAGGAAGGTCAGGGCTCGGGTAAGCTAGGGTTTAGGGTTAGGGTTAGCTAGGGTTATTTAGGGCTAGGGTTAGCTAGGGCTTGGGTTACCTAGGGCTAGTCTTCCCGTGCGGCAAGGAAGGTAGGGCTCGTGTAAGTTAGGGTTAGGGATAGCCTGGGTTAGGGTTAGCTAGCTGCTAGGGTTATGGCTGGCTAGGGTTGGGGCTAGCTAGGGCTAGGGTTAGCTAGGGCTAGGGTTGTCTAGGCTAAGGAAGGTCAGGGTTTGGGTAAGCTAGGGTTAGGGATAGCATGGGTTAGGGTTGGTTAGGGTTAGCTAGGGTTATGGTTTGCTAGGGTTAGGGTTAGCTAGATCTAGGGTTAGCTAGGGCTAGGGTTGCCTAGGGCTAGGGTTAGTTAAGGCTAGGGTTAGCTAGGGCTTGAGTTACCTAGGGTTAGGGTTAGCTAAGGTTAGGGTTAGCTAGGGTTAGGGTTAGGCCTAGGGCTAGCAGAGGGTTAGGGTTAGCTAGGGTTAGGCCTAGGGTTAGCTAGGGTTAGGGATAGCTAGGGATAGGGTTAGCTAAGGTTTGGGTTAGCTAGGGTTAGGGTTAGTTAGGGTTAGCTAGGGTTAGGGTTAGGGTAAGCTAAGGTTAGGCTTAGGGTTAGCTAGGGTTAGGGTAAGCTGGGGTTAGGGACTAGGGTTAGCTAGGGTTAGGGTTAGCTGGGGTTAACGTTAGCTAGGGTTAGGGTTAGCTAGGGTTCGGGTTAGCTAGGGTTAGGTTTAGCTAGGGTTAGGGATAGCTAGGGCTAGGGTTAGCTACTTAGCTAGGGATTGGGTTAGCTAGGGATAGGGTGAGCTTGGGCTAAGATTGGGTAGGGCTTGGGTTACCTAGGGCTAGGTTTGCCGAGGGCTAAGGAAGGTCACGGCTCAGGTAAGCTAGGGTTAGAGTTAGCTAGGGTTAGGGATAGCTAGGATTAGGGTTAGCTAGGGCTTGGGTTAGTTAGGGATTGGGTGAGCTAGGGCTAGGATTAGCTAGTGCTTGGGTTACCTATGGCTAGGGTTGCCTAGGGCTGAAGAAGGTCAGGGCTCGGGTAATTGTAAGCTAGGGTTAGGGATAGTATGGGTTAGGGTTGGTTAGGGTTAGCTAGGGTTATGGTTTGCTAGGGTTAGGGTTAGCTAGGGCTAGGGTTAGCTAGGGTTAGGGTTAGCTGGGGTTAACCCTAGCCTAGCTACTACCCTAGCTAACCCCTTAGTTAACCTAACTAGTTAACCCTAACCCAGGCTATATCCCTAACCCAAGCTAACCCTAACCCTAGCTTACCCGAGTTCTGACCTTCCTTAGCCCTAGGCAACCATAGCCCTAGCTAACCCTAACCCTAGCTAACCCTAACACTAGCTAACCCTAACACTAGCTTACCCTAACCTTAACCCAGGCTATCCCTAACCCTAGCTATCTCTAACCCTAGCTTACCTGAGCCCTGACCTTCCTTAGCCGCTAAGGAAGGTCATGGCTCAGGTAAGCTTGGGTTAGAGATAGCTAGGGTTAGGGATAGCCTGGGTTAGGGTTAGGGTTAGGGTAAGCTAGTGTTAGGGTTAGCTAGGGTTAGGGTTAGCTAGGGTTATGGTTGCCTAGGGCTAAGGAAGGTCAGAACTCGGGTAAGCTAGGGTTAGGGTTAGCTTGGGTTAGGGATAGCCTGGGTTAGGGTTAACTAGAGTTAGGGTTAGCTAGGGTAGGGTTAGCTAGGGTTAGGGTTTGCTAGGGTTAGGGTTAGCTTGGGTTAGGCCTAGGGTTAGCTAGGGTTAGGGTTAGCTAGGGTTAACTCTAGATCAAGCTAACCCTAGCCCTAGCTAACCCTGGCCCTAGCTTACTGCGACCCAAGCTAATCCTGGCCTAGCTAACCTTGGCAATAGCAAACCCTAGCCCTAACTAATCCTATTCCAAGCTAACTCTTGTCCTAAATAACATAACCCTAGCCCTAACTAACCCAATCTGTAGCTAACCCTAGCCCAGGGCCCTAGCTAACTCTAGCACTAGCTCTAACCCTTGCCCTAGTTAACCTAATCCCTAGCTCACACGAGCCACTCTGCAATAGCTAAAGCTAGCCCTAGCTAACTCTTACTCTAGCTGACCTAAAACTTGGCTAACCCTAACCCTAGCTCACATTAGCCCAAGCGAGAACTAGCCCTAGGTAACTCTTGCCCTAGTTTACCGATCCCTAGCTAACCCTAGCCCGGAGCCCTAGCAAACCCTATGCTTAGGTAACCCTAGCCCTAGCTTACCCGAACCCTGACCTTCCTTAGCCCTAGGCAACCCTAGCCCCAGCTAACCTAGCCCTAGCTAACCCTAAACCTAGCAAACCATAACCCTAGCTAACTCTAACCAACCCTAACCCATGCTATCCCTAACCCTAGCTTACCCTAACCCTGACCTTCCTTAGCCTAGACAACCCTAGCCCTAGCTAACCCTAGCCCTAGCTAACCCCAACCCTAGCCAACCATAATCCTAACAGCTAGCTAACCCAGGCTATCCCTAATCCTAGCTAACCCTAACCCTAAACCCTAGCTTACCCGAGCCCTGACCTTCCTTAGCCCTAGGTAACCCTAGCCCTAGATAACCCTAACCCTACCTAACCCTAACCCTAGGTAACCCAAGCCCTAGCTAACCCTAGCCTTAACTAACCCTAGCCCTAGCTAACCCTAACCCTAGCTCTAGCTTACCCCGTGCCCTGACCTTCCTTAAACCTGGGCAACTCTAGCCCTAGCTAACTCCAGCCCTTATTTACCTTTGCCCATAGTCATCAATTCAAGTCATCGAGTTGAGTCGTCTAGTCCAGTCGTCTAGTGGAGCTATGTCGAGTCATCAAGTCGAATCGAGTTGAGTCATCAAATCGAGTCAAGTCTTCGAGTTGAATCGAGTCATCAAGCCGGGTCGGGTCATCAAGTCGATTTTGGTCGTATATATATAATGTTAATTCCTCAAATCTGTACCAATAATGAGATGCCATAATTCTTCAACAGTTTACTAGCTATACAGGAACGAGGAATTCGCAATTGATCTATTTCCTCAAAACTGTGCATGATACACGAAGGAGGAATTTGTAATCACAATTCCTCAAAGCTGTATCACTGCAACAGCGGATCAGAAGCGGCTGTCACTATCAGCAACTGAAAAGATTATGTTTAGGGTGCATAAAATGGCACCCAAGCCAAACCAGAGTCGTTAAATCGCACTGTCAATTCCAGTCATCAAGTTTTTAAAGGTTCGTTGACTTTGTTCAATACAATTTGAATCGATTCGACGTGATCGACAAGAGACCAACACTGGCCTTAACTGTGTGATGTCCTTTCTAACGGCCTAGGCACTCTGGGCCAGTCAGTTGAGTCGTTTTAAAAAAAAAGTCGGGATGGAGTTGGGTCGGTCGGGGGGTGGGGTCGAGGTCAGTCGAGTCGTCGACAAAACGATGTCGAGTCTTAGTAGTCGGTTTTTAAGTCGGGGTCGATGGGTGATTCAGGGGATTGATGGGGAGTAAGGGGTATGTAAGTCTAAAAGGTCGTGAGTGGTGGGGAGTCAGTGGGTCAGGGCGATTAGTCGAGTCGTCAGGATGTTTAGAAGGTAGATGAGGTCAGGGGGGTGGGTGAGGGGCCCCGGGAAATGGGAGCCATGGAGCAGTCCCGGGATGGGTGGTCCCCAAGTTGGGGTAGGTGATAGGGAGGGGTGGGGATTGATAGGTCGGTCAGTGGGCGAGGATGTGAGTGAGGTCAGTGGGTGGGAAAAAGAGGTCGAGTCGAGTCGTGAGGGGATGTCGAGTCAGTCGGGGGGGCCGGGGGTTGAGTCGGGGAGGTCGAGGGCGTCGGGAGGGCGAGCCGCCCCGAGTCAGTCGTCGGGGGGGGTTTTGGTCGTCGAGTCGGGAAAAACTTCGAGGGGCGTCGAGGGGCGAGGGCGGGGGGGCGGGGGGG
>WFMF01000079.1:273243-384124 GCA_011033025.1 Beroe forskalii | reverse complement strand
AAAATTCACTTCCTTAAATTTCTAAAGTCTTTTTCTCCTCCGTTTTTGTACAAAAACCCAAATTTTGTTTTGTTTAAGTAAAGATTTGAAATCTATGCCTATTTTTTCTTTCCCCAAATATCAAGGCATTCTTTTTTCTCTCTTTAAGGTTCAAAATTTTTTTCAGCTTTAACCCTGCAAACAAAATTGAACTTGAAGTTGATATGATAAACAATTATCACTGATTAAAATTATAGGCATTTCTTCAGCTTCTTCGTCTTCCTGCACATCTTCCATAATCCATATCTTCCATCTCAAGCCCAATAGAACCATCTTCGATGTCTTCTTTGATGTTTTCATCAGAAACAAGGCCTTCAAAATTTCAGCGGAATCATCGGCCAATCTTTTGATCAAACCGAGGCAGTGAAAAACGTTGCAAGAACATGGTGTTGACTCTAGGATGTTCATTTACCCATTTACACAATCTGTTTCGCAAGAACGCCTAGTTTTACTGTTGTCTATATTCTATACATCCCAAATAAATGGAAAAAATCTGCCCTTTTCTTGTTTTCATATCGGTATTTTTGGTTGAAAATTGGTGAAACGACGTGAAATTTAGTCCTAGATTTGCTGATTTTTGTAGAAATTTTTACTGCCTTAATTAGTACACTTAATAAGTACGTCCTAATAAATACATTCTACCACTAAGGTATTTAGAATTGTGTTTTGAACTACAATATAAACAAAGAAACACAGATTTAATTGAAAACGAGTTACTTTTTGTACAATTTCAATATTTTCAAATCATTCCTCTTTAGATTTCCATTAAAATCTTCAAATATAACGGAAAATGGTACATTTCTCTCCATTTGCTTGATAAAATAAACACAATATTCCCCACATGTATTAGCATGAAAGTCCTGTAAAACATTCCTCTGATACACTACTTTCTTATTGTAACATAATTGTGATAGGTAGCTAGTATAACTTTTTGGGAAAGGAGAAATTATCATACAAACGTCCAAAGCTGTCAAAGTAATAAACATTATTCCCTTTCACATTTAATGCCGTCCAATGACTTCCTGGTAAATCAGATGTGTCCACATTTACAATTATTGAATAATTCTCATCAGAAAAACTTGGTATTTGATCACATGGGAATGCGCCCTTGAATTTGGTATAGTCTTTCAGCAAATCATCAATTTGGTCTGTATCTAGAGCAATGTTCTTTGTCATAGTACCCTAACACCACGATCAGAGTTAATTTCAATTATTGGGGGCCAACGCCATTTTAGGCCATTTAGGGCCATGAAATTCTAGGGCCATTTTAAGTGATTTTGGATATGTTGATGGCCCTAAATATTTATTTTTACTTCAAATATCTGTCCGTAGATATGATTTGGAAGTATTTGTGCGACGGTTTTTCATCCACATATGTGTGTGTGATAAAATTAGGATTTCACTACTGTCAAGCAGATTTTAATGAAATTAAATAGTCCCATGTTTAATCTACTGATCCCATCCAGAATCCCTACTGCTCCCGTGGGTTAATCCCCTACTGATCCCCATTGGTTAATCCCTACTCCTCCCATGGTTAATCCTTTGTGATCCCCTGGTTAATCCCCTACTCCTCTCCACGAGTTTAATCCTTTGTGAGATCCCCTGTTGTCCCTACTGATCCCACGGTTAGTCCTCTACTGATCCCATGGCTAATCCCAACTGATCCTAGATGGTTAATCCTTACTGATCCCATGGTTAATCCCCTACTGATCCGGCCTGGTTAATCCACCGATCCCTGGCCCTGGTTAATCCCCTACTAATCCCACAGTTAATCCCTACTGATCCCCTGGTTAATCCCTACTGATCTTCTGGTTTAATCTTTGTGATCCCCTGGTTAATCCTACTGATCCCACGGTTAGTCCTACGATCCCATGGCTAATCCCAACTGATCCTAGATGGTTAATCCTTGCAGTCCATGGCGGTTAATCCCTACTGATCCGGCCCTGGTTGTCCCTACCGATCTGGCCCTGGGGTTGTCCCTACTAATCCTACAGTTATTCCCTACTTATCTACAGTTTAATCCCAACTGATATCATTAGTATCATGGTTAACCTCTTACTGTCCTGGCTTTGGTTGGTCCCAACTGTCCATGGTTAATCCCACAATCCCCTGGTTAGTCCCTTACTCCTCCTATATGGTTAACCCTACTGCTCCATTGGTTGGTCCCCTTTACTCCTCCCATGGTCAACTTTGTGATCCCTGGTTAATCTACTGATCCACACGGTTGTCCCTACTGATTCTATGGCAGCATGGCTAATCCCCCTTTGATCCTAGATGGTTAATCCTTACTGATCCCATGGTTAATCCCTACTGATCCGGCCTGGTTAATCCCTACCGATCCCTGGCCCTGGTTGATCCCTACTAATCCCACAGTTACCCAATCCCTACTGATCCCTGGTTAATCCCTGATCCCCATAGTTGTCCAACTGAGCATAAGTAGTTTAAATCCTCACTAGATCCCATGGTTAACCCCCTTAAAACCCTAATGGTTTTCCTTATAAACCCCTTTTTAATCCCAGCCCCAGGGAAAGTCCCAATGACCCCAGGGGTTTTTAATCCCCCCGCCCCTTTGGGTTTAAATTCCCTTCCTCCCAGGGAACCCTTAAAAACCATTTTAAATTCCCCCTTACCCAAAAAAGTTTCCCTACGGGCCCCATGGTTAAACCCTTTTACTGATCCCGGGTTTTTCCCCCTTTTTGGGCCCTGGTTTCCCAGATGACCCCCTGGTAAATTTCCCTTTTCCCCTTAAGGGTTTTAACCCAATTCTGACCCCCAGGGGCCCCTTTCTGACCCCTTTGTTTAAAACCCTACTGACCCCAGGGTTTTCCCCAAAATCCCAGGGTTTAAAATTCCAAACCTGATCCCTTTTTTTTCCCCTACCGACCCCCCGGTTATTACCGATTTTCCTCCTTGGTTTCCTCCCAAAACCCCAGGGAAATTCCCTAATAAATACCATTTTTAATCCCAACTTATCAAATGGCAAACCCCTCAGCCCCTTTTTGGTTTCCTACTGACCCCCTGGTTAATCCTTTTTGACCCCATTTTTCCCCAAAAGGGTCCCCGGCGTTCTTTTCCCCTACGGACTCATGGTTAACCCCTTTTGACCCAGGGTTTAATCCCTATGCCCGGTTGATTTTTCCCCCCACTGACCCCGGGTTTTAACCCTAAGAAGGGTTTTTCCCCTTACTGATCCCATGATAAATCCTACTGGACCCCTTTTTGACCCTTTACCCCTCCCAGGGTTTTCCCCTTACTAACCCCAAATTTAACCCCTAAACTTATTTAACCCCTGTTGTTAATTTTTAAACCCCCCTTTATCAAATAGTTTTTTTCCCACTGATCCAAAGTTTTTAACCCCCACATCTCGGGTTTCCCCTACGGTCCCTTGGCTGGCCCCAAAAGGGAAACCTTTGGGCCCCCTAATTTGACCCCCGGGGTTTCCCAAACTTAAGGGTTTTATTTTTGCCATCCCCGGGTTTTACCCCTATGACCCCATGGAAAGGTTTTTTCCCTTTTCCCCCCAACAAGTTTTTCCCTTTTCCGAACCTTTTGGTTTAATTTTTCCCCTCCCATTTTTCCCCCGGGGTGATCCCAGGGTTTGATCCTGCAGTTAAAAGTCCCTAAGCCCTATGGTTAATTTTCCATCTCCATGTTTAACCCCTTAGTAACAACCCTTATGACCCCAGGGTTTAAAATCCCTTTGGCCCCTTTGGTTTCAAATTGACCCCAGGGTTTTGCCCCCTTTGGTACTAAATCCCATGGTTAAACCCATTTTGTTTCATGATTAATTTTTAAATTCCCTTTGGTAACTTATCTAATAACCCTTAGTAAACCCCCCTGGTTAATCCTACTGGTTCCCTGGTTTTACTGACCCAAAGGGTTTTCCCCCCTTTATGATCCCTGAAATCCCTCTGATAAATTTTATACCCCATTGACCCTTTTTAATAATCTCTAAAGGACCCATGGTTAAATCCTCTATTTCCCTTAAATTTTCATGGGTTAACCCCTTACTGATAAAATTTTTGAAATTCCCGGGATACAGGTAAATCCCTCTGCCTTGAATCCCACTTTTTGAATAATTTTGTTTGGTTAAATTCCCAAGGTTCCCATCAGTTTAACCTTTTGATAGGGACCCCTCCGTTTGGGGTTCCCTACCATTTTTTTAATAACTCTGATAAATTTGTTTTTTTACTGATTTTGGTTAACCCCTGGTGATCCCAGGTTAAATCGGGCAGCCCCCGGGGTTTCCCCTAGGCCCCCCGGGTTAACCCCTATGTTTGAACCCTTTCTGATCCCATAAAAATTCCCCCCGTTCAAATTTGCAAATTAACCCCTACGGGTCCCCGGGTTTTCCCCTTCCGGGCCCCAACCCCAAGGGATTTTATTTTTTAATTTCCCTCCCCATGGTTTCCCTTTTCCCCAGGGTTTTCCCCTAGTCTCCCCCACAGGTAAAACCCCTCTTGTTTTTGAATCCCTACTGATCCTTATAAATCCTCACTGATCCCAAGGTCAATCCCTACTGACCTATGGTTAATAATATCTGCTGAGCCCAATGGTTAATACTTAGACTCCCATGGTTAATCCCTGCTGATACAATGGTTCATTCTAATGAACGATCTGGTTGATCCCTAATGATCCTATGGTAAATCCTCCTGACCCCTGCAAACCCTACTGACCCCATGGTTAAACCCTACTTATCCCGTGGTGAATCTCAACTGGTTAATCCATGTGATCCCTAGTTAGTCCCTCACACCCAAAGGATTAATAATCCCTACTGATCCAAATGGCCATGGTTAATCCCTTACAGATCCCCTGTTAAATCCCAACAGATCCCATATATAATCCCTACTGATCCTCTGGTTAATCCCTACTGCTCCAATGGTTAATCCTAAGTGATCTCCCTGGTTAATCCCTACTGATCCCATGATTTATCCATACTGACCCATGGTTAATCCCTGATGATCCCCTGGTTGATGCATATTCACTACTGATCCCGTGGTTAATCCCTGTACTGATCCCATGGTTGATCCCTAATGATCCTATGGTAAAATCCCTACTGATCCCCTGGTAAGACCCTACTGACCCCATTGTTAATCCCTATTTATCCCATGGTTAATCCCCTAGTACTGATCCCATGGTGAATCCCAACTGCTCCCATGGTTAATCCTTAGTGATCCAGGATCCTTTGGTTATAGTTAATCCTACTGGCCCCACTGTCCCAGGGTTAATCCTACTGACCGATGGTTAATCCTACTGATCCCATAGATAATCCCTACTGATCCCGTGGTTTAATCCCAACGGATTCCATGGTTAAGGGATCGTTCACATATTACGTAATCAGCCGAGGGGGGGAGGGGGTTTTCAAATGATTACGTTTGATTACGGAGGGGGGAGGGGGGTTTTGTCTCGATTACGTAATCAAAAATATCTAAATTTTAATGAAAATTTCAGGATTTTCACGAAAATTTAATAAATTTTCATGAAAATTTAACAAATTTTCACAAAAATTTCAAGCATTTTCACGAAAATTTAACAAATTTTTATAAAATTTCAAGCATTTTTCATGAAAATTTTCGAATTTTCGTGAAATTTATTTGGCTTTTCATATTTTAAAGAATTTTCATGAAAATTTAAAGGATTCCCAATTTTTATTTCTATATTGGGCAACATAGTCATAGTTTGTAGTTCTCCCCATATAGGAGGGATGATCTACATTTGTGGAAGTCTTCCGAATCTTTTCAGTGCCTCTTTGTATAACTATTTGCTGCTCTGCGGTTGATCAGAGGCCTTCCCTTTCCTTTGGTTCTAGAGTTGATGCCAGAGCAAGTCTTTGCATATGCCTGCAGCTTCATAATCCATAAATCAATCTTTTTGAGTTTTTGATGAAAGTGTACAAAGCTGCAGTTGTCTGTAAAATGTCTGTTGCCAGACTCTGATCTAGCACTTATAAGGGATAGTGACTCTGATCTGGATCTTGGTCTCTGTCGGCTTTGGTGGCAGTTGAGCAGGACAAAGATAGGTACTGAGCTTCATTTTGTCGGTTTTGAAGGAGATTGAGGTGGGACCAAGACGTGGGTTTCAGCTCTTTAGTGGAACTGGGAGTTTTTGGTGTAGGAGAGGAGAAGGATGATGAGGCAGAGGAGAATGAATACGAAATATCAATGGAAGAGTAAAGGAGGAGGAGTCCATCTTGCTGTCAGAGGAGTTGTCGTACTCGTAGGCAGGATCTTTGTAGGAAAAATAAGCTTTGAATGTCATCTTCAGGTCCATGATGTTGATGGTTCAAGAATTGAAACACACGATACTGTTCTAATTTTTTGATGGATGATATAGTACTTGGTGATGCTGAAAAGTCTGGAGGGGGGGGTTGGGCCATGATTGTAATATTTTTCCCCAAAGAGGGGGGTTTGGCCATGATTACGTTTGATTACGGAGGGGGGGAGGGGGGTAAAAAATGCCAAAAATTGATTACGTAATATGTGAACGGTCCCTAATCCCTACTGCTCCCTTGGATAATCCTTAGTGGTTAATCCCTACTGATCCCCTAGATAATCCCCTACTGATCCCATGGTTGATCCCCTACTAACCCCTGGTTAGTCTCAAATACCCTTAGGAATCCCTGCCATACTGAAATACTGCTCCCTACTTGTCTACTTATAACTATTGCCCCAGTTAATCCCTTGAACTACTGAACCTCCGGTGAATGACCATTCAGAGCCGATGTTACTGATGTTAGTGAAGTAAAGCAGTAATGGGGTCAGTAAACCAACATTAGGCGTTCACAAGGGGCTGATAGGGGTCTTCCAGGACGTCAGTTAAGGGTCACCAGGGTTCACTAACTCACTAAAGCGTTAGTAAGTGGTTATTAAATAAAGTTAGAGATTCACCATCCATAGGGGGTCCCGAGTCAAGGGGTTTACGAGAGGGTCAAAAGTATCAAAATTAAGAGTGGATCACCAGTAGGCAATTGGCCACCACAAATCAGCCGAGGGTTGGTACTTAGTAGGATTTCATAGGAGATGAACATGACGTGGTCAAATGAGGGGGGGTTATTTGGGTTACTAACCCCGTATGGGGTAAGTAGGAGGTCGGTTGAGTTTCACCAGTGGCTCAGTAGGATAATTTCCCACAGGGATCTCGCGATGTTCCACCGAAGGGCATGATCTTGAGGCCAAATTCCAAAAGAACAGATGAAGGACAAAATAAGGAACCTTTTCATAATTTAGGTGACATCGCTAGGCACAATTTGTATAGCCCTCAGTGTGCTTTACCGAATAATACCCAGATATTGAACTTGAAAAGTGAAAAAGAACTTTTGTCTGTCCGAGATAGAGTGCTCTGATCAAAAGCTTGATCGCATACCCCGTCAGATATCATGAAAGTAGTCTAAAGTAGCTCATATAATCATGATTATGGTATTTTTTGTGTCTTGTGAATGGGTTAAAAGACCGAAATTATCAATTTTGAAGGCCATAATCAATTGGTTTTAAATCTGGAATATTTCAATTTTGAAGGCCATTTAAGGCCATTTAAGGCCATATTTTCTAGGGCCATTTTGCGATTTTGAATATGTCGATGGCCTAAAATGGCGTTGGCCCCCCCCTATTATTCTATCGTAATAAGAGTAGACTATTAGAATTAATCCGTCGTTGGCAGGCTGCTCAAATTCAATATCCAATTTAACTTCACCAGTTTGGGTCAAATTTAAATGGTGCTTGTTGGCAGTTCTATCAGCAGTGAGATCAACGGTAATAATTGGGTGTATGGGGTAATTATCTGCTATTCCCTGAATACAGGTGTAACTTGCCTGTTTTGGCAAGGTGCCAGCTACATACGTCATCGAGTTGGGAGGAATAGTTACAGTCTTCTGGCATCGAATCTTTGTCGATGACGTCACGTTATTAGGTTTGATGCGAAAGGGAGTGGATTTACCGCAGGGGAGGCTGAATAGCTGGGAAGAGTAGTTCAGAGTACATCCTTTCTCCGTGAGGAAGTCATGCCCGAGGAGGAATTCAGTGTCCAAGAGATCAGTAACAAGGAAGGATTGTAGAGTATTCCTTCCGGCAATCTTTACAATCAGTGATATTTTCCCTCTGATGGGAATGTTGTTAGAGGTGAAGGAGGAGAGCTTGATGTTGCTGGGTGTGATGTAAGACTCCAACTGTAAGAATGTGATGAATGTAGATGATACTAATGACACGCTGCTGCCAGAGTCCACAAAGAAAACACACTCTTTATCATGACATAAACCTGAAATAATTACATGCTTGCTTCCCACTGATTTTACCCGAATATTGGAAGTTACTGACTCTGGCTGGAAGTGATCGGTGCAGTTCCAGCCGCAATCTCGTTTAAAAATGCCTGTTGACTTGTGGAGGGTGCCACCCGAGGTCGATACTGTGGTGCGTTGGGAGAGAATCTCTGCTGCTGATTCACGTTAGGTCTTGATCTGGGTGTAGAACGCTGGGATGGGCCGAATCCCTGTCGCATCGAACACTCTGAGCTGTAGTGTCCATTCTGGTAGCACGTGTAGCACGTAACACGTGATCTTTGCTGAGCTGAAGCAGTGTTGACAGTAGACCCCATGTTGCAGAACCGTTGGATGTGACCCACACCGTTACACTTGTAACACACTCGTGTGTCCGGATTCGACCTTCCGATAGGTCTGCCCATTTGAGGGGGACGAGGGGAATTCAGCTGTACTGGGGTTTGAGTGACAGGTGCTGTCACTTGCATCACAGGGGGAGCGGACGGCTGGTTGGTTTCTGCAACTGCTAAAATGTCCAAGTTGAGGTCAGTGGACTCTCCCACTTCATCACGGTTAGCCCACCGAGTTTTCGAACTGCTCGTTATCTCCTCATATTTAATCGCTAGCTTGTAGGCCTCCTCGAATGATGTACACTCTGCGTCCACCAACTTCTCGTGGATCTTTTCACTGCGAATGCCAGCTGAGAGAGCGTTGATTGCCGCTTCGTCCCTTTTCACGAGATCAGAGTACGCGAGTTCAGCCTTCTCTCGGATTCTTGCAGTGAACTGCTCGACAGATTCATCCTCTTTCTGGCGTATGGTCAGCAGGTTAATTTTCTTAATCCTCGTTTCAGCAGCAGGCTGGATAGCATCCTTCAGAGTTGAGATCATGCGACGAACATCATCCTTGATTCCAGGTTGTAGCTGATTCAGTACACCCTTCACTTTCCGGTACATCGTGGAATCTTCAATCAAGGTTAGTAGAAACATATCCAAGTCTCTTTGCTCCATTCGGCTATAGAGCACGTATTCCTCAAACCTGTCCAGGAAAAGAATGACCTCATCTCCAGAGCGATACTTTCGGGGTTTAGCAATCTTTGTGACGAAGTCTCTGTGGGATTTATGGCTTTTCCCATTATCAAAACTCTCCGATGCATAGTGCATGGTGGTGACAGGTCTTTGGAGTGGACTCTGTTCAGATCTGTATGATGGGTCACCGGTGGCAGATACGAGGTGTGGCACGTGTCGAGGGGTCAATGCTGTTGCTGAGGTTGCCATAGCAACATTCCTCTGGGGAGAAGATAACCGAGTCTGAGAATGGGGAGATTGATTCACTGCTGGTGGAGAGATAGCAGAAATCAATGGCTGCTGTGTGGTGGGGAAACAAGGCTCTGTTTGGACGGATTGAGTCACTGAAGGAGGTGTCTCGGCACCTGACATTGGCTGATGTGGGGGAGAGAAGCTAAGGTCTGTCTGGACAAACTGAGGATGCGATCCAGCGGGAGTTCCAGTCGGCTGACACGGAGGGGAGATGTTAGGAGGAGCATCTGTGAAGGAAATGGGCTCAGAATCTTGAGTAACAACTGCATTTCCTGGGCGGTTGTCAGCTTGGGTCGCGTCATCGACCATGTTGAGCTGCCTGATCTGTGCTTCCATGTCTGCGATGTCTGATCCAACTTTGAGGAGTTTGGATTTGAGGGCTTCCCTCTCTTCTTCTCGTGGATCATCATCGAAATCCACTTCCCCAACTTCCATTTCTATTTCTTCGGCTGCTATTTCCCATTGTAGCTGCTGCAGCCTTGCTGCATGGAGTTCTGCGTTGAGCTGAAGTATGTGTAATCTGCTGCGATCTGCTTGAGAGCTCATGCTGAAAATCTGTTATATACACCAAAAACGGGTGTATTAATTTGTGAAACAAGCAATAGGTTAGTTGTGTTCCAAAAAAGGGGACACTTCAAGATACAAAACACTGTGTGGCAAATTGGCAACACTAGATTCAACAGGATACCCTGAAAATGTTGGTTATTTTTTGAACAAAAGGGCTGTGTGGCAAAATGGCAACACTAGATTCGAAAATATCACGTGTATTAATAGGATACCCTGAAAATACTGGTTAGTTTTGAACAAAAAAGCTGTGTGGCAAAATGGCAACACTAGATTCAACAAAATGACGTGTATCAATAGGATACCCTGAAAATACTGGTTAGTTTTGAACAAAAAATGCTGTGTAGCAAAATGGCAACACTAGATTCAACAATATGGCGTGTGCCAATGGGGCACCCTGTAAAAACTGGTTAGTATAGCGGATAGGTATCTGATTTAAATCATGCAATTTCAAGGATTCAACTACGATCAGAACTTATTACTACAGTATTACGCTAGTTGTTCACGAAGAAAACAGAATTCAAACTTCAAATCACCTAATTAACGGCTGTTTATACCGAGGCCACCAGATGGTTTTACTTTAACTTAGTAAACTTACATAAACATAAAGGGCTCCGTCAGCCGTATGTGCGTAGGAAACGATGTGGTAGGGTGACAGTAAATCAGGGAGCCAAGAAAACGATGTTGTTCGTAGGGTGTAAAATATCGAAGTGAAGTTACAAATCTAAAACAAACACAAGTCCAGTCCCGTTCCCCCTTCCGACTAACTGTGCACAACATGAATCAGTTTCGGACCGAAAGTGCTGCGCGAAAATTTTGACCATTTCACTCATAAAACCATTTGTGAGGGTCCAATCGATGCCGGGACTTGCATGGACACAGTTTGTGGCATAAGACAGCGTCTGTGAAAATTTGAAGCATTTTCATCCAAAAATAACCTAGCTATAACAGAATTGAGTCAGTTTCGGACCGAAACTGCCAGTTTCGGTCCGAAACTGACTTTATTTTGCAATATCTTGTTCATTTTTGGATGAAAATGCTTCAAATTTTCACAGACGCTGTCTTATGCCACAAACTGTATCCATGCAAATTTTGGTATCGATTGAACATTCACAAATGGTTTTATGAGTGAAATGGTCAAAATTTGCGCGCAGCACTTTCGGTCCGAAACTGATTCATGTTGTGCACAGTAATCCAATCATCCTAAATCACCTAAGAACCAATCAGCGCGCGTAAAGCCCGTCACGTGACCTAGGGAGGTAACAAGGAGGCCAATCAGAGGAGGTGAAGCCTGTCACGTGACCTCAAGTGCCCAATCAAATGAAAGTGTCCCGAAAGAATGAAAACGGAAACAAAGCCACAAAACTCCCGATCGAGGATGCCCCTGCTTGACATCTCGATATTTAGGCCCGGATTTACGGCTGCAATCCGGCGGACAACATTCCGTTCTGCAGACCGATGGAGGAGAAATCAAGTACAAAAGCTGCAGAGCTCGAAACTCAATCACCAGAGGCGCGCACCTGAAAATAGGCCGTTCTAACATCGTCAGCTGATCCCAAAAGATCGAGCTAATGACGTCACTCTCAGTCGCCTATTGTCAGTGCGCAACTATGGTGCTCAGGCTCGCCGCTTTTATACTCCATTACTCTTCAGTCTCAAATAGACGGGGGGGCTGTAATAACTGTCCCCCTGTGTAGGTTTTTCAAAAATGTCGCAAAAAGGGGGGGTTGCAAATAAGAGGGGGGGGAGGTAAATTTCAATCGAATGGTTTGAAATATCCATAAAGTTGTGAAATTGATCAAAGATATGGACTCTGATCGAGAAAAAGATCGTAATTCTGAGAAACAGTTGGCAAAGCTTTCAGGTTGCTGCTTGATTTTGCTCAATTCTAACAAAAAATATGAATTTTTCTTTGATTTATGTATGTATTTTTTTCAAAATTTTCAAAATATCTAAACGGGGAGGGTGTTAAATAACTGTCCCCCACCGTAGTAAAAATCCAAAAAACTGCAATCGTCCCCCCCCCGTCTATTTGAGACTGAAGAGTACTCCAAGAAACAAATAAGTCATACTAACCCATAACACCAGACTTCCATTGACTACAGTGACACTCTTACTTTTCTAATCAAAGCCAGTCCAAAGCTCATGATTCAGAATATTGAAATAATAACGCAAATGAAAGTGCTCACAGCTGCTAATGCTGCTCCTGGTGCAAACGCCAATGTATCTGTCGTATCAAACCTAGCCAATGCATTATGGCGAAATGTGGATGTAATTATTGGTGGTGAAAACTTGCTACAAAGTTTTGATAACAGTTACAATATTGGCACATGGTTTGATATTGTTCTCAATTCATCAAGTGTTAGGGCCCCATACTTGCTGCAAAAGGAAGTATTTTGGATGGATGATGCTGATAATAAGACCAATTCTGAGGACCCTGCAATTTATCCTGCAGGAAATGCAACTGTTAACAGGGGGGCCTTAAAGAGGAGCAAAATGATTGAACAAGGAAAGCAAGTAACTCTAATATCTGATTTAAATTGCAGTTTGTTCAAGTCAGGAAAGTTATTGCCACACAATTTAGATGTGCGAGTATCTCTAACCAAAAACTATGATGGGTACATGTTATTAGAAGCTGAGAATGGTACACATAAAGTGCAATTTCAAAAATGCTATCTGCGTGTAACAATGCAACAGCCTAGTGATTTTTGTCTCAATTTGATGGAAGAAAAGTTGCTGAAAACTCCCGCAATTTATCAGGCTGAGGAGGGCAAAGTTTCTTTCCACTCAATAAGTGCAGGTAATACCATGGTTACAGTTAATAACCTCTTCCCACAAGGTAGACTGCCAATAATGTTTTCGTTTGGTGTACAGGATAGGGTCGCCTTGGGCAATGCAAGAAATAAGAACCCCTTTACCTTTCATCCAATGAAATGGGTTCAGATATACATTGACGGAAAACCATACTTTCCCTCTGCCTTAGAATCCAAAACGATGCATTTTGATACGTTTTATCAAACTCTTGGCTATAAAAACGCAGGAGATGAAAATTAGAAAAAAAAAAAAAAGAAAAAAAAATGATATTCAGAATTTATGTTTGACATAATATAACCATACACCTTTAAAAAGTTAAAAGTTCAAGACAATGTTCATCAACATTTTATGGGTATTGGCGGTGCTATTTTCCACGTTCCCCCCAGGTGAATTAATTATCATATCACGTTTCTCCTCATTCAACGAAGTTAAAGGATCAGTTGAATAATCATTAAATATTTCCTATGATTGCTCAGTTTAAGTAGAAAACATGTTACTTTACATTTATGAGTTATGTAACAATATAGGGTATGATGGGGTAAAATGGGCAGTCGGGAAAAGTGGGCAGAAATAGGGAAAAGTGGGCACCCCAAATTTTCACTGATAATTCCCAATATTATGTTAAGAGAATGGGCACTTTGGACAGAGAATATCAAATTCAATTCATAATGTAGAATGCATGCTAAATTCACTGAACCTATGACCTAGCCGTAATGATCTGTACATTATTCACTTCCTATTTATATCAGAAATGGCATGCCCACTTTTCCCAAACTCCAGGTGCCCACTTTTCCCTAACATGGGGTAAAGTGGGCATACCCAATTAGGATTTTTAATTGATCATAACTGGATGAAAATATGCACTAGAAAGTTCAAAAATATCCCAATAGATAGCCAAAAGGCTGAATGGAAAGATTATGTAAATTTAATAAGGATTTGATTTTAAATGGTTAAAGACAATAGGTTTTACCGCAAAAGTATGCCCACTTTACCCCACCATACCCTAATTAACTAAGTAAATTAGGAAATATGTCATGTCTCTTGTTTTTATAACCCTATGTGGTGAAATATTATATTTTTTCAGGGGATTTAACATTGTTGAACTCTGGCGCTATCTATGGCAGCGTGTATGATTTGGATGGTGTTAGTGGTGGTAAAAGGAGAGTTAAGATCAGAATCCATAGAGCTTATCGCAAAAATTACATTAAAGTAATAAATGCAGATGAAGCAGATGAGGATCTCTGTGAGGGTGATGAAGTGGCTGTAACGGAGGGGTTGTTTGGGATAAAAGTGCAAAAAGTAGATCTGCACGAATGCGTCCAGTGCAGTGTCCACACCACTCACTTGACCAGTCAGAAATGTGCACTGTGTAAGGGGAATGCCCCGAGCCTGAAGAGGATACAAGATGTGTATCAAGTAGTTAAGATTGGTACTTGCACAGGACAATATTCCACAGGTAAAACCATCAGCTTGAAACATCTCAATGGACATTTCGTTTGTGGTTCCATTTTCCAAGCCCACCCTGATTCACCAGTGGTGGAAAAACTACGAGTCGGAGACAGAGTCAGGATAGATGCGTGGCTCACCAAAACCTTTGAGGAAAACACATCAAATGGATACATAGATGTGATGAAGTTGATTGCTTAATAAAATTTTGAATTTTTAAAATGAAGTTGTGTTTTTTTCTAGTTCTTCTTCTTCATGGGGGAGGTGGGCAGGTAAATAATGATTGAGGTTTGAAATAATTCAAAATTGTGAGGGTGGAGAGTATACAGCACTGTGATGGTACAAATCTACACTTTATGGCATGATTATGACGTGGCCCGGGACTGGTTGGGACAATTCTACACTTTATGGTATGATTATGACGTGGCCCGGGATCCACCCCCTGCTCCGCAGGGGGGTGGGTCACGTGACCGTTTTGGTCACATGCTGATAGTCACGCGATAAAAATGAGTGGCTGTTACAGTCACGTGACAAGAATTGGTCATGTGATCATGATAAGGGGGTGGGAATGGGTAATGTGGGTCACGTGAACAGGTCATGTGATCAAGTCACGTGACTATGACGTAGGAGGGGTCGAGTGAGACAATTTTTGGTGTATATTCACGACTTATAATATTATACTCATTGCATCAGATGTGATCAAACAAGGCCATGGTATAACTCTAACTGAATACCGCCAAAACCTCAAAAGCTTTTTCCTTAGGAAGATTATGGAGAAAAATCACAGTATATCAAAATTGGTGACTGATGAAAATAAAGTGTTTGAAATTGTTTATGTCAATGTTGGGAAAGAGTACACAACTATTGGTGTGAAAATATCACCTGAAGTATATAAAGAAATCATAGCTCTTAGCTTCCTTTACATAGGGAACAATAGATGTAATGTGCTTGATAGATTTGACATTAAGCAATGTTTTCGATGTCAGAAGCTAGGTCACATCTCAACCCACTGCAAAGAAGACATTGTCTGCATGTACTGTAGTGCTTCACATCGAAGTGGTTTATGCAGCAAAAAGAGGGATCAAGAAGCTCATAGATGTAGGAACTGTGCCCAATCAAAAAATCCCCAACACAATGCCATTTGCCATAGTCACCATTCAGGTTCACAAAAATGTCCCATCATTGCTAAGGAAATCAAACGCTTACAGCAGTGTACTGAGTATTCAAAAAACTAGCTCTGGAATCCTGCCCCAAAATTAATGTTGTAGTCTTCAATCCAAGGTCACTTTGCAATAAAACTGTACAGGTAGTGGAGTATGCCAATGACCTTGATGCTGATCTATGTTTTCTTACTGAAACATGGCTCAGAAAAGGAGACACATCTAAAGTCAGTGAAATAAAGGACCTTGGCTATAATGTTGTACATAAATCAAGGGCAGGAAGGGGTGGTGGCATTGCATTTATGTATAAAAAGACACTGAAACTGAAATGTCAAAAGACCATGAAGTATAAAAGTTTTGAAGTCATGGAAGCACTACTGGAATCAAACTTATGTAGTTTGATCAGATTGTGCTGTATCTACCGACCAGGCACAGGGATCCATGGAAGTATTGATGCATTTTGTGAAGAGTTTGAAGACTATTTATCACATATATCACATCTTCCTGGCCGCCCTTTGATTGCTGGTGACTTTAATGTTCATATAGAAAAACCTGCTGACTCTGATAGTATGAAATTCCTTAGATTGTTGTCAATATTTGATCTTGTTCAACATGTACAGGAAGCAACTCATGTATGTGGAGGGCTTCTAGACTTGGTGATAACATCTTCGAATAACTGTGATAGCATTGCATTGAGTGATATTCAAATCGTGGAAACAGTGACTTCCTCTGACCACTATCTAATTTCGTTTTCATGCATGTTCCCCCACTGCAATGCAGTTAAAAAATCAACTCAGTTGGTGAGAAATATCAAAGATATAAACCTAGAAGAATTTCAGAAGGATATCATAGAATGTGACCTAAATGCACCTGGAGAATTTTGTGACATGAACAATACAGTTAATCTTTATAACACCAACCTTGAAAGAATTTTAGATAGCCATGCTCCATTCAAGGAAATCAAGATTTTCACAGAGCAAAGTGTGTGGTTTAATTCTGCATGCCAGGAAGCAAGGAGAAGTCGAAGAAAGGCTGAGAGGAAAATGAAAAAGTTAGATACTATTGAATCTAGGATTGCATGGGGTGTTGCAACTAAAAATGCTGCTGCAGTTATAAACTCCACTAGAGATGCATATTATAAAAAGCAACTTGAAATAAACCCATCCGACAAGAAAAAGACATTTTCTATTGTGAACAAACTGATGGATAGGAATATTTCAAAAACATGTCTTCCTTCTCATAAACCTGATGACATCATTGCGATGGAGATGAGAGAGTTCTTTGAAACAAAAGTGCACAAAATATATGATGGCATAGAGAAAGCTACTTACATGGAATCAATTTCCCCATTTGAAACACCAGACTTTCAAGGCTTACTCTGGAAACAATTCCAACCAATTACAGAAGATGAGCTCTTAGAGTCTTAGATGTTGTCAAGTCACTCAATATGAAATTCTGTGAACAAGACCCAATACCAAGCAATTTATCTATATTAATAATTTCAGAGTGTTCGTGCATCTGTCTGTCTGTCTGTGTAAAATGACTATTCAAGAAGTGCATTTGATATTTTTGATCGTTTTTTTCGGGAAAATCTTCTCCCAATTAAGGGGCTTATTACTATTTAAGGAAAATTTGAATTGGACCATCCGTTGATTATTTATTTGCATAATAAATATCATGCGTTTACTAATGCTAATATATGCTATGGAAAGGCAATACTATATAGGTGATCTCAAATTACAAAGTATGTTGTGCGGTGCATTTCCACGAATATCTGTAATCCTCGGTAAGCGGTAATGGTGATCCAATTACTTAAAGGACGAGTAAAGCGAAGAAATTTTGTTCAAATATCGTTCTGAGACGTTGTACACAGAATCTAGGGCAATTCTCTAATCTAATCGTTGAAAAACGAAGATTCTACCACACCCACAAGACGAGATATTCCCTTCCATATATTTATCATACATAACATGCAGTTGATGTCGAAATCTGGTCCCCTTCCTATCTACGCGACCTTGCATGTTATGTACTTTGCATGTTATTTATCTTGCGTTTTGGTATAATTATCCATCCCATATGAGTGGTTAAACACTGTTTTGTTTCGTCTAGTGGAATTCTCAATTTTCTGAGTCAATAATAAAAACCAACAAATCTATCTAATTAGTAATCGAGGCGTGAAAAAATCAATCAAAACCGTCAAAAACAGTGCAATATATACTGTGTTTACATAGTGAACTCAGGGTGTAATTTGATACTGGGGACCATACTGCATCATATTTTGCGCCTAGAATTGCTCTTTGATTTAGCTATAGCGTGCGGTAGTAAGTGAATAGAAACATCGGACTTTGACTACAGTGTTTTTAATTATGATACCTATCATAATATGAAATATTTTATATACCTTAAATTTCGATTTACTCGTCCTTTAATAAATTCCAAGATGAGGTCATGAAGCAAGTAGCTGTTGGCTGCTAGATACAAGATGAACCAAAGGTATCAGGTTGATTGTTTCCGCGAATCTTCGCGGGCAAACGCTAGTTCAAAGAATGTTTCCATCAACTCAAGACTAGCATTTTGTTTATTGTTAACGAGTCACTCAAGTCTGGAACTTTCCCATCTGACCTAAAAAATGCTGATATAAAGCCATCAGTAAAAGAAACTAGTGGAGATCTAAACCTGTACAGTAACTATAGACCAATAGGTAAGTAACTTACCTTTTCTGTCTAAAATTCTTGAGAAAGTTGTACATAAGCAGCTTTACAGTCATCTTCAGAAATATAATTTGCATGCTGAATACCAGAGTGGTTATCGAGTTGATCATAGCTGTGAGACAGCAACTTTGACTGTTTATAATGATCTTCTATGCATCAGTGACATGAAAAGCAAAGTCATCCTACTTTTACTTGATCTTAGTGCAGCGTTTGACACTATAAATCATGATCAACTACTAGAAAAGCTGCAGAATAAATTTGGAATATCAGGGAATGTTCTACAGCGGTTCAAATCATACCTCAGTGATCGATCATTTACAGTCACAATCAATAAGTCAAAGTCTGGAAAAGCATTCCTTTCGATTGGTGTACCACAGGGCTCTATTCTGGGACCTATATTATTTATTTTGTTTACAAAAGATATTGAATACATTGCCAAGAACCATGGTTTTGAAATCCATCTATATGCTTATATGCTGATGATACTCAATTATACATAGAATTTAACCCAATCCTTCAAGATATATTTGACATAGAAGCTAAGATTGTTGACTGCCTTAAAGATATTAAAGACTGGATGCTTCTTATTAACCATCTTTTTATTTCAAAATTTCAATTAAATAGAATTATCTTACAATATCATCTGGGATAATATCTGATAAAATATTATAAAATAACCCCCATAATTGAGGCTAAACCTGCAACACAGTATGAAACCGTAATAAGAGCAGGGCCTGACAAAAGAACAATCAAAACATATGATATGTTAATAATATCGGCTAATTTATAACTTAGGCTCATACTGTGTGGTAGGCAATGACTAGAAAGCAAAAATTCAAATAATAATTTGCCCAATTAGAAAGTCTAAGGTATTTAAATAAAAATAAGTTAGTTAATGAATTAGAATTATAATTAAGTAATTAGAATTATCAAATTAGATTGATCTAATTTATCAAACATTTGAAACAATCATTGCTCATAATTTTGGCTTTCATCACTTAATTCGATATAAGATTAAGTTATATAGTCACAAAAATTTATGATGTAAAAGTTGAAATGGAGATTTTAATTTAACTCAAAAATATTTAAATAGCTCTATCCATGTATCCATGGGGAAAAACTAGCAACAGCTGCAAAATCACACAAAAATGTATAATCATATCATTTAAATACATACTTGGGAACTGGAAAGGTGTGACCCAAGATGATACTGACAACTAGACACTCCCTGGGGCCATTGAGATATCTATGCCAGCAGTTTAATCAGGCCAACCTAGGTCACTGGACAATATAAAATTACGTAGTTTACATTTAAATACAGCAAAGGATTTATCTTGCCTTATTTCAAATGGTATGTTATTCCAGAGCATCATGGTCCTATAAAAGAAACTATTTCTAAAGCTATCACAGTGCGGCTTAATGTTGCATTTGATGTGAGTAAGATCAGTACTGTCAATAATTGCAGAGGTTTTTCTCGTTAATCTCACATCATGAGGCTTAGTTATCGAAAACTGAGGCGGTAATTCAATTGGGATCAATCTATTGATAATTTGATAAAACAATAACAAATCATTCAGAGCAAATTTGATATTAAAAGGCAGTATATCTAATTCTTTTAGTTTCTCAGCATATACGGCATCACTATAATGATCAAATGGATGACCATTTATCCATTTTATGGCCTTCTTTTGGATAGACTCAAATTTCTGCAACTGATTTTTGCTGATAGGGTGCCATATAACCGAACAGTGTTCAAAGATTGATCGAATAACAGTGAGATAAAATGCCCTTTTTTGTCTCTTATTGGATGTGAAATGACATGTACGCATAAGAAGTGCAAGCTTGGAACTTGCACGTTTAGTGAGTTTATCACATTGTTCAGTCCAGTGAAGTTTGGTTGTGACAGTGACTCCTAAATCTACCTGTGACTGAGTGTAATCAATGAATACATTACCAAGTTTGTATATGAATATCGTGAAAGGTAAGTTATGCAATATATTTCGTTGATTAGAAACAGATAGTGCCTTACATTTGGAAGGATGAAATTTCATTTTATTAGCTATAGACCAATCATTAAGATTATTAATATCACTTTGAAGTGCGAAATGATCTTCTGAGAGATATATTTCCCTCCAGATCTTAGTGTCATCTGCATAGAGGGTGATGTTTGTGCCATCTGAAATACAATTAAACATGTCATTTATGAAGATAACAAACAACAAGGGGCCTAAAATCGAGCCCTGTGGTACACCTGATTTGACAGGTAGGACCCCTGACTTGAAACCTCCTACAATAACTTCCTGCTGCCGGTCCTGAAGATAAGACTTTATGAAACGTAACATCAAGCCATCTATTTTATACTTCTCCTTAAGCTTCTTAAGAATCAGGTCATGGGACACACTATCAAAGGCCTTAGCAAAATCAAAGTAAATTATATCCATCTTTGCTTTATCATTGAGGCCAGTGGCAAGGTCATGCGTAAATGGTACTAATTGCGTTGTACAGGACTTACCATTGATAAACCCATGTTGCCTTGAGTCAAGTAGGGGTTCACATGCAAGAAAAAGCTCTTTTCGAATACATTTTTCAAATACCTTCATAATAAGAGATGTGAGTGATATAGGCCTGTAATTGTCGACCATGCCCTTATCTCCTTTCTTATGTACAGGTACAATCGAGGCCAATTTCCATTCTGCAGGTATGCAACCAGTTATGTATGCTATATTGAAAATCGAAGCTAGAGGCTTGGCCAGTGATGCAGCACAATTTTTCAGCACCATACCATGAATGCCATCAGGACCAGCAGCTTTTGAAGAATTCACATCCTTAAGTAGTGACATGATATCAAGACTGTGGAATTCTAAGTCGATAAAATGGTTGTTTGAACACATGTCTATGTCAATGTCATAATTACTTTTCTCACAGAACTGTTCAAAGAAAAATTCGTTAAAAAGATTAGCTTGGTCAACGGGTTTGGTTCTGAAACGATTTTTGTAATTCATAGTTTCAGGAATACGTGTCGATTTAGACTTGGATTTAACATATTTCCAGAATTTTTTAGAAATAAGAGAGGGATCAGTGTCATCTACTACATTAAGACGCATTTTTTCGTCCATAGCTTTTTTGAATTTAGTTCTACACTTACGAAACATTTCATGGTCTTCATCTGTACCTGACTCAGAGTTAGCTCTAGCCCTCCATTTTTCTTTATCTTTTAGAATTTTATCGCATTCAGTGTCAAACCAGGGGGGCTGGAACTGAAACTTAATTGATTTTTTCGGTATATATTTATCACAAGTATCAGTTAATATTGTTTTGAACTTTGGCCAAGATATATGTGGATCCTGATTTCCGACGATGTTATCCCAATCAACTTTCTTTAGTTCAAAATTTATACTTTTCCAGTCGGCTTTACTATAATCAAAAACTTTACGTTTAACAGTTTTCTTGAGGGATACATCTAATTTTAAATTAAACTGAATACCAAAATGATCAGATGCACAAGCTTTGTCTTTATCTAAGACTGTTATCTCACTCACCAAGTCAGGTACATTCGTAAATAGAAGATCCAGAATATTTCCATTTTTATGCGTAGGCAAATTTATCAACTGAGTATGATCAAGTTCATTCATGAATAATTCCAAAAATTTTTGATGCAGTTCAACTGTTGTTGAACTATCTGGCCAACGAATTTCAGGAAAATTTAGATCTCCAATAAGGAGGTGCTTGTCTAACTTCTTTTTACTAGCCAAGGTCGTGAGGTAACTTTTGATCAAGTCTGAACACTGAAAAAACTAAAGCTTTGGTCATCAAGAAGCATAACAACTTTGTATCACAAGAAGTGAGTGATCTTAAAATCAGCTCTGAAATCAAGAAAAGCCAACCTATCATTTCGAAGCAGGATGGTGAATCAATTGATTTTAAAGGAAGTCAGTTCTCTCAATTCTCTTTGATAGACGAATCTCAGCTGATGGAAACTATAATAACAGAACTCAATAAGAAGAACTGTGAGTTAGATCCTCTCCCTATCAAACTGTTTTTAGAATGTATCGATGTCTTAAAGCCCATCCTACTGTTTATTGTTAATGATTCTCTCAAAACTGGTCTGTTTCCAGATAATCTAAAAGATGCTTTGGTCAAACCTTCAGTCAAAGATAAGTCAGGAGATAGAAATAACTACAGCAACTACAGGCCTATAAGTAATTTGCCCTTTGTATCAAAAGTTATTGAAAAGTGTGTTCAGAAACAACTGTCTCATCATTTAGAAAGGCATGGTCTTCATGCTGAACACCAAAGTGGTTATAGAACAAACCATAGCTGTGAGACTGCTACACTAGCAATCTATATTAATAATTTCAGAGTGTTCGTGCATCTGTCTGTCTGTGTAAAATGACTATTTAAGAAGTGCATTTGATATTTTTGATCGTTTTTTTCGGGAAAATCTTCTCCCAATTAAGGGGCTTATTACTATTTAAGGAAAATTTGAATTGGACCATCCGTTGATTAGTTATTTGCATAATAAATATCATGCGTTTACTAATGCTAATATATGCTATGGAAAGGCAATACTATATAGGTGATCTCAAATTACAAAGTATGTTGTGCGGTGCATTTCCGCGAATATCTGTAATCCTCGGTAAGCGGTAATGGTGATTCAATTACTTAACAAATTCCAAGATGAGGTCATGAAGCAAGTAGCTGTTGGCTGCTGGATACAAGATGAACCAAAGGTATCAGGTTGATTGTTTCCGCGAATCTTCGCGGGCAAACGCTAGTATTATATTATAATTTATTGTGTATCACTGACCTTAAAAATAAAGTCGTTCTTCTTCTTCTTGATCTGAGTGCAGCTTTTGATACTGTAAATCACTCGTTGATACTAAAAGGTGGAACGACCCGAAACCACCCGAATCCACCCGAAACCACCCAACCCACCCGAAACCACCCCCGAAACCACCCAACATAGCTCCGAAACCACCCGAAACCACCCGAAACCACCCGAAACCACCTGAAAACCACCCAGAAACCACCCGGAAACCACCAAACCGATCAACCCAACTCATTCAACCCACCCAACCCACCCAAGGATTTTTTTGCTCTAAAATGGCCATTAAAACCCATTTATACTTAATAATAAATTGCACCAAAAGACCCAAATCCCGATCTTATATGTCCAAATCCACGTTACGTAACGCACACTTTTTACTCAATTTTGAGGATTCAAAGGTCAAGGCAGCCAAATTGAAGTCATCTTAGTAGTAGTCTTAGTAGAAAGGCCAAGGTCGGTTTAATCGACCAGGCCGGTGGCAGCCATGCTGAGCATAGAGACTATCCCTAATACGCTAGGCCAAGGGTGTGAACTCCTGGTGTTTTTAGGCCACCCGACTGCCGGGCTATATCCTGAGCTGAGGCAGCCAGTCTGTCCAGGACCTCTCTGGACCAAGCTGCCAACGCCCGTGCATAAATCAGACCGCAAAGCAAGACGAGGCTTGCATGCTGATTAAGTCGGAGATCTGCCGAAGGTGGCTATGCGCACCACCCCCTTCGTCTAGACGGGGTCACAGGGGGTCTGACCTCCAGCCAGACTGTGAAAATTATATTCCCATTGATTAGGATTTAACTGGGCTCAATGGGTGAGTGCCCAGTTCCAGGATACTGCCTGGAACAGAGGGAAACGATTGTTGTTGATGTTGTAATTGTTGTTGTTGTTGTTATTGTTGTGGTTGTATTTGTTGTTGTTGTTGTTTTAGTTACAGTTGCTGTTGTTGTTCAGTTGGTCTATCTTCTTGTGAAATTGGTTCAGTGAATTGTGGATTTTATTGAAGCAGTCAGATTTGACAAAAGAATCTTGTGGAGGTTATTGAGTGTTTTTGGAAGTGGTTGCTGCTGTTTATGATGTCTTCTAGTTTGATTTTGAAATCTTCGAAATAGCGAATTCTTAGTATGTCAAAGGCTGGGCAGTCTTCGATAATGTGTATTGCTGTTTTGTCTGGGCAGAAAAACGAGTCCACCCTGAGTTTTGAAGGTCACAATATTCACAGGATGGTTCTAGTGCCATGTTCATTCTGTAAAGGTGACTGTTGAGGTTGTTGTGTCCTAGTGATAAATTTTTGCAGAATGCGAGATTTTGTTGGAAGTTGTAGGATTATGTAGCTTAATTTTGTGAGGTTGTAGTCACATTTTTTTAGTAGACAGCTTATAGGGTAGGAAACAGTCGTAGTGTAGATTGTTGATTTGCCATCTATTTAGATGGGCCTCAGTGTAATAATTTTTCAGTTTAGATATGATTGTTTTGTGGGTATTTTGATGATGTTATATTGATTGTCAGAGTGGCTTCCTATTTTTTGCAAGTGAGTCTATGATTTCATTTCCACTCAAAAGTCACTATGACCTGGGATCCAGCTTAGGATACTTGGTTGTTTTTTCTTGCTTAGTTCATTAAGTGTGGCACATTTCATAATAGTTTCAGAGGTTAATTTTGTTTTTTAGTGATTTAATAGATGCTTTGGGAGTCACTGTAGAATATGATGTTTTTTTTGTTTTGTGTGTTCATGAGAGAGTTTTTTGTGCACTGGCAGTGATGCTGTGGGGCTTCGCCTGGAAGACTGAGTTGAAGTTTGAGACGGCCAAATTCTGAGTATCCTGCTTTTCCAAACATAATGTGGTAAATTGTAACCTGTGTTTTCTGAGTCTTTTGAGCCATCTGTGTAGATTTGTATTGTGTTTTCTTTTGTGCTAACTTTAAATCTGTTCCTTTGAGTGATTTGAGTTTAAAATTTTGTTCGATATTTAATGGTAGGTCTTGTTTTATCTGAAATTTCGTGATATTAGTTTTCCCAGGATTCGTCTGAGTTCACCATCTGCTTCCATATGTGTTTTTGTAGTTAGTCTTATGGGTGTGTGTGAGCTTTTGAGTGTCCAGTGATTTTTCAGCAACAAGGGAAGCTACACATCGGGTTAATAAGCATTTTTGTTTCAAGTAGAGGTCCAGTGGGGAGGCTGTTTGTAATGATTGAGTTTGTTATTCTGGGGGTACTGAGGCAGAGCGAAGAGCTGATTTTAGTATCAGATTTTGTGAGAGTAGTCTGTCTCTTTGGGTTTGGTTGGGGTCATGGCCCAGGCAGCAGCACCATAGCTGAGTTTTGGCAATATGATTGCATTGTATATCCATATAGTGGTCAGGGCTTTCAGGCCCAGGTCTTTCCAATTGCTTTTTGCATGCGAAGAAAATATTTTTGTATTTTTTTGATTTGCTGAGCTATATGCTCGTTCCAGTTGAATCTGTCATCTAGTGTACATTCTAGATATTTTGCTGTTTTTGCTTACATCAATGTATATGTTGTTTATATTAATGTTCTTGGTTTCTGATTGTGTTATTTAGTCCAGAAGACTATTTGAGTTTTAACAGCAATTTATTTCCTAGGCCTTTAGAATTGCACCATGAGTTAATCTTTTTGGTTATATAAGGCTGCGGTTTCTTTGATGATGTCTCTGTCTGTGCCTGTGTGCAGTAGTAAGTCGTCTGCATAAGCTAGAGATTATCTAATCCTTTGAAGAAGTTGAGGAGGTCACAACTACTAAATTCCAAAGAAATGGGGAAAGGACTCCCTTTGTGGGCAGCCTTTGGGATAAGTCTAACTATGTTTTTCATTAGCTAACTGAGGATAATGTATCTGTTGCTTACCATGTTGGTGATCCAGTTAATAATTTTGCCCTTTGCTGGAGTTTTGTCAAGAGTTTCTTTTGGTTTGAATAGGTAGGGTTGTCAAATGCGCTGAATATCTAGGAAGATGCCTAGCGCATGATCTCATGTTTTAGTGCTGCTTGGATTTTGTTAACTACTTTTGTGATTAAGTGGCTTCAGCTGAGTGCCTACTGCGGAAAACCATATTGGTTTGGGTTAAGTGATTCTTCTATTTTTTAGGTCTTCTTGGTGCTAGAGGACTAGTGTTTTGAGGAGTTTTAGGAGGTTAGAAGTGAGGGAGATTATTCTATAGATTTTGGTTTTTGAGTAATCATTTTGCCTGGTTTTGCAATGATTGTTGAGTTGGCAATTTTGCTGTGTAGAGGGATGCCGTGCTCATGGTATATGCTAGCAATGTATATATGTTCAGAGCACCTTTTGCATTTTATCTGGGGAATTTTAATCATTTCATTTAGATTCATCATGTCCAGGTGATTTATTCTTTTTGTGAAGGTTGATGGCTTTAAGTCTTGAGGGGTTAACAAATTTTGATGTCTTCAATGTGTGTTCTTTTCTGTCATTTGTCCGTTTTTAAGAGTCTCTTTGCCAAGGAGGTCATCTAAGCCAGAGTGGTGAGGGTGTCTATTGGAAATTTGTGTTATGTTCCATCTTTGTTTTTGAGAGAGTCTAAGGGGCCAGATCCTTTATTGAGGATTTTTATACTTGGTTGTTTCTTTTTTAATTGATTCAATGTTTGATGCATACTTTTTCCAAGCTTTGATTCTTGCTTTTCTAATTAGTTTAGGTATTAAAGGATTTTTTGCCTTTCTTATAGTTATTTTTCACTTCATTTACTTGTCTCTTGTTCTTCTGGTGTGTCTTTTTGGTTTTGAATTTTTTTCTGCTTCCGGTTATGAATATCCTTTCTAATGCATTGAGAGTTTCTTGAGGTCCCTTTTTGGGTGTATTTTGTGCTTATTTTTGACAAGATTTTTCAAGTGCTTTGTTCAGGATTGGTTAGTTTTGATGTGCAGAAGTTCAGTCCACACTTTGTTTTTGGGGATTTTCTAATACTGATTTGAGGATAGTTTCTTTCTAGTGTTTTTTATATAGGACCCAAATGTTATTTTTCATGTTATATCTATGTTGAATTGGTTGGTTTTAGAGAGTTTGTATTTGAGGAGAATTGATAGATAGTGATGATCAGATGGATACAAGGATGGCAATTCCAGTTGGGGATAGTTGGTATAAATGTTTGTAATTAGGCGGGGTCAATAATTGAGGTTTTCCCTTGCAGACCAGGTGGGGAGTCAGAGTTTGTTGTGAATAGTGAGGTTATGTCATCAATTATTCCAAGTTGTTTGCCTCTGTTATTATTCACGAGTTGTTTCCCATCTGGTGCTTTTGAGCATTTGAGTCAGTACAGAGGATGACACCTTGTTTTTGACTGGTTTGTTTTATTGATAAGGGGTGGAGAAATAACTGTCTTGATTTTTCTTCTCATATGGCAAGGGCGAAGAGAGCAGATGAATAGCCTTTTATTTGATCTGAGGATCTTTTATTGAGATTGATTGCATGTATCACGGTCGAGAATCTATCATGGTACAAGCAATTGCTGGAGTATTTTTGAGGTGTGTATAATGGCTCTGGGGGTTTGGTTTTCAGTTAATTTATAGTGGCATGTGTGTGTCTGGGATGTCCATGGGACATTGTTGAGATGTTACATAGTGGTTCCTGTGCAAATCATGGGGTAAGGAAGTTCAGTGAGTATTCAATGTTTTCCTTATGTTTAGTGATGGTTCATGTGCATGCTGAAGATTTTATCTTGGGTGAATTCCATGTTTCTTGTTTTGGTCCATAATTGTTTCTGAGTTTTGTGTGGTGTAGTCTTTGGCATGTTTTGGTTTGTTTATGTGCTCTGTGGAACTTTTAATTTGTGTTTGTCGGTTTTAACTATGTTATCATCCTTTTGGGGTGTTTATTTCTTGGGGTCACGTGGGGCATTGTTTTTAAGTTGAATAACAGTGAATTGTCTTTATTTGATGTGTTTTGGGGTTTAAATTTAAATCATGTTAGGGTTTTTGGGTTTGGGGTATGGGGTCCAGGGGAGACAGTCCTGTGGATAGATTCTTAAGTGTTTTTGTTAAAAATGTTCAAATTTTTTTTTTTAGTTTTTGGGATATAGGGATTGCTTCCATTATTTATTTCAGTTTCGAGTTCCAGGGTTCAGAATTCAGGTTCAAATTGTCGGTACCTGTCTTGTAGTTGGTTGTTTTTAGAGGTGACGCAGTTATCATGCTTGCAGGGAATAAATTTTGATTGGGGTTTTTGGTTTCCCTTTTTTAGGGTTTTTGAATAGTAGGTTGTCAAATGCTTCTTGAATATCTAGGAAGATGCCTAGCGCATGATCTCCATGTTTGCAGTGCTGTTTGGATTTTTGTTAACTACTTTTGTGATTATGGCTTCAGTTGAGTGCCCACTGCGAAACCATAGTTTTTGGGTTAAGTGATTCTTCTATTTTTAGGTCTTCTTGTAAGTGCCAGAGGACTAGTGTTTCGAGGAGTTTTAGGAGGTTAGAAGTGAGGGAGATTATTCTATAGGATTTGGTTTTTGAGTAATCATCTTTGCCTGGTTTTGCAATGATTGCTGAGTTGGCAATTTGCCAGGTGAGAGGGATGTGTTCATGGTATATGCTAGCAATGTATATGTTCAGGAGGCACTCTTGTATTTTATCTGGGGAATTTCTAATCATTTCATTTGTGATTCCATCATGTCCAGGTGATTTATTCTTTTAAGAAGGTTGATGGCTTTCTTAAGTCTTGAGGGTTAACAAATTTTTGATGTCTTCAATGTGTAGGTTCTTTTCAATATTTTGGTCCGGTTTTTTGAGAGTCTCTTTGCCAAGGAGGTCATCTGCCAGAGTGGTGAGGGTGTCTATTGGAGTTTGTGTTATGTTCCCATCTTTGTTTTTGAGAGTTCCAAGGGGGCTTGTGTATCCTTTATTGAGGATTTTTGTTATTCTTGCTGTTTCTTTTACTGATTCAATGTTTGATGCATACTTTTTCCAAGCTTTGATTCTTGCTTTTCTAATTAGTTTAGGGTAAAACGGGGTGGAGTGGGACAGGAGGTAAAGAGGGACAAATTGGGGTGAAATGGAACACCTGGGGGGAAAGTGGGACACTTAACGAAATTTCAAAAAACCTTCACCTATGCAAAGCTATGGTGAAGGCTACACTTTGGGTAAAGAGGAACACTGTCAAAATGATGCATAAGACCGATGTGGGGTAAAAAGTGGGACAAATTTTCGAAAATTTTCCAAAAGCAACACCCCAACAGTATTTCATGCAGTAAAAGCCACTGGGTAAAGTGGGACAGTCATATTTTATATATTTTACCCATTGTGGGGTAAAGTGGTACAGC
This sequence comes from Beroe forskalii, assembly GCA_011033025.1. NCBI lineage: Eukaryota > Metazoa > Ctenophora > Nuda > Beroida > Beroidae > Beroe > Beroe forskalii. The sequence continues at coordinate 354,719 of WFMF01000079.1, read as the reverse complement.
AATAACAATTGATTTTTATAATGATCTAGACATTTATTTGTTATAATTTAGATGGAATTCTATTGCCAACAAGACTTTACAGGTGAGTGGGGAAAAGTGGAACAGGAATTTAATCTTGATTATTGGATTGGTCGGGTAATGTGGGACAATTGATAAAAAGTATGGAACTAATCGAAAATCGCCATGTTTTTGTGACTTATGTATGTTAGAATATCAATAATGCCTATTAAAACTTTTAATACAGCATCACGAATTGAAATTATTGATTTTTATTGAATTTTTGACAATTTTTGCGCAACTGTCCCACTTTCCCCCCAAAATTATTATACCATATCATTTAGTGCTATTTTCAAGAAAAAATAAAGTATACTACAACCAAAGTGAAAAATCTTGATGAAAAACAACCTCCACAGCATAATTGTTTCCTTAGGAATACATGATTTCATTTGATCTGACTTGACTGTCCCACTTTCCCCATTAACATGATTTTCAATGAAAATAAAATTTCATGCCTGAGAAACTTATAAGGGATGTTTTAATAAACAAATTATGAATTGCAAATGGTTTTATTGCTTATATTGTGATAATTATCCTTGTTAACTATCAGTGTCCCTCTTTCCCCACAACGTGTTAATTATAGGTAATTACATTTTCTCATTAAATTTCGTCATTTTGGGCTTCACTCAGATGACAACTGAACCGTTGGAATGGAGAAAAATCGATAAATGGTTCCCATGCAACAAATTTACGAAGTTTTAAAGTGAGCGCGGGTAAAGTGGGACATTTTTAAAAAGGCTGTAAAATGACCAAAAACCAAAATTCTTGCCAAAGAGGTACTGTACTTATTTTCCATGTTTGGCCATATATGAACCTCTTTATGAAATTTGAAAGTTTAAATCTAAAAGAATAATTTTTGGGGTAAAGTGGACCAATTCATTCAATTCTCCAATTTGCCCAATTAGACTCAATCTTTCTCCGTTCCAAAGTGGTTTATTCGACTTATTCTAAAGAACTGTACATGTCCAATGAAGAATAAACTTCTCAAATGGTTATCTCAGGGCTACAGAGACTGTCCCTCTTTACCTCCACATGAGGGGTGAAGTGGGACATGCTGCGGGGAAAGATGGACAGCTTTTTTCTATATGAAAACCATTGGTTGAGATTTTTTCGACCAATTCTATGGAAAGAGGATGGGTTCATTGCTAAAATCATCAACCAAAAATTAATTTTTCGTTAAAAGTGTGACTGTGGCACCTGAATATGTCTCAAATTGTCCCGCTTCACCCCGCTTTACCCTATTAAAGGATTTTTTGCCTTTCTTATAGTTATTTTTCACTTCATTTACTTGTCTCTTGTTCTTCTGGTGTGTCTTTTTGGTTTTGAATTTTTTCTGCTTCCTGGTTATGGTCCTTTCTAATGCATTGAGAGTTTCTGAGGGTCTCTTTTTTGGGTGTATTTTGTGCTTTATTTTTGGACAAGATTTTTCAAGTGCTTTGTTCATGAGATTGGTTAGTTTTGATGTGCAGAAGTCTAGTCCACACTTGTTTTTTGGGATTTTCTCTAATACTGGATTGAGGATAGTTTCTTCTAGTGTTTTTTTATATAGGACCCAGTCACATTTTTTCATGTTATATCTATGTTGAATTGGCTGGTTTAGAGAGTTTGTATTTGAGGAGAATTGGATATAGTGATGATCAGATGTGGACATGTTTAGATGGCAATTCCAGTTGGGGATAGTTGGTGCATAAATGTTTGTAATTGTAAGGTCAATAATTGAGGTTTTCCCCCTTGCAGACCAGGTGGGGGAGTCGAGTTTGTTGTGAATAGTGAGGTTATAGTCATCAATTATTTCTTCAAGTTGTTTGCCTCTGTTATTTGTCGAGTTGTTTCCCCATCTGGTGCTTTGAGCATTTGAGTCAGTACAGAGGATGACACCTTGTTTTGACTGGTTTGCTTTATTGATAAGGTGGAGAAATAATCCGTCTTTGATTTTCTTCTCATATGGCATGTATGAAGAGCAGATGAATAGCCTTTTATTTTGATCTGAGGGATCTTTTATTGAGATTGTGCATGTATCACGGTCAGAGAATTCATCATGGTACAAGCAATTTTCATGGAGTATTTTTGAGGTGTGTATAATGGCTCTGGGGGTTTGGTTTTCAGTTAATTTATAGTGGCATGTGTATGTGTCTGGGATGTCCATGGGACATTTGTTGGACATGTTACATAGTGGTTCCTGTATGCAAATTGCATGGGGTAAGGAAGTGTCTAGTGAGTATTCAATGTTTTCCTTTAGTGTTAGTGATGGTTCATGTGCATGCTGAAGATTTATCTGGGTGAATTCCATGTTTCTTGTTTTTGGTCCATAATTGTTTCGAGTTTTTGTGGTGTAGTCTTTGGCATGTTTTGGTTTGTTTATGTGCTCTAGAACTTTTAATTTGTGTTTGTCGGTTTTAACTATGTTATCATCCTTTTTTGGGGTGTTTATTTCCTTGGGGTCACGTGGGGCATTGTTTGGGTTGAATAACAGTGAATTGTCTTTATTTGATGTGTTTTGGGGTTTAGAATTTAAATCATGTGTGTTAGGTTTTGGGTTTGGGGTATGTGGGTCCAGGGGAGACAGTCCTGTGGATAGATTCTGCGTTTTGGGTTTCATCATGTCTGTTAAAAGAGATTGGGTCTTTTTCTTAGTTTTTGGGATAGTAGGGATTGTTTCATTATTTATTTCAGTTTCGAGTTCAGGTTCAGAATTCAGGTTCAAATTGTCGGTACCTGTCTGTAGTTGGTTGTTTTTGTGAGGTGAGACGCAGTTATCATGCTTGCAGGTAGTAATTGTGATTGGGGTTTTGGTTTCCTTTTTTTGGGCTTTTAGAAAATCTTTTAGGATTTTGGCAGTAAGTTTGTCTTGTCTGGTGGGGGGAGATTTGATTGCTCGGTTACTTTCTGTCGTGTTTTCTGGGGTCACTTTAAAACATTGCTTACTGAGGGGGTCGGCTTTTGGTGGGTTTTTGGTTTAGGTTCTGAGGGGCTAGATTTTTTGGTGTGACCAATCTTGATTATTTGTGGTTTGTTGGGTACTTCAGGCCTCTTGTGAAGGGGATTTCTCATTTTTAAAGCCTGGTTTATTGGTTTTGCGTTTTTTGAGTTATTTTTTTGGTCATTATTTAGCAAAGTGACCGGAAAAATGTTTCTTCTAAATGGGGAGTTTGTGGGTGTTTGTGTGATTTTTTCTTTGATTGCTACCTTTTTATCAGGATATATTTTTGGCTTTGTCATTCCGAGTTGGGTTTGCCTGTGCAGTGCAACGTTTTTCTCTTTAGGTGTTGAGCTAGATGTTCCCAAGGCCGCATGGGTGTGTGAGCGCGCCGCGCGAGCCAAACGGGGATGTAAGACTTTAGCATGGCTAGATGGGTTTGTGTGTCTGGGTGAATTTGTTTTTTGCAATTGAACAGGGTTGAGAAGGGTCAAAGTGCTCTGCCCTATTTTATTTGTTATCCCAACTTTTTTCACAGAGTTGGTGTTCTAATTGAAGTCATCACAGCACTATTCCTTGCTTTAGAGACAAACTTCAAACATTCATTGAGCCTATTTGATGTTTTGAATGAGAATTGGTTGCACAGAAAATTTTACACAAGCCATCAAAAAATGTTACGTAACGCACAGGACTGGATCAAATAAAATCAATTGACAGAATTTGATCACAAAAGTCAGTTCCATGTGAGCGAATGGGGAGTTCACACTAGTTTCTAATGATAGAAGAATATATAAACTTTAAGTTTAACAATGCTTTTATTGGTTGATGCACCCCATTTTCTTTTACCAGGCTCACATAATTTGTTACGTAATGCACAAAATGCCTGTTACGTAATGCACAAATTTTCCTCACTGTGAATAGACCTATTTTATACTGTTCTATTGACATAGTAAGGCCTCAATTAGATGCAGGAGCAATCAAGGTCCTCAATCTAAAAAATCTTGGTGGTTCTATCAATTTCAGTCCCATATTAGGCCATCAAAAGTGTAGCAAAAAATTGGATCAATTTTCTATGATTTTACTGTCATACTCAGAATATTTCATTTCTGACAGGGTTAAGATCACTCTTGGTATCACCCAGCAACTTTATAAGATGAATAATGGCCGATTCCTATCGTGAGAGGGCCAAATTCAACGATTTTCGAATTTGCTAGTAGAAAAAGATGTTTTTTCATGTGTCACAAAGTGGCAAATTTTTGAGAAAATCACTTTTGAGGCCATTAAAGCACAATTCCTCAAGGGCATTGATATCTTATACCCCTGAATACATTTTTGATAGCATTTAGGTTCTAGAAAAGAAAATTTATCGATTTATGCTTTGATTTTCTAATGTATGTGGGATTGAATGACTAAATACTAAATTTTTCTTTTGTAATTCTTTTCTAAGTTCAAATTTACTTTACATTCCTTATCTGTAAGTTATTACAGAATTTTCTGATTAGAAATGGATATTTCTTGCAGTTTCTTTCATTGAAAATTAATTGGAAAAGTTTTTGTGCATTACGTGAACGTTACGTGAACGCACAAGGCCATATTGTCTAAATTTGATCAGTCTAAGCTTTCACACATGTGCCATGACGACCAAAAGTATCCAAAACAGCTGAAAATGAGTTTTCGGCATAAATGGAAATGAATTAAGGCTTTTACAAAACTTTTTGCATCATTTTGTTACGTAACGCACACATCAATTGTCCCCAAAGAGTTTGAACGTCACTTCAAAATAGTTAGAGAAAGCGATTATTCATATTAAAATATGAATCAAACTAGATCAAAAAGTCCACTATGGAGCAAAAATTATTCCCTTGATTACAAATATAAGCATTCTTTATGATAATTCAAAAATGCCATTAATTGAGGGCTGAACATTGTCCAAAAGTAGCCCTACTCAATCGCGCAAATCGTCGAGGTCTTTCAATATTTTTTGATGCGGTTTTTTGCATCATTTAGAGGAAAGTCTTAGCTTTCATTTGAAGTCAAAGCTTTTTGCTGGACTGATGATTTCAAATTTCAAAATTTTTCCTCGTTTTCGTGGATTTGCCCATATGATGATTTAGGTCATTATCGTGTTATTTAATGACGTTCACGAGGATAAAAGGCAAGTCATAAAAGTTTCATTTGACCTAAATTGACTGGCCTTTAATTTGACCGGCCCCAATTTAACCGGCCTTTTTTTTAACCGGCCCTTTGGACAAAAATCTCAAAGTAATTTTTGTCCTTAAGGGCCGGTTAAATAAAGGCCAATAACTCAATAAGGTAAAAGGGTAATTTATGCCTACGACGATCTGCTGACCAGCAAACCAACAAGTACCATCCCAGCTCAACAGAGTCGTACCACTGAGCGTAGGCGCATATACATTTTCTGAACTAAAGCACACCACACCAAGCAGGAAGGAGACGCCCCTGCCATATAAAACCTACTCCTATGCAACTCTTCTGACCAGAACTGAGCAAACGACTTGCAACTCACAAAACAACTCAACTCGCCAAAACTGCTATAATCTTACAACATATAACTTGACATACAAAACATACAAATCTCAACAGCATCACATATAGATAGATCCTGCACGACCTAACCTGGTGAGCTGGTGGTTTAGCACCCAGAGTTAGAGGGACAGGCTTTGCAGCCATACTTACCAAGGGATCAAGGTAGTCAATCTTCGGAGGGGCGCCCCCGCTCAATTGGTACCCGTCAGGGTATCATCACCTGGTGCCCAGGTAAGGGGTTCAAGTGCAGCCAGGTGGGTTCCAGTCGAGCTCTCCGTGCTGGACAGCTGCCACCAACCCCCGCAAGGGGAGGGGGTGGTCAGTGAATATTGCCCGAAAAAAAAAAAAAAAAAAAAAAGAAAAGGTAATTTAAAACACCGAAACGACCCGAAACAACCCGAAACCACCCAACCCACCCGAAACCACCCGAAACCACCCAAATTCATATTTTTGGGCGGGTTAGGTGTGTTGGGTTGTTTCAGGTAGTCCCACATCAAAGTAAACTTTTGGCTCATTTCAAAATTTTTGCATAAATTAGGGAATTCTAACCACCGAAACGACCCAACCCACCCGAAACCATCCAAAATCTATATTCTGGGTAAGTTGGGTGGTTTTGGGCCGTACAAATTTGAGTATTTTTTGGCTCATTTATGAAAATTTTGTCCCTTTTCGGGCTAGTTTTGAAATTTTTGCGTAAATTGGAGTATTCAAATTATCTGAAACTAGCCGATTCCACACAAAACATGAATTATGAACTTTGTTTAGTTTCGTTTGTTTACTTGTGTAAGTGTGTAGGTACCATTACTTCAATCTCCATAGCTCTGTAACCAAATAATATGTAGAAATTGGTAACTTTTCGAAATCTTATGCAATGATGAAGCATTCAGAATAACTGATCATGTGTACGTGCATGGTTTCCGTTTAACGAGCACAATTGCATGGAAGAAGTGGCATAATGCTCTGCAAATTCTCAAACTTTGGTCATAGACCAAAGTTTGTGAGACATCTGAAATCCGAAATTTATATCAACGGCTGTGATGAAATTCAGCTTGCTGTACTAGGTACGAAAGAGGTCTGTATCATCGCTCATCATCATTGGATTATGCTGAACATCAAAGAGAGACTTGCAAAAGAGATGAAATAACACACACAAACTCGTCCACTAGTTAGGTATATTTTTTCATTTTGTTCCAATTACATAATATACGCTGTTTCTTAATAGCCAATAACTTGATAACATGTCTTTACAAGTATTACCCGACATACCATTCAAGGTTGCATGTAATAACTTATCATCGCACAATACACAATGCACAAGTTACGTTTTATACACGGCTGTAAGTGTACATTGTGTGGATTGCTATAGTCCCACGTGATATATCAAATAACATTAACAACACATAATGTCGGAATATAGTATTTGAACATTGTGCTAATTTGGAGTAATGGTGCTGCGATCTTTTATTTTTTCCCTCCCCATTGGCCTTTTTGTGTATACAAAAAGGCATTGAGGAGGGTTGGCAATGGACAACTTCAGAAAGTGCCCGGAAAATCTGTACATACTACCTCAAATGTGGTAACCATGCTAACAACCAATCAGAGGTCAGTATTCACGTTGCACGTGCGCGCGCCACGGCCGGCGTCCATGCCAAATTATGTGCAACTAGAACACAAACCAGAATTTACGGAATAGTTTGTGATCCCTGAATAGCGAATCCTTTACGAGCCATAACTAAGTATTCGCCCGGCATGTAAATGATATAAAATATATTTCCATTTTCCAAATTATTTAACCACTAGGTTCGAGAAATACGAAGTGAAAGACAAAGATTACTTTTCGGTACGAACGACAGCATTGAAACAGAAAACAAAAATAAAAAATCAGTTTAAAAGTGATATCAAATTAACAAAGCGAATTAGCTAATTAGTGACTGACTGAAAGTAATTAAGTTCTATTAATCATAGAAAGACAATCACTTACATAATACATTTAATTTGAAAAAGTTAAAAGAATCGTCGAAGTTATGTTCGAAAGAATAAGTATGAATCATTGAATCATAAGCATAAGGACTGATCAATGATCATCTCGGAGTCGGAGTAAAAAGTATTTTTATCAACCATTGTTCATATCAAAGAACTAAAGAAGCAGCGTATTCATAAATAGGCATATACTTTCGCAGGAGTTAACAAACTGCAAACGTAACAATACTCACATGAAATGAAATAAAAGCTACGCGCGAAATCTCAGATCATTACAACGAACCGTCGAACCAACGAAACATGCGCGGCGCGTTCATGGACTGGTGATCACACGTGAAACCTATGCGCCTCCACAAAGTTATGCGCATACGTCACAAAGAACTTAAGTTAGCCGTTATCCATTTATGTGCGGGGGAGATTCGGGTACTAAGTTGCAGACACAGGGCCGGTGGGTGGGTCTATTTTTCCCTCGAATGTCGTTTAGTACCTGGGTACTAAAATACGTGGTCATCAGCTGGAATTTGAAAAATGAGTTGGTACCTTGGTACTAAAATACGTCGATATCTACTGATTTCGTAGTATCAGAGTGTGAAATATTTACTTTTCCCCGTAAACTGCGGGAAATTCATCTCCAAAATTTAATTTTCTGCCTGATCACACATTAATTAGATAATGCGATACATTTTGGAGCCAAATAACACGCACGTTAGCACAAAATTAGAATGGGCGGGAACAGCAACTTCTCGATTGCTAAATCCGACGCTTATTAATGACTGACTGAGCTACCTGGCCACCAAACATTCTGTAAACATTTAGCAATTTTGTTTGTACAATGAACATACCTTATAAAAAACCTTATAGTACCAGAAATATAGGCGACAAGAAATTAAGGCGATTTTGGAAAAATCGCCTTAATATCTGGTCGTCTAAATATCTGGTCGTCTTAATTTCTTAATAAGATATTTTATTTTCAGTTATTTTTCCTCCACAATCGACTTTTTCAATTTAGCAACATGATAAATAACTTAATAGCCAGTGCAACTTCTGGTATCACTAACGCTATCGCACGATGTAAAGATGCCGGTATTGACTCTGGAATGTTGATTGACCCGTTTGAAAAGCTCAGGATCTGATGTACTGTATTTTGAATGCCCACTGTAACAAGATTTTTTGCATTTTTGTTCAATTTTAAATTCATTTTATAGCCATTTTAAATGGAAAAATCGTTTATTTTCGAAAAAAAAAACTTCAATTTAAACTCCAGGAAAAAATCGCCTTAATATCTTGTCGCCTTAATATCTTGCGCCTTAATTATTAGTCGCCTATATTTCTGGTACTAAGGTATTCTGTAATATCTCACTCTTACGAATACCTAGTGCTTTCGTATGGCGAGTGCTCACATGAATTGAAACTTACATTTTCAATGTGTAATGAGCTGTGCAAGCTACAAAGATGGTCACAAAACTTCGAACATGGTGTAGTCACCCATAAATCCTGTAAGGGGTTAGGACGTAGGTACTTTACCAACACACCTAAGTGTTAAATGGTTATGAAACCTTGATAAAGATCCAAAAGTTTCGAGTGGAATCATTAAAGTGGCGATTTTAGGGCAATTCTTAGCTAGTCACGTGACCATATTAAGCATTTTAGTTCTCGTCCCCTTAGCCGAAATGGAAAATTTAACTTCATCACTATCAGGTCGCAAATTAATTTTTATATATTTTGACAAAACGATTGCAGTATCTAAAGTCCATATAATATGTAAACATTAAAAAACGCATTTTATTAATTTTCATGATCATGCGATCTAAGTCACGCGATCAAAATCCGAAATTTTGATTCTATGCTTTTGACTTGGGCCCAATCAAAGTTTTCGGATACTGTTAGGGTTTTCAGAGCTATAAAACAAGCTGGAATACCCTCTATTTCGAAAGATTGTAGGTAAAGATAAAGAATCACCTCCAACTTCACTTGGAAAAGCATGACGTGCTAAAATAATAGTGCGTTCGGAAAAGAATGTCACTTGGAATTTTCTGGAGAAACGGCTGCCGGGAATAAATTTTTGATGTGATATTCGGTTTTTTCAGACATTTTTGGATTAAGATAATCGGGTTTTACCGATAACTAAGTTTTCTTAGCCCATTCTACAGCAGATTCAAATTTCTAATTATTTGCTCCGCTGTACGAAACTGACCACAAATTTCGTTGTCAAAGAAAACGCGCTATCAACGGACCAAAGAAGTGTGAGATAATCAAAATGAGGCTGTTGCAGCACACGTGGATGCTAACCGGAACAAATGGACTGTTTTTCGTCGAGATGAAATAATCCTAAGGGGTGCTTTGACCTCAAAAAGGATATGCTCCAGATAGGGCAGTTGCAACTTTTGCTCTGGATTTTGTCTAGAAAAACAACATTTAAATAACTTAAAACCTTCGGTTATCGTGTTAGGCTATTAGTTCAGACCCTTCCGTACACGGGACAACCATTTTTAAGATTTTGAGTTATTGTCTTTACTTCAGAAACGTGTGTGCAAGATGTGTACTGCATTATCGGTTACTGAACTGTTAAATTTGCCACATTTAGCTCCAATCTGTATCAATCATACAGGGTTAAATTGTACAGAAATTTGCCCCGAATGTCAACCAATCATCCTATTCTTTAGTTTTGGACCTGAACGCCCTGAATATGTCCTGAATAGTGAAATCAGGCCATAAAAACATGGCCTAGAAGATGTAGAATTCGCCATACAGCAGAGCACCTGAAAACAATCAAAAAACAAGCTAAATGACCCACTCAAAAATCTTCGTTAACGCTGAAAATTTGCAATTCAGTCTGGTAGAGACCCTTGTACTCGAATATGTCGAAATTTTGACATATTTGACCATATTTAACATTTTATGCCTGAAGTGACAATCATTTCCGAACGCCCTAGTATCATATGACTGGTTCAACCATGAAACTTCAGTTTTGTTCTCAAAAACTGCTACCAGAGTCATTTTAGAACCAGAATACAGATGAAGCAACAAAAACATTCCACCATCATGATTATCTCAAAAAAACAACAATAATCGACGCACCCAAATGTAGGGGCTAGGGCTTTATAAAAAAGGAATGAAGGGAATGAAATGGAGGGGAGAGCTTGGGTCAATTGGTTATGAGTAAGCCTTCAATGGACAAAATAAATCCAAAATATACCAAAGAGCATAAAAAATTGCTTATAACTGTGGGAAGATGTTTTTCCCACAAGGTTATTTTGCAGGGCAGTGGGCACGAATTTCAACTTTGCCTGGCACAAAATAAATGAGGAGTTCAGTTGTATGATGATTGAAACTATTGTAATTGTGCCTATTTCAATATCAAATACTCAAATAGCACTTTTTCAGATTTCTTTGTACTACCAGAGTCTGGAATTAAATTGTCTATTCTGGAACTGCTCCAAAAACTTAAATTTAGGGTGGGTGTCTTAATTTTTTATGCCAAAACCACTTAGTACCCAGGTACCAAAATACAGGTGGGTGGTCTCAACTCAAAAAAAGGCTAAAATGCAGGATCGTCGGCCCTGTGTCTGCAACTTAGTACCTGAATCTCCCCCGTTATGTGATTACTTAATCTTTTCTTTCAGAGATCACAGGGCGGGGGAGGGAAATTAAGCGCCTGCATATGGGAGCAACGGCCAACAAGATTTTCGCCGGCAGGCGCAATTCTTGTTTTTCCTGAAATGTGTTAAATACACTTATTCACTCTGCGAACAATTTTGTTTTGACTGCATGTATGGTGTACCATTCATAACTTCATAAATCGTGGTTTTTGTTATTAGTACCTAGCTTTTTTGTGCTCATAATATTAATTATTCACGGGAAAATTGGTCATTCTAAATTTGTGTTTAGTCAGAACAGTTATGCCAAAAAGGCTGCAAAAGTTCATTAAAGTTGCTTCCATGCTTTTTTGGGTACTTTGGGGTGTAAATAATCGAAATTCACCGGGAAGCAAATTTTTCGACCATAGGAACATGTTGCCAGGGCCACGCCCATTTGGACTGTGGGAAAATTTTGAAAAATTTTATTTCATGGAAATATGGCATGGGGGACCTCTAACTATACCTAAAATTGAACGCTGAGTTGATTCCTGGCGTTATTTAACACTTTGTAGCAATATTTGAGTCAAAATTTTTGAATTTTGTGCCAAAAATCACGATGCGCCCAATCCTGACAGGGAAAAATTTAATTTTTTGTTGTTGTTGCATATACAGCAAGTGGAACCACTAAATCTATGTAAAATTGAGCGCTGAGTTGATTACCGGCGTTATTTAACACTTTGGAGCAATGATTGAGTCAAAAATTTTGAATTTTGTGCCAAAAATCGCGATGCGCCCAATCCTGACAGGGAAAAATTTAATTTTTTGTTGTTGTTGCATATACAGCAAGTGGAACCACTAAATCTTTATAAAATTGAACGCTGAGTTGATTCCCGGCGTTATTTAACACTCTGGAGCAATAGTTTGGCCACATTTTTTGAATTTTGTGTCAAAAATCAGGCTTGCAGCAATGTATGATCAAATCACACCCTCCTCGCCAATAATGGTTATTTTTTAGCAAAGATTCACAAAGATGGACCATACAATTACTTTATTTCGAAGTACAACAATTTATTCCAAGATCATTTTCATTGAAACATTAGTGATTGGTCACCCCTAGAAGTCAAAAGTAAAAAAATTGAAAGAAAACTTTCAATCCATTTAATTACAAGAATGAATCACATTTAATAATCATTTGACATTAGTTTTAGGATTTCAAGCAACAAACATAATATAGCTTACCATACATGAGTACATTATAAATTATCTTATGGACACAAAAGAAGCAAACATGGACTATTTGTTCATAGTGATATACCCCAAAACTATTTTGGGAATGAATCATGATTAACTAATTCACACATTGTTATACATTCTTGCACAATTACACTGATTAAGACATTTAATCCCAGGCTTAAGACATGAACAGTTCATACATTTGTTTTTCCTTTGGTCAAGTGCTTCTTGAAACTTGCACAAACATGTCTTGACGGCCAAATGGCAAATTAAGCAATGCTGGGGTGGATTCAGTAAAATAATTTTCTTCCACCCACTTGATTTTCAAACCACTATCCTGTTCTATCCAGTTGAATTATTCAATGGTTGATTTGGTTCTTGGTTCATTGTATAAGATCAAATCAATCCAGCATGGTAGCAGCATCTAAGAACATGGAGAAAGAGGGAACAAGATGTTGGTGGTAGCTCCTGCAAGTAAGTTTTAGATGCATTTTTGAGCAATATTAGTCTAAATTTATCTAAACTTTCTGAAGTTGTCTTACAGCCATATTGATAAATAATAATAACAATAATAAATGAACATTTAATTAATCGCCCTAAAGCCCATGGTGGATTCAAAATTATAAATATCTCTACTTATAAGTTAATCCAAGCTATCAAAAGCGACTCATAGCAATCAAATCATTCAATCAAAAATCATAAATCCCTCAGGACTTCTAGTCAAATGCCTTCCTGAATAAATGAGTTTTAAGCTTGGTTTTAAACTGCACTATATCACTTTCAGTTCTTAAATAATACGGTAATGAGTTCCATGTATGAGGTGCAGCATACTTGAATCCACGATAAGTCCTTTCATAGTTTGCAACAGGTGGCATTTCAAGAAGGAAGTAGTCTAATTCGTTTCTTAGGACCTTATGTGGCTTCTGTTTTACTTCAATGCACTTTCTCAAGTATTCTGGTGCAATGTTGTTCATGCATTTGAACGTCATGAGGGCAATTTTGAATTCAATCCTTTCTTTGATTGGCAAGAAATGAGCCTCTTTGAGGAATGGTGTCACATGATCAAATTTCTTGATTCTAGAACCAAAGAGAAACCTTGCACAAGAGTTCTGAACTTTCTGAAGTTTCTTCAGTAGCTGTCTTGGGAGACCATAGAGAAGACCATTACAGTAGTCCAGTCTTGACCCACATATAGCTGGTAAATATGCTCTGATCCTCGGTAAATCTGGCATCCAGCTTAAAAATTGAAATACCACTGTGAATTCATCTTTATATTATGCGATGATTTCATCCAAGCATACAAGCATCAAAGATTGACTGCTTTTCTTTCTTGAAAATGAAAGATGTCCTGTCACTACCAGTAAAAGCGTGGAAAAAATAAGACTCAACGATCACTCTCCTTCTCCAACAAAGTTATGAATGGCATTGATTGATACTGTCTTTCTTGTGCCACCAGTTCCAAAGTCTACTGAGATGAAAACCCCAACCCTGGTTGATTCGCTTGTTTCGGGTTGATTTGCTTGTTTCCGCTCATTTTGGCTTGATTTGGGGAGGTTTTTGTGTGGTTCGGGGTGGTTTCAGGTTGTTCTGCTTGTTTTGGCTTGATTTGGCTGGTTCCTGCATGTAGTATCGACGTGTCTATTTGCCTCACACCAAACATATCAGACCTTGCTGCAATGGAATCCAAGACTGAAATAGCAAAGCTCTTGAATGAATGATTGCTACCTGAGATGATTCTAGCATTTGACCTCACTTCAACTGAGAGGTCAATTACAATCGCATCAAATTGTTTATCTGCAAATATATCATCTCTGTCCTTTTTATTATCAGATACAGTTTGGTTCCGTGACCATCTTTGATCAGAGCTTCAGGAGCTCCAGTAAACTCACGTTCAAATAGTTTTTTGACGATAGCTGGACGGTGGGTTGCTGCATCACGAAGTTTCGTCTCTATTTCGGGCTTGAGAGCGATTACTGGATTTTTGTTCACGTGCTTTTCAGTTTCCCGTGGTAGTTTAAGGGAGTTTTGAATGATCTTTGTATTCTCTTTCCCAAGTACTGTATAATCATATTTTAAGATTTCAGACATACAGATCTATCAATGTATTTCCTAGAACTTGAACCCTATAATAAATAGGCAGGAATTATCACTTCCGAATTAATTCTTTTTGGTGTATTCATCAGGAATGGATTGGTTGATATCTTACTGTACACTGATCGGGCAAACTTTTTGATGAACGATGGTTTTGATTCATCATGAGAAGTTTTTGACCAACCTCTAGAATCACCCACATCTTCTAAGTAGTCAATTATCTCAGGCATGATGTTCTCTAAGCGACGTAGAAAGCCTTTGGCCTCCTTATTTAGCTGATCTTCCAACCCTGATCTGAGCAAGCCTCAATTGTCTTCTATTATTTGTTCATGACACTGGTCAAAAGCAATTTTACTAAATGGTATGTTGGCTTTGTTAACTGCAAAGCTTCCTTGCTTGAAGTGACTGTAAAGTTCAGGGTCAGAAACTTTCAGAAGCTTGAGTTCATGAACAAATAGCGGAAGCCACCGACTGTAGTGAGTATGGTCTAAAGCAAAAATAAGTGGACACGTCTTTTCGAGGACTACTATAAATAAATCAAAATCTCCAAGTCTTAGTAGGTACATGGAATTTGTGTCAGCCTTCTGCTCCAGCCAGACCTTGAACTGAATGAGCTGTCGATCACATTCTGTAACTTCCTCAGAATATGCATCAATCACGAAATTTTGAATAACAGATGCGATGAGGTGGCCAGCATGTCGTGCTCTTTCCGGATTCTTGGCATCAGCTGTGACTAAACCAGTTCCCCAGTCATTTGGTACATAACTTGCTCGATGTGCATTGGGCCCAGGAAGAAAAGCATATCTGGGACAGTAGAGCCTTCTTTAAGAAATTTATGAGCAAACTGTTGCTGAAGTTGTTTTTGTGTTAAACAAGCCAATGTTTCAATGACAATGATCTTGGAATAAATTGTTGTATTTCGAAATAAAGTAATCGTATGGCCCATGATTAAGAGTGAATCTTAGTTCAAAAATAGCCATTATTTGCAAGGAGGGTGTGATTTGCTATGTACCTATCATACATTGCTGCAAGCCCGATTTTTGACACAAAATTTACAAATTTTGGCCAAACTATTGCTCTAGAGTATTGCTCTAAATAACGCCGGGAATCAACTCAGCGTTCAATTTTACATAGATTTAGTGGTTCCACTTCCTATATAAGTATATATGCAACAACAACAAAAAATCAAATTTTTCCCTATCAGGATTGGGCGTGTCGTGATTTTTGGCACAAAATTCAAAAATTTTGACTCAAACATTGCTCCAAAGTCTTAAATAACGCCAAGAATCAACTCAGCGTCCAATTTTACATAGATTTAGTGGTTCCGCATGCTATATATGCAAAAACAACAAAAAATCAAATTTTCCCTGTCAGGATTGGGCGCATCGTGATTTTTGGCACAAAATTCAAAAATTTTGACTCAAATATTGCTCCAAAGTGTTATACTGTAATAATATATAATGTTATATAATATAAATAACGCCAGGAATCAACTCAGCGTTCAATTTTAGGTACTTAGGTATAGTTAGTGGTCCTCCATGCCATATTTCCATGAAATAAAATTTTTCAAAATTTTCCCACGGTCCAAATGGGCGTGGCCCTGGCAACATGTTCCTATGGTCGAAAAATTTGCTTACCGGTGAATTTCGATTATTTACACCCCAAAGTACCCAAAAAAGCATGGAAGCAACTTTAATGAACTTTTGCAGCCAATTCGTATATTTTTGGCATAACTGCCCTAACTAGTTTAAAATGCAGCGCTGCACTTTTCGTGTGAGATCGGCTAATTACACAGATTGTGTTTTCATGGAAAATTTACGTAGGTACGTAAACATTAAATGCGAATTAGTTGTAGTTTTCAATTGAAACGACGCCACCTTTTATCCTTAATTACCTAAATAAAATGTTCAAAATGTCCTTTGTTATTTTTTTTACGATTGACTGTCAGAAATAAAAAACACCAAACACAATTAGTGATCTGAATGGTAGCAGAATGTTTTGCGAGGCACATTTACAAAGAAAGAAAGAACCCGGGCGATATCAAATGCGTATGAATACTGAATGAAATGAAATGCGCGCATCGCCATTTACCTTGTGGCAGCCATTCGTAGGCAATAGGGCGTGCGCGGGCATGCCCAAATGTTATGTACAAATTCGAATCATTTATCGAACATTACGTTTCAGAGTGTTTGGTTTCGTATTGTCATCGTGTTCATTCTAAACTTTCATAATTATTAGATTATTATTAACTGTTCCAATTTTCTTATACTTCCATTAATTATGTTTCTTTTTCTGCCCTGATTATACAGAAACCATTCCTTGGTCACACATATGAGTAAACTTTTTGAATTCTGAAAGCTCTGAAACCATCCTAACCCACCCGAAACCACTGAATTAACGGAGTCCACCCATTCAACCCGACAACCCATCCGATAGGTAGTCTAAAGAATAAAGATAGCTATCATGAACTACACTCATATTTATTGCGTACCATCTCACGCCTCTTTTTTGAATCTTGCTCTCCGAAACTTCCCTTTTGCCCTGTTTATGGCCCAATTTGCCATCCTTTTTCAGGCCTCAAGATATATACCTATCAAAAACGACCAGTTGGGATCCCTCGTGAAAATAATTTTAGGGAGCTGTCACATATTACGTCATCACTATATGGGGGGAGGGGGTTTTCAAATGCTTACAGTTGCAGGTAAGGGCAGGGGGAGGGAGGGAGGGGGTTTGGGGTTTGTTGACGTCAGCGAAAATTTTAAATTTTTGAAATCCTTAGGGTAGTAGGGTACGATTTCCAAAGTTTTTCGGAGTACCATTTCATTTCTGCAATATGACTATATTTCCAACTAACTGGACACGTGGCAGGCCATTTAATGATTAAATGAGGTTCGTCTATAGCAATAAGAAGCAAATTTTGCTTGTTTTTAACGAATTTAACAATATGAATCACACCACACGTTTATGACTAATATTTCATGTCTGTTGTTTCGATTCTAAATAACCAAAATTTGTTTTGAAAAAGGAGGGGTTTTGGCCACAGCTGACGTAAGCATGGGGGAGGGGTCAGCCAATGATGACATATGCTGACAGACGGAGGGGAGGGGGTTAAAAATGGGGAAAAAATGGTGACGTAATGTGTGACGGCTCCCTTATCTAAGCTAAGTATCAACCACTATCTTGGAGTCCAAAAATTTCCCTCGCTCCAAACGGATTTCAGGGGTCAGCAGCTACCCCTGATCCGAAACCACCCAACCCAACCGAACCCACCCAACCCATCCGAAACCACCTGACACGCCTGTAATGACCCAACACGCCCAAACATGTCTTCAGAGCGGTTTTGGATAGCTTCAAGTGGGTTGGGTGGTTTCGGGTGGGTTGGGTGGTTTCGGGTGGTTTCGGGTTCAGGTGGGTCGGGTGGGTTGGTTGGTTTTGGGTGGGTTGGGTGGTTTCGGGTGGGTTGGGTGGTTTCGGTAGATTGGGTGGTTTCGGTGGGTTGGGTGGGTTGGGTGGTTTCGGTAGATTGGGTGGTTTCGGGTGGGTTGGGTGGTTTCGGGTGGGTTGGGTGGTTTCGGTAGATTGGGTGGTTTCGGGTGGTTTTGGGTGGTTTCGGGTGGTTTCGGGTCGTTCCACCTTTTAGTAAAATTGTGGCTCGTTTCGGGCTGGGTTTGGGCTGGGTTCGTATTTTTCACAAAATATTTTAGTAAAAACAATGTTTTTGGGTGTTTTTGGGTGGTTTCGGGTGGTTTCGGGTGGGTTGGGTGGTTTCGGGTGGGTTGGGTGGTTTCAGGTGGGTTGGGTGGTTTCGGGTAGTTTCAGGTGGTTTCGGGTGGTTTCGGGTGGTTTCGGATCTATATTGTTATAAGGTAAAAAACGGCAAAAAATGCCACGATCTGTGCAAAAATTATTTACAAAGGTTTTGTTGTTGGAGTGTGTTCTAATGGGTCCCATGAAGGTCTCCAAAGAGTGTTAAGGTGCTACCTTGAAGGGAAAAGTCAGGAGGGCCACGCCCTTTTTCGACCGTGGGAAATTTTGAGGGAAAAATGAAAATTCAGTTTTAATAAGATATATGACATGTGGGTACCCTAAACCTATGTTTTTTGGGACGGGGAATCGATTCCAAACACTTTCAAAGTCGTATCTACCTTCCTTGACCCAAAACCGGCCACGCCCATTTTTGCGCAAGGCATTTTTGAGGTCTAAAAGCTATTTTTCAGATTAATGCGATATATGGCATGTAGGTTCTCTGAACCCATGTTTTTTGGGACGAGAAATCGATTCCACACATTATAAAAGTAGTATATACCTTCTTTGACTCAAAACCGGCCACGCCCATTTTTGTGCAAGGCATTTTTGAGGTAGAAAAGCTATTTTTAAGATTAATGCGATATATACGGCATGTAGGTACTCTAAACCCATGTTTTTTGGGACGAGAAATTGATTCCGCACATTATTAAAGTCATATCTACCTTCCTTGACCCAATATCAGCCACGCCCACTTTTTGTGTATGGGATTTTTGCCCACCATAAAGTTATTTTTAAGTTAAATACGACTTTTAGGATGTAGGTACCCTAACCAGCTAACCCATGTGTTTGAACAAAAAATAGAATCGATTCCACACATTATCAAAGTCGTACTGAACTTCCTTGATCCGTTTGTGGCCACGGCTACTTTTTGTGTTGGGTATTTTTGACCAGTCTAAAAGATATTGCTCAGTGACATAAGATATAAGGCATGTTGGTACTGTAAACATGTTATCAGAATTGATAATTGATTATCTGAGTATCTGGTCAAACTAGCTGCATTAGTTTAGGTTAGTCATTCGAGGTAACACTTCTTGATGTTCTTCCCACATAAGAGTACTGTATTGGTCTGCTATGGTCGTCCTCTACTGGTGATAGACAAAATTCTGGAAACAAAAACCAGCCCCGAAATCAAGGAGGCGCGGCAGTCAACTAGGGGGGGGGCCAACCTCGAAAAACCCCCATAAACCCCGAAAAATTAAACCCCTATTTGGCTTTTTTTATATCCACTTTGGGGTTTTGGGGTTTAAATGGGTACCATTTCAAAATAGGGCCAAAATCCACAACTAAAATGGTACCATTTCAGAAAGGGTCGAAAATCATCACCAAAAAGTGGTACCATTTGAAAAAATTCGGAAAATTTTCTACAAAATGGTACTGTTTCTCAATAAATTTTAAAATTTCTCAACAAAAATGGTACCATTTCAGAAAAGGTTCGAAAATCCTCAACAAAAATGGTACCATTTCAGAAAAGGGTTGAAAATCCTAAACAAAAATGGTACCATTTCAGATTATGGTTGAAAATCGTCAACAAAAAATGGTACCATTTCCGAGAAGTGCCAAAAATCTTCAGCAAAATTGCACCATTTCAAAAAGGGTTGAAAAGCCTCAACAAAAATGGTACCATTTCAGATTAGGGTCGAAAATCGTCAACAAAAATGGTACCATTTAAGAAAAGGGTCGAAAATCCTCAACAAAAATGGTACCATTTCAGAAAAGTGCCCAAAAAAATTTCCTGCAAAAATGGTACCATTTCAGAAAAGGGTTGAAAATCCTAAACAAAAATGGTACCATTTCAGATTAGGGTCGAAAATCCTCAACAAAAATGGTACCATTTCAGAAAAGGGCCGAAATTCCTCATCAAAAATTATGGTACCATTTCCGAAAAGTGCCAAAAATCTCCAGCAAAAATGGTACCATTTCAGAAAAGGGTTGAAAATCCTCAACAAAAAATGGTACCATTTCAGATTAGGTCGAAAATTGTCAACAAAAATGGTACCATTTCAGACAAGGGTTGAAAATCCTAAACAAAAATGGTACCATTTCAGATTAGGGTTGAAAATCGTCAACAAAAATGGTACCATTTCAGAAAAGGGTCGAAATTCCTCAACAAAAAATGGTACCATTTCAGAAAGGGTCGATTATCCTCAACAAAAATGGTACCATTTCAGAAAAGTGCCAAAATCCTCAACAAATATATGGTACCATTTGAGAGAAGAGCCGAAAATCCACAACTAAAGTAGTACCATTTTGAGAGAAAATCGAATTTTCCGACCGAAAAACGGCTATTTTATCAGTTTAGCCTCCTTAAACCCTCATAAACCCCGAAAAATTAAACCCCCATTTGCCAATTTTTATATCCACCCGGGGTTTTTCGAGGTTGGCCCCCCCCCCAACTAATGTCTAACCTATGAAAACGGGTGATGCATCCCTATTCCTCCCAGCACACTACAATTACCTTGGGAGCGAGGAATGAAATTTATTGAGGTGCTTTTCTGCTCCTGCCCGACCAGTTGAATCCTTTCCGACTGCTACTGTCAAAACTTTCTCCACTTCTCTGTTTGTTGTGTTCTCTGCTAGATCGAGGCTCTGCTGTTATTGAGGTGAAGAGCTGAAGAGTTCATCAATCTTCACTCACTGGCTTTGAATTTTTCTCTCCGTCTTTCACTGGGGTCGATAAATTTATTAAAATGTCAGTCATTCACTCCTCCTTTCCATCCTGGATAGAAAGGATAAATGGACATCCACTTATGTTAATCTCAATTCAATGCCCAGCTGCCCTTCAAGATTTCTATGGCAGTGTATTTGTCTGAATACTTCCTTGTCTGCTATCCCTGTCGGCATTCAACTTGATCCCCATTCTTCACGACATGCCCAACCTTAAAACCTAACCTCTTGTTTTCTGCTCGGTCATTCTGTTAACCTGAGCACAGTGGGTTTTCTCTCTTTCCCTGCTTATCATTTCAGCCGTGCCCATATCTTTTAGCCGGAGCACGTTCGTTGTGTCCGAGTGTCCCACTATCACGAAGCCATTGCCAAGCGACCTCTGGAACGCTATCCTCTCGGCGAAATATCACTTTCAATGGTTCATTGGCAAAATTCCTGTTGTATATATTTTTTTGTAGTAGAATTTCTGAAATTGTGTGGGAAAGCAGCCAGAAGCCTGGTCAGCCGAGAAGTGAGTTCCTCACAATTGGTCTTTTGTGGCACCCCACATGTACAAATCTAATTGGATGTATCTCTACAATTTATCCTGGATTTAGAGTACATACCTAAATGGGTGACTTATCACTTTTGGTCGCTGGGAAAGGAAACATGACGTCCGCTTGCTTACGTTAGGTGATCAAACATTTTATCTGGTAAAATAACTTTCTTGGAATGGAGTCAAATTCGGGTGGGTTCAGTGTTTGCTGGTTCTGCTGCACAACCAACACTCCTCGATCCTAGGCAAACTGCTCAACCTTTAGCTTTATCCCTGGAGAAGAACCCTCCGCCCTTGCACACCATCTCCTGTCTATCCCCATGTATGCATTATGTATGTGTGCACCTTGGTAGGTGCTGGATGCCGTGGCAAGACCCTTCACAAGCGACTGAGGGGTGGCGACCACATTAGGCGAAAGCAAGAGCAAATCCAATAGCCTGTGCAGCAGAGGACAGATAGCTCAGAGACATAGCGGTTGTATATCAATATCGACCATTGGGTAATAGACCCCAATGACCACAGATAAGAGGATTGTCAGCCAATAAATACGCAAAAATTGGGGGTGGCCGGTTTTGAGTCAAAGAAGGTATATACTACTTTTGGGGGGGGGCCAACCCCCATAAACCCCCGGTGGATATCGAAAAATGGCAAATGGGGGTTTAATTTTTGGGGGTTTATGGGGGTTTATGGGGGCTTAATTTAGTTAAATTTTGCTGTTTTATGACTGATTTTGTTCACGATTTTTGGCATTTTACGGAATGGTACCATTTTTTGTTGACGATTTTTGGCCTTTTTTTTGACCATTTTTTGTTGATGAATTTCGGCCCTTTTCTGAAATGGTACCATTTTTCAGCGATTTTCAAGCCTTTTTTTTGAAATGGTACCATTTTCTGTTGCGCATTTTCGAACCTTTCTTGAAATGGTACCATTTTCGGCCATTTTTTGAAATGGTACCATTTTTTATTGGCGATTTTCAAGCCTTTTCTGAAATGGTACCATTTTTTGTTGACGATTTTTGGCCCTATTTTGAATAGGTGCACCATCATGAGCATCTATCTGTTCATGCTCTACATTCACCTCACTTACACTGCAGTCAAGCAGTTGGTCTAGCAGTGGACTGACTTGAGATACTGAAACACAGAAATATTAGAAATGTATAAAATAGTGATTGTATTTGTTATAGCATTAATCAAGATACAAACTTATGGACTAGATCTGAAAAGAAAATATGAAAAGGGTCTTATATAATCATGACATCCTACAACATTGAAGATTTTCGACCTTTTTCTGGAAAATTAAACCCCCATAAACCCCCAAGTGGATATCGAAAAAGGCAAATGGGGGTTAAATTTTTGGGGGTTTATGGGGGTTTATGGGGGTTGGCCCCCCCTACTTTTATAATGTTTGGAATCGATTTCTCGTCCCAAAAAACATGGGTTCAGAGTACCTACATGCCATATATCGCATTAATCTGAAAAATAGCTTTTAGACCTCAAAAATACCTTGTGCAAAAATGGGCGTGGCCGGTTTTGGGTCAAGGAAGGTAGCTACGACTTTGAAAGTGTTTGGAATCGATTCCTCGTCCCAAAAACATGGGTTTAGAGTACCTACATGCCATACATCGCATTTCACTGAAAAATACCTTTGTGGCGGTCAAAAATCCCATACGCAAAAAGTGGGCGTGGCCGGTTTTGGGGCAAGGAAGGTAGATACGACTTTAATAATGTGCGGAATCGATTTCACGTCCCAAAAAACATGGGTTTAGAGTACCTACATGCCATATATCGCATTAATCTGAAAAATAGCTTTTAGACCTCAAAAATGCCTTGCGCAAAAATGGGCGTGGCCGGTTTTGGGTCAAGGAAGGTAGATACGACTTTGAAAGTGTTTGGAATCGATTCCCCGTCCCAAAAAACATAGGTTTAGGGTACCCACATGTCATATATCATATTAAAACTGAATTTTCATTTTTTCCCCAAAATTTCCCACGGTCGAAAAAGGGCGTGGCCCTCCTGACTTTTCCCTTCAAGGTAGCACCTTAACACTCTTTGGAGACCTTCATGGGACCCATTAGAACACATTCCAACAATAAAACCTTTGTAAATAATTTTTGCACAGATGGTTTCATTTTTTCTCTTATAATTGGGTGGTTTCGGGTGGGTTGGGTGGATTCGGGTGGTTTCGGGTGGTTTCAGGTCGTTCCACCTTTTAGTATCAACGGTAAATCACTCTTTCCTACTATCAAAACTGCACAAAAAGTATGGTCTAACTGGCAATGTGCTAGGATGGTTTACGTCATACCTCAAGGATCGCTCTTTTACAGTGACTGTCAACAACTACAAGTCAGGAAAATGCTTCATTTGTATTGGTGTACCACAAGGGTCTATACTTGGGCCAATATTGTTTATTCTCTATACAAAGGAAGTAGAACTCATAGCCAGGAAATATGGATTCAAGATACACATGTTTGCTGATGACAATCAGATATATAATTGAATTTAATCCTCTTGTCCATGATATGAAAGACATAGCCCTGATCGATATCATTGGGAACGAAGGTCTAAATGGGGACGACAAAATCTCACAGAATTTTATGTCATTTATTTTATGTCATTTACAGAAGAAATTATAAAAACTCACTTTCGCTCTCTGGAAAATTCTACACTGTGATTGATACATGTCATTCTATTTCCTCCCGTTCCCATATCTCATAACATGGTGTTATTTTTAGAGCTTGATGCACTTATCACGGTAAGGCATAATATGCTACTGAATATGATGTAGTCCTCTAATTTCCTCTCTTGTGTTCTACTTGAGGCTCCCGACGATAAGTCTAGCGTTACCCCCGCGGTATCGCGCCGTTCCTCACTTTCCATACGTAAAGCTATGATATTAATGATTTTTGGAATCAGAGGATGTCTTTAATTAATCGAATTTGATGTTGTCCTCTTCTCACCTCGTTGCAAAAAGTGGAGGTTCAACGTCATCAACTCAACACATCGTTCTATGATAATTACAACATTTTATTAACCGCCGACTTATGATCTGTGGGCATATTAATCCTTGGTGGATATCAAGCTTGGTGTATCATAATAATGAGTATTCAACCGCAATGAATAATTTCCTATGGAACTAGAGGGTAAATGCGAAAGGCTATGATGAGGATCAGCACCTTAAAATAATTGTGATAATTTCAAACCATATTCATAAATCATATGGCGCATTATGAAATCAAATTTTATCATGATAGGCCACAATTCGTTCATTTTGGCTGAAGTGGACTGTGGAGCCATTGCTAATGCTACCATTGTACATCAAAGCTTAAATTTGTTACTTTACACGTCGCCTTTTCCGCGCTGTACGGTATTATGTAGATAAAAATTTTTGCTAATTAATAAAAGTTAATTCAATTAGGACATCCTTCGAAATTTTTGGGGACGACCAATTAACAATGATATCGATCTGGGAGACATAGAGAGCAAAATCATCAATTGTCTCAGTGATATCAAAGCCTGGATGACAAGAAATCACCTGTGTCTCAATTCCACAAAAACAGAAGCAATTATCATCAAGCAAAAAAATGTTTACAATGCCAGTGGGTCACATTCCATCAAAGTTAATAACTATAATGGGGAAACTATTGAACCAGCTGCCAGTAGTGTCAAGAGTCTTGGAGTTTACTTTGACCAGTACCTTTGCTTTGATGACCATGTTAACACAGTGATTCAGGCATGTAATATGCATCTGAGAAACTTGAGAGTCATTGGCAATAAACTTTCTTTTGATTTAAAGAAGCAATTGATTCATTGTTTGATCTTCTCTAGATTACATTATTGCAATGGACTACTGTATGGTCTTCCAGCTCAAGTACTAAAGAAACTTCAGAAAGTCCAGAATTCCTGTGTCAAGTTCCTCTTTGGAAGCAGAATCAAAAAATTTGACCATGTTACACCATTCCTTAGAGAAGCCCATTTTCTGCCTATAAAGGAAAGAATTGACTTCAAAATTGCCTTAAACACCTTCAAGTGCATGAATAACATTGCCCCTGAATATCTAAGGAATTGTATTGAAGTCAAACAGCAACCTCCTAAAACACTGAGAACTGAGCTTGACTACTTCCTACTAGAGGTACCACCTGTTGCTAACTATAATAATAAATAAATAAATTTTGCTATTATGAAGCACTACTATAAAGCAAGCTTATACTCAGTAGTGCTGAGCTAGAATGAAAGCTAAAATGCTAAGCTAAGAGATAACAGACCGAAAAGATCCCAAATGCATCAAGCGAAAACTATGAACACAAATGCCCTAGAATACTACTATAAATGAAAAAATAAATTAAATTAAATAAAGTGATATCAAAACACATAACTACATAAGGAAAATCATGCAATTAATTTCTTCACGTCAACAGTCGATAAGTTAAATAAATAAGTTTTTAACATTCTTTTAAATGAGTCAACATCATTAGCTGTAATTATTTCAATAGGCAATCGATTCATCAACTTAGGACCAATAACACTAAATGAATGTTTACCATGCATTGAGTTATGAAAAGGAACAATAAGTTTAAGATGATGACCATGATATTCATAATTAAAAAGTTCTTGAAGATAGTTAGGAGCAAGACCAATAACTGATTTGTAAGACAAAAGGCCTAGTTTAAATATAACACGCTTTCTAACATCAAGCCAATGTAGTTCATGTAAGTCATTTTGCAAGTGATCATGCTTATATTTTCCAGTAACTGTTTTGGAGCATGCATTCTGTATCAGTTGGAGCTGATAGAGTAGCTTCTCTGAAACACCGAAGTACAAAGCATTACAGTAATCTAAACATGAAACCACCAAAGCATTGACAACAGTTTTCAATTGATCTTCTCTAAGCAGGAATCGAATTTTGTTGATGTTTCGAATTGTCCTAAATGATCTCTTCTTCAGCTCAAGAATCTGCTTATTTAATGTCAGTGTTGAGTCCATGTAAATACCTAGATTTTTAACATTTGGCACAAATCTGATGGAAATGCCCATAGGAAAGTTTATCCCTCCAATCTTTAAGTTTATCATATTCAAGATTTTACTTGGGCCAAACAAAATAAATTCAGTCTTTGATTCATTTAGCTGCAAATAGTATTGATTCATCCACTGTCTTATTTTGTCAAAGCATTTTTGGATTTCGTACACCAATACAATATATTGTTCAGATGGCTCAAAAGACATATATATCTGATGATCATCAGCATATCCATGAATTGAAAAGCCCAGACTCCTGATGTATTTATAGATGGATCTAACATATATATTGAACAACACAGGACCCAGCACTGAACCCTGAGGCACTCCAAACTTGATCAGTATTTCATCAGATACAGTGTTATCAAGACGAACTCTCTGAGATCTACCAGTAAGAAAACTCCTAAACCACTTCAGCACTGTCCCTTTCAGACCAATTTCATTTTCAAGGATGGTTAGTAGCAGATTATGGTCAACTGTGTCGAATGCTGCACTGAGGTCCAACATCATCACTTCATCATGATTGTACATGTCTTCTGATCTGCAGCAACCAAAAGATCATTCCAAATTCTTACTAGTAGGGTCTCAGTGCTATTATCTTTCTTGTAGGCTGACTGCTCCTCGCAATTCAGGTTATTCCTAGAGAGATGGTCGTTCAGCCTTTTAAGTACAACCCTCTCAATGAGTTTCCCCAAGAAAGTAAGATTTGACACAGGTCTGAAGTTTTTCAAAGTGTTAACATCAAGGCTATCACTTTTCAACAATGGTATGACATCAGCCAGCTTCACCCCATCCATACATCCAGTCACCAAGGAAAGGTTGACCATGTGGACTAATGTGGGTAAAATGCCCTCAAGATTCTCACTATAAAGAACACCAGGAAGAAGATCTGCAGGTGAACATTTTATGCCACTGTCTGCTATAATTTCCTTGATCTCAACCAAAGATGTTGGCTCAAATTCATACAAATATTGCGACTGAGAATCCTGCTTAAAATCATGGTACTTTCTTCTTGAAGTCATCCCTGATCTTATTTTGGAAATTTTATCTTCAAAGAATTGATTGAAAGTGTTAGCCAGTTCTGACAAGTCATCAGTGAAATCAGGAAAGTCTTTAGATTTTTCACGATCAAGCTCCTTGTTAACCAGTTGGTAGAGTGTTTTTGGGTTGCCCTGTGCTCTGTGTAACAAATTGGAGAAATATTCCTTCTTCTTTTCAGTAGCTAGTTCAGTACATTCCCTGCAAAGATCTTTGTATTTTATCTGGTTGTCAATTGATCTACTCTTTACCCTTTCGGCCTTCCTCCGTTCTTTCCTAAGTTTCCTATACTCAGAGTCAAACCATGGAGCTTCATTTACAATTGAAACAGTTTTACTGGTAAGTGGAGCATACTCATCCAGCAGCTTTGTAGTACTGAGTGAAAGTTTACTAACTGCATCCTGGAAAGATAGCTTATCTTGAAGACACTGAGTGAAAATTCTGTTCAGATTTTCTATGAAATCAGGGTCATCTTTAACATCCTTCAGCTTTCTAAACACTATTTCTTTGAAGTACTTTTTCTCAAAGGACAGCTCAAAATTACAGTATGTTAGGAATATTGTTCAATCAAAAATAGATATTATCAACTTCGTTCAATATCCTAACATTAATTACAAATACCAGTATTCCCCTGATATACAGTACCTATACACTTATACACTTGCAAAAGGTATAATGTATATACCTCTCTAAATACAATACGCAGAAAATGAATTACTTGGAAGCAGCTGTGCTACTGCTGCTGATCAGCACCAGCCCGTATACAGGGTCACGTGAAGGTCACGTGTGGGTCAAGTGAGAGGTACCAAATTACCAAACGCATACGTATGAACATTACGTATGAATCATAGGTATGAACCTGGATAGGTAACTGGATATGTAACCGGATACGTAGCTGGATACGTAGCCGGATAGGTAGCCGGATAGGTAACCGGATACATAGCCCTAGCTGGATACGTAATCGGATAGGTAACCAGATAGGTAGTCGGATACGTGGCCGGATACGTAGCCGGATACGTAGTCGGATACGTAGACCCCTGGATATAGTATATAAGGGCAGCTCTCAGCAGCACTGCAGAACTTTATTTTACCGCTTGCTGATCTTTGATGTTACGTGTATTGTAATATCATTTACATTTTATATTTGTTAACCCAAACTCTCGTTTCCCTGTCTCCCTGATACTCATCTACGTTACTGTCAAGAAACTCTGATTCAAGAAGAGAAACAGCACGACAGTAACAATTGGCGCGAACTTCCAAAAAGAACCTCAAGACCGAAAAAGAATCACGAACTCAAAAGTTGAAATATGTCTCAACCGACAGCAGAAGACTTCAAAAAGCTCAAGGACGAGTTGAAGGAACTGAAAACAACACGACTCAAGCTTCCAGCAAAAGCACCACAAGTCTACAAAAAGTCAGATGGAGACTTCGCAGCATATGCTGGCATACTCCTGAACTACTTCAAGGTTATGTCAGTGCATCCAGAAGAGAGACCAAAGCTACTTCTGACGTACCTTTCACCACAAGATTTCGAAGCAGTAGTACAAGTTTATCCTGCAGAGAAACTTGCTACTGAGAACTACGATGCAGTAGTAGAGAAAGTTTCGAAAATACTCAGTGAAAACATCACCAGGGCGACTGCATGCTCAAAGCTGATGAAACTGAAGCAGGGAAAAATGACGATGACTGATTTTCTGAAAAAGTTGGAGCACTATGGGAAATTGGCATTCCCTGAAGCTAATATGATTGATGCGAAACTACGATGCATGTCTAGCAGTCTACAGGCAAATTGTCGGAGCAAGATCCTGGCATATGAAATACACAATTTCATACAGGAAAAAAGCACACAAACAACGCAGCCTGACTTTTCAGAGGTTTCCCTGAAAGCCATAGAGCTAGACCAGATTCTCGGGAACAAAGAAGACTACTCTGACGGAGAATTGGATGAAAAATCCCCGGCAGCCAGTCTTTTCAACGTGATGAACAAGCCGAGATTTCCAAAAAAGGAGACGAGAAAGTGCTACAATTGTGGAATTACCGGCCATCTCAAAGCAACCTGTTGGAAAAAGGGAAACTCTAGCCAACATAATAAACAAGGAAAATCGAACAATTTTCAGAAGAAGAACAACCATTATGGACGAAACTACCAGAACAGACGTCCGAATAATCCTCCACAGAACAGTGGCAAGGTACATATGCTTGACACCACGGATCTACAGAGCTTGGATTTAAACTCCAACAGCCTACAGCCGGAGAAAGAGCTTCTGCTGTAGGCCTTGACAACGGGACGGTGATTGGAGCGGTTGAAGACGAGACAAAGACCATCCACCCTCGTGTTCAGTGTACGATTAACGGCAAACATGCAACAGCTATTTTGGACACTGGAAGCCCCATTTCTATTGTGAGTAGACATTTAGCCGATAGGGTAGAGCGGGGTAACTTTGAACACGGGGTAACTTTGAACAGCTTGGGGTAACTTTGAATTTTCCTGGGGTAACTTTGAACAGCAAATAAATCAATTCCATTTGCTTCCATATCATACCTTATTTCATACATTCAACAATTAATGGGATTTTAGAACAATTCTGCCACCCATAGAAGTCATTTGGTTTCATTATTGCTTGTTCTGAGCAATTTCATGGAAAAGTCCTTCAAATCGATTTTTTCGGCTATCAGTTCAGATTTGGTAATCAATTTCATAATCAATTGTAAGTACACTTTTTGTCAGATTATATCTTGCATCAGTAATGTGTTTTTGTTTAAATTTGAGACTTTGTTTGATTTTTATTTTAGATATTTTCATGCAGGTAATTTCCTACTTATGCTTTTATGGATTTGATTTTAAAAGGCCTTGATCCACCTCAAATTTGTCCGGGCATCAATGATGGGGCTTTATTTTTTGTAATAATTCAGTAGATACATGTTGAAAGTTGGCTTTGGCTAGCCAAATCATAATCTAGAGGACCTCATGCAAAATTGTATCTGGAAAAAATATTAGCGAATTGGGGTAACTTTGAACACTTTCCAAAAGTGGTCAAATCTCATTGCCCAAAGGAAGTTTTTGTAAGAATGGCATATAAAGAAGCATCATTAGCATGTTTTAAATCCAATTTAGCATAATTCGAAGCAAAAAAGCACAAAAATTTTTTGGGGTAACTTTGAACAACACTTTTGAATGGGCGTGGCCATGGTTTCACCATCTGAATTGATGAAATGAATTATGTGGTAATGAACTTTTCATTGACCCAGAATTTGTCCAAAACATAAAAATCTATATCCAGGAGGCTTCTAATTGGTTTAATTGGGTGTTCAAAAGTTACCCCAGGGCCGGGTAACTTTGAACAACTTTGTTGCAAATTTGATCACGTGATCACGGCTCTGTTAGTACAAACTGACACATCTCACATACCAGGTTTATTAGCCAGGGCCCCTAATGGTTATAAGAACACACGAACTTTTTGGCATGTGTTCTATTTTCAGAGGGCAGTTAGAAAAACTGAAAAATCGTTCAAAGTTACCCCGCTCTACCCTACATTCAGTTTGAATTTCTCTGAAAAATCAAATTTAACAAATTTGATTAAGTGGAACGAAATTACACGTTTTAGGCATAAGTAGGGATGTGAAAATCAAAATTGAAAATAGCGTGTTTAAAATTGATTTAACTGTCATCAATAACATTGACGATAAAACGTTATTACTAGGACTAGATTTTATCAAAATCAGTGGACTTATCTTAGATTTTGCTAACGGAAAACTTACTAAGTCGAAATTTAATAATAACCACAAACTTGTTTCTAAATTGGAAACTACTGATCATTACAAAATTAAACCTTTTTCGACTGAAATAATTTTTGCGAAAGTTAATATACCAAATTTGAGAATTTGGGCCGAAATTTAGAAGAATTTTCTTGCACAAATTTAGTCTTGAAACAACATGCTAAATTTGGCGACACTATAATCTATGAAGTTATTAATACTTCTCCGAATACAATTGATCTTGAAAAAGAACAAATTTTAGGCATATCTTACGAAAATTCTAAGAATATAAATGCAGTTAAAACAGAAAATGTACCTAAATCATCTGCAGAACGGGCAAATTTCTTGATAAAAAGCCCCCTGCCAGATTAGAACAACGCCACACAAGGTATTGAATTCGCCACACTATATAAATAATCGCATTGTTAAGATTATATTCGCCACAGGCCACACCCTATGCGTTAACTTTATAAGAATGCGTGTAAAGTGATGGGTAATATTCGCCACACTAGCATTATATTCGCCAAAGTGGTCGCAAGTTTATGAATACACGCAATGCTAAGGAAATATTCGCCTGTTTTATAAACAATATTCGTAGACTATTTTTCGCTGTGCTATGAAAATATTCGCCTACTAGGTAACACATTTATTATTACAGAATATTTCGCCGTGTTAGGAAAATATTCGCCTATTGGGTAACACATTCATTCTTAGAGAATATTTCGCCGTGTTTGGAAAATATTCGCCAGTTGGGTATCAAATTTCTTCTTGGAAAACATTTCGCCGTCTTAATGAAATATTCGCTGTATGTTATGATAACATGTAAACTCTAAATTACACACATCAACCCCACCCTGACCTTGATTCACATCTGTACAAAATGTGTTCTAACTTGACCCCTGAAAATGTTCTTTTTAATATTATGAGCAGATGATGATTGATGTATTGATGTACACAAAGTTGCACTTGGCAATACAGACCCACTGTGTATAATGTAAATTCAAGCAATTATACTTTTCGGATTACGGTAAACACATCATAATGTCATATTGGTTTGTTATAGCCTAACGGAGAGCCCGTTTTCATATTATCATTAAGGCATAACATAGCGAGGTTTAGAACATAGGAATCAGATTGACTACGAGGGGAGAACGACTTAGAAGCAGTATTGGGATTGGGAGAGCTCGGCTTAGTTTGGCGTGAAAGAGCCCAACTTAGTATTGGGGATCCTAACTTAGTGTGGGGAGCCAGATTTTTTATAGCCAATGGTGAATTGGGGAGCCCGAATTCGTATGACCAATCGAGGAACCCGACTTAGTATCATATGGATCCCGACCTACCATCATGGGCAGCCCGAGTCAGTATGTGGAGCCAGAATTGCCGACAGAATTAAAGTGACATAGGTAGTGACTTAATATGTGGAGCCCGTCTCATCTTTTATGGGGAGCCCAACCCAGTATCACGAGGAATCGCAACTTACTTATTTACTAATTCAGCCTCCCATACTAATTCAGGCTTCTCATACTATTACTAAGTTGGGCCCACATCCAGAAACACGCGAGTCCGTGAGTCTGACTCGGAGGAAATTGATTTTGAGAGGAAATTTTTGATGGTTTGAGAGGAATTTTCTTTATGAAAATGTTACTTTTTATTCTGACGGCAGAGGACAATGTTCTAAGAGAATATTTCGCCGTTTTGGAAAATATTCGCCAATTGGGTATCAAATTTCTTCTTGGAAAACAATTCGCCGTCTTAATAAAATATTCGCCGTATGTTATGATAACATGTACACTCTAAATTACACACATCAACCCCACCCTGACCTTGATTCACATCTGCACAAAATGTGTTTTAACTTGACTCCTGAAATTTTTATTTTTAATATTATGAGCAGATGATGTATTGTTGTACACAAAGTTGCACTTAGCAATACAGACCAAATTATTACTGTGTATAATGTAAATTCAAGCATTTATACTTTTCGGATTAAACACAATATCATAATGTCATATTGGTTCGTTATAGCCTAACGGAGAGCCCGTTTTCATATTATCATGGGGGCATAATATATTAATATAGCGAGGTTTAGAACAGATTGACTACGAGGGGAAAGCGACTTAGAAGCAGTATTGGGATTGGGAGAGCTCGGCTTAGTTTGGCATGAAAGAGCACAACTTGGTATTGGGGATCCTAACTTAGTGTGGGGGAGCCAGATTTTTTATAGCCAATGGTGAATGGGGGAGCCCGAATTTGTATGACCAATGGAGGAACCCGACTTAGTATCATATGGATCCCGACCTACCATCATGGGCAGCCCGAGTCAGTATATGTGGAGCCAGACTTGCCGACAGAATAATAAAGTGACATAGGTAGTGACTTAATATGTGGAGTCCGCCTCATCTATTATGGGGAGCCCAACCCAGTATCACGGGGAACCGCAACTTACTTATTTACTAATTCTGCCTCCCATACTAAATCAGGCTCCTCATACTATTACTAAAGTACTAAGTTGTTAGTTGGGCTCCCCTCATACTAAGTCGGGCACCCCGGTACTATGTTCGGCTCCCACATACTAAGTCCGGTGTCCCCATGGTCATATTATTAAGCCAGGCTCCCCATAAGTTAAGACATTAGGTCGGGCTCCCCCGTACTAAGTAGGGCTCCCTCGTACTAAGTCAGGCTCCCCCTACTATGTCGGGCTCCCCCTACTATGTCGGTCTCTCTCTACTATGTCGGGCTCCCCCGTACTAAGTTGGGCTCTCCAGTCCCCATACTAAGTCATTAAGTCGAGCTCTCTCATATGTCGTGCTCCACTGTCGCTATACTAAGTCAGGAACCCCATACTTAGTCCCCATACTAAGTTGGGATCCCCATACAGAGTTGGGCTCCCCCTTACCAAGTCGGGCTCCCACATACTAAGCCAGGTTGCCCATACTAAGTCAGGTTGCCCATACTAAGTTGGGCTACCCATTCAAAGTTGGGCTGTACCCACTACCCATTCTAAGTTGGGCTACCCATACTAAGTTGGGCTACCCCATACTACAGCTCGGGCTCCTTCGTACAGTACTAAGTTAGGCTTCCACATACTAAGTTGGTTCCCCTATGTTCGATACTAAGCCGGGCTCCCCATTCTTATTCGGTATCCCCGATACTAAGTCGGGCTTCCTAACGCCACGTCGGGCTCCCTGTACTATATTGAGCTCCCCCACGAATTATGATACTAAGCCAGGCTCTCCCGCACTATGTCGGGCTCCTAACTTACTGGTTACTAAGTCGGGCTCCCCCATAAAGAGTTGGGCTCCCAAATACTAAGTCGAGTTCCCCCATGGCCCAAATTAAGTCAGGGTCCCCATAGTAATTCGGGCTCCCCCATACTAAAATACTAACTCGGGCTCCCCCATACTAACTCGGGCTCTCCGTACTAAGTCGAGCTCCCCGACTTAAGGCCTAAGGGGGCCGGGGGGTCTAAACTCTGTATGGGGATCCCAACTTAGTATGGGGACTAAGTATGGGGTTCCCGACTTAGTATAGTGACAGTGGAGCACGAAATTTGAGAGAGCTCGACTTAGTGACTTAGTATGGGGACTGGAGAGCCCAACTTAGTACGGGGGAGCCCGACATAGTAGGGGCAGCCCGACTTAGTACGGGGGAGCCCGACATAGTACAGGCAGCCCAACTTAGTATGAGGGAGCCCTACTTAGTATACTGGGAGCCCTAATTTGTATGAGAGAGCCGAGAGCCCGACTTAGTATGGGGACCCCGACCTAATGACCTAACGTCTTGACTTATGGGGAGCCTGGCTGAATAATATGAGCCATGGGGACACCGGACTTAGTATGTGGGAGCCGAACATAGTACCGGGGTGCCCGACTTAGTATGAGGGAGCCCAACGGCCAACTTAGTAATAGTATGAGGAGCCTGAATTAGAATGGGATGCTGAATTATTAAATAAGTAAGTTTCGGTTCCCCGTGATACTTGGTTGGGCTCCCCATAAAAGATGAGGCGGACTCCACATATTAAGTCACTTTAATTCTGTCGGCAAGTCTGGCTCCACATACTGACTCGGGCTGCCCATGATGGTAGGTCGGGATCCATATGATACTAAGTCGGGTTCCTCCATTGGTCATACAAATTCGAGCTCCCCCATTCACCATTGGCTATAAAAAATCTGGCCCCCCCCACACTAAGTTAGGATCCCCAATACTAAGTTGGGCTCTTTCACGCCAAACTAAGCCGAGCTCTCTCAATCCCAATTCCCAATACTGTTTCTAAGTCGCTTTCCCCTCGTAGTCAATCTGATTCCTATGTTCTAAACCTCGCTATGATATGCCCCCATGATAATATGAAAACGGGCTCTCCGTTAGGCTATAACGAACCAATATGACATAATGATGTGTTTAATCCGAAAAGTATAAATGCTTGAATTTACATTATACACAGTTGGTCTGTATTGCTAAGTGCAACTTTGTGTACAACAATACATCATCTGCTCATAATATTAAAAAGAAAAATTTCAGGAGTCAAGTTAGAACACATTTTGTACAGATGTGAATCAAGGTCAGGGTGGGGTTGATGTGTGTAATTTAGAGTGTACACTGTACATGTTATCATAACATACGGCGAATATTTTATTAAGACGGCGAATTGTTTTCCAAGAAGAAATTTGGTACCCAACTGGCGAATATTTTCCAAACACGGCGAAATATTCTCTAAGAATGAATGTGTTACCCAATAGGCGAATATTTTCCTAACACGGCGAAATATTCTGTAATAATAAATGTGTTACCTAGTACAGGCGAATATTTTCATAGCACAGCGAAAAATAGTCTACGAATATTGTTTATAAAACAGGCGAATATTTCCTTAGCATTGCGTGTATTCATAAACTTGCGACCACTTTGGCGAATATAATGCTATTGTGGCGAATATTACCCATCACATTACACGCATTCTTATAAAGTTAACGCATAGGGTGTGGCCTGTGGCGATATAATCTTAACAATGCGATTATTTATATAGAGTGGCGAATTCAATACCTTGTGTGGCGTTGTTCTAATCTGGCAGGGGGCTATAAAACAACTTAATGTCGAGAAACACTCAGAATTATCGCGAACACAAAAAGTAGCAGTTGCTAATTTATTGAAAGAATATCACAATGTTTTTGCGATTGATGAATGTGACATAGGAAATGTGAAAAATTATGCTCACGTGATAAAAATTACTAGTGAACAAGAACTCATTAAAGGTAATCGCACATATCCTGTACCATTAAAATTTCTAGATTCTGCAAAACGTGAACTTGATCGATTAGAACGTCTAGGTGTGATATACAAAGCTAAAACAAAATTTTCCATCCCATCATTTTTCATTAAAAAGGCTAATGCACCAGATAAAGTACGTCTTATCAATGATAGTAGGCATTTAAATTTGCTGACGACACCAGAAATTGCTTGCATTCCAGCCACAGAACTAGTTTTGACAAGTTTTAATGAAAATAACGCACAAATTTTCTGCAGTATTGATATCTCTGACGGTTTTTATTCCATCCCTTTAGATAAGAAATCTCAAGAGTATTGTAGTTTTACAATCCCTAACATAGGTTCCTATTCATTTGCTAAACTACCGCTAGGTCTTAGTGGTTCACCTAGTTCAATGAGTTTTGTCATGAGTAGAGCATTGAGTGGCGTAAAAAATTGTCTTGTATATGTCGACGATTTTTTGTTGTATGCTAAGGACGTAAATGAACTGATTAGCATACTCAAAGAAGTTTTAATAAGATTGCAAGAAAACGGTCTACTAATCAGTGTTCGTAAAATGAAATTTGGGCTAAGAGAAATTTCCTTTCTAGGTTTTAATGTAAGTTGTAAAGGTGTCAGACCAATTGAAGACAAAGTAGCTGCCATTAAATTACTACAACCGCCAACCACTAAGAAAGGTTGTCAAGCTGTCATAGGTAGTTTGAATTACTATAGCAGGTTTATAAAGAATTTCAGTGAGAAAATTCGACCTTTGATTGACTGTATTAAACAGCCAAAACTATACTCGGCGTATTTGAAATTGGCGGATCGAATAGAACATCCGCGCCGGCTCAAGAGTACGCCTGGTCACGTGACATCATGACATTGGCCAATCAGAGGGCAGTAGCAGACGCTGGGCGCGCGCAACTCAGCGCGTTCTCAGACAGATAATCCTTGAAAGCTTGAACGCAGGACAGTCGTATCCGCTGCGAGGTACTCACGAATTGGAGACTGGACAAAAAGAGACCCAAGTATAGTGCTTCCACCTTAACCCGAACCATATGCTTTGAAATGTAACAGATTTATGAGTAACGCTTTGCTTGTTTCAACACTCAACTGCTTGGTCAAGCGATAAAAATATCAAACGAGACGGAGTTCTTCCTCATTACCTAGGTCATGAGTCATCTCACGATCTCAATGCTGTCACTGTGTTAGAGCTGCAGCGATAGTACTTTCTACCTGGACTTCAATTTGCATTTTCTCATATACCGTAAAGTAATATTTCCTTGTGTTTAAAGAATCATGACAGATCTCGATATTGTTGCAATTTTATGCTGTAAAAATTTGGAGCTGATATACCTTGTCTACCTTCAAATAGTCTGATCACTGTCCGACGTCCAAAAAGCAAATTTAAAAGCTTGTCTGTTATTATTTTATTCTCATTAAACTGAGTAATCACATTGTACGTAGCACACATAACAACGGAGAGACAAGGCATAGATTGTGCGATTGGCCATGGCAGAGCCTATTTCATTATCAGAAACACTATCATTGAATGTATTGTAGTCCGACAATTTGTTTTGATTATGCTTTACCTACATTGTAATTCAAAAAGCACGTTACAGGCTTCCCCATAATAATCTTAACTTTAAACCATTTACCATTTCAGGTAACCCGACTATCGTCAGGTGAAACAAAGTCAGTGATCGGCTGATCATGAATCTGGGATTCAAAATCTAGCTGTATCGCTGAGTATGAATTTCAAATTTGAAATTTGTTTCCAGTTCAGATATCTTCCAAATTTATGGCCCCGATAAAGATATTTCCTTGTGTTTCGATCCAATTAGTATCTACTGAAAATCACATAGAAGCATGGTTTTGGTCGCTAAATCAGTAGCATTTTCGCTTGTTTTCATCCCACAAGCAATTTAAAAGATTTTGGAAACTCACAATGCGTTGATATAAGCCTGCTGCACACTTAAAACAACATAATTATGATTTCAGGCGACTCGCATGCTACACTCATGGGTGAAGATAAAGCTCTTGGAGGAAGCCGGTTACAGTGCATCATATCATCTCCGTGGTCCAGTCCCAACCTGATCTGTAGAGGTAAGTAAGTTTTAAAGTACTCATCTGACCGAGCAAACACGAAGCATTGCCTTTATTTATAAACTGTGGGCTTCATTTTTTTACATTTCTAACGACTATTGATAGCGGTATCCTTATGGAAGTAGGATTTGAAATTCTAGCTTCCCGTCCCTCTAAATTTGTAATAGAAAAAAAAATGGTGGCAGACCAGCCTCGAACTGGGGGTACCCTGTTTGCTAAGCCGCTATAGTACCATTCGGCTATCACGGATATGCTCTACAAGTATTTTGATGCACCATATTCACAATTTTGTAATTCGAACACAACTTTTCGAAATTGCAAGATTTTTCTTTCCTAGGCCATTTCCACTTGCAAACTCAATACCTACCCAATTTGAGAGTCAAAT
The DNA here is from genome assembly GCA_011033025.1 of Beroe forskalii. Classification (NCBI taxonomy): domain Eukaryota; kingdom Metazoa; phylum Ctenophora; class Nuda; order Beroida; family Beroidae; genus Beroe; species Beroe forskalii. Next base: position 315,772 of record WFMF01000079.1, on the reverse strand, counting down.
AACTCTGGTGTACGACATTTCTCCCGTTCTCCCGGTGGGAAGCTAGAATATCAAGTCGTACTGTCATAAGGATACCACTACCACTATAGTCGATCTATGATAATATCCTATCGGTGGCTGGTTCTTTTGTTGATCTGATGAGGTAAGTAAGATACAAAGTACTCTTCTGGATGAGAAGTTTCATTTACATTTCTAAAGTCTACTGGTAGTGGTATCCTTATGACAGTACGCCTTGATATTCTAGCTTCCCACCGGGAGAACGGGAGAAATGTCGTACACCAGAGTTATTTGACTCTCAAATTGGGTAGGTATTGAGTTTGCAAGTGGAAATGGCCTAGGAAAGAAAAATCTTGCAATTTCGAAAAGTTGTGTTCGAATTACAAAATTGTGAATATGGTGCATCAAAATACTTGTAGAGCATGTCCGTGATAGCCGAATGGTAGGTACTATAGCGGCTTAGCAAACAGGGTACCCCCAGTTCGAGGCTGGTCTGCCACCATTTTGTTTTTTTTTCGATGTCGACCTCCTCGTACAACAAGATCTACAGTTTGCAATTATGATGCCAAAAGAATCATAATGCAAGCTCAATATAATTACAAATTTAGAGGGACGGGAAGCTAGAATTTCAAATCCTACTTCCATAAGGATACCGCTATCAATAGTCGTTAGAAATGTAAAAAAATGAAGCCCACAGTTTATAAATAAAGGCAATGCTTCGTGTTTGCTCGGTCAGATGAGTACTTTAAAACTTACTTACCTCTACAGATCAGGTTGGGACTGGACCACGGAGATGATATGATGCACTGTAACCGGCTTCCTCCAAGAGCTTTATCTTCACCCATGAGTGTAGCATGCGAGTCGCCTGAAATCATAATTATGTTGTTTTAAGTGTGCAGCAGGCTTATATCAACGCATTGTGAGTTTCCAAAATCTTTTAAATTGCTTGTGGGATGAAAACAAGCGAAAATGCTACTGATTTAGCGACCAAAACCATGCTTCTATGTGATTTTCAGTAGATACTAATTGGATCGAAACACAAGGAAATATCTTTATCGGGGCCATAAATTTGGAAGATATCTGAACTGGAAACAAATATCAAATTTGAAATTCATACTCAGCGATACAGCTAGATTTTGAATCCCAGATTCATGATCAGCCGATCACTGACTTTGTTTCACCTGACGATAGTCGGGTTACCTGAAATGGTAAATGGTTTAAAGTTAAGATTATTATGGGGAAGCCTGTAACGTGCTTTTCGAATTACAATGTAGGTAAAGCATAATCAAAACAAATTGTCGGACTACAATACATTCAATGATAGTGTTTCTGATAATGAAATAGGCTCTGCCATGGCCAATCGCACAATCTATGCCTTGTCTCTCCGTTGTTATGTGTGCTACGTACAATGTGCTTACCTTATTACAGGAAATTAAGTTTACATATAATTAAGCCCTAACGTCTCAAAAAGGGCTTAATTTCATGCACCTTAATGACATGCATTCTTAATTTAATGAGGACTATTTTTTCAAGCAAATTTGAACTTAATAAGTTCGAAAACATCGATTTTTTTTCAATCAGTATTGATACAGTATTGCATGATTAAGCTTTGAATTGATGCCGGATAGAAAGCAACTGGTATTGCCAGAAACACATCCTGGATCTCACTCCTTGACCCTCCATTATACCTTCAAATCTTAATAGCTGAATTTACGTAACATTTAATGTTTCCAAGGCCGTTATGATTATCAACTATTAGGTATGTGGTGTTTTGAAGAAATACATTCTATCATCAATTTGATGCACCTGATAAAGTGATAAGATTCTCATAATGCTGTGATGACTTATTCTATAGGTTATTTTGTCATAGTAATTATCGTCTCTGAAAATTCCCTAATTGAAATTAATTGTGTTCAGTGGTAATTGGATAGTAATTCAAACTATCAAAGTGTCAAATGAGGGAATAAAGCCAAAAATTCCTAATTTATTCCTTTATAATAAAGTTTTAATTATTTGAATACAAGGCTGAAATTTCAATCTCATGAAATTTCTATTTCCACAATGATAATTTGGCTGCATGTATTTAAGAATGCATCAAACTAGGCTTACATGTAATTAAGCCCAAGGGCCTCAAAAAGGGCTTAATTTCATGTAGCTTAATGACATGTAGGCTCATTTTTCTGAAGGCGATATTTCCTGTAATAAGGTACTCAGTTTAATGAGAATAAAATAATAACAGACAAGCTTTTAAATTTGCTTTTTGGACGTCGGACAGTGATCAGACTATTTGAAGGTAGACAAGGTATATCAGCTCCAAATTTTTACAGCATAAAATTGCAACAATATCGAGATCTGTCATGATTCTTTAAACACAAGGAAATATTACTTTACGGTATATGAGAAAATGCAAATTGAAGTCCAGGTAGAAAGTACTATCGCTGCAGCTCTAACACAGTGACAGCATTGAGATCGTGAGATGACTCATATTCTAATGAGGATGAACTCCGTCTCGTTTGATATTTTTATCGCTTGACCAAGCAGTTGAGTGTTGAAACAAGCAAAGCGTTACTCATAAATCTGTTACATTTCAAAGCATATGGTTCGGGTTAAGGTGGAAGCACTATACTTGGGTCTCTTTTTGTCCAGTCTCCAATTCGTGAGTACCTCGCAACGGATACGATCGTCCTGCGTTCAAGGATTATCTGTCCCTGAGAACGGCTGAGTTGCCTGTCTGATACTGCCCTCTGATTGGCCAATGATACGTCACGCGCTGGTCACGTGCGAGGCAACTCGAAGGAGTCACCAAGCAGTCCGCCAATTTCTAATACGTTTAGCTTCATCACTCAATTTAAATGGAGGTGCTCTTCCAGAACTTATTTTTTTTTATAAGTTCTGGAAGAGCACCTCCATTTAAATTGAGTGATGAAGCTAAACAGGCCTTTGAACTTCTTAAGTTGTGTCTTACTAAGAGTCCTATCCTTAGATTACCATGCCCTGATAAGAAGTTTTATCTTTTCACTGACGCAAGTCAGAAAACTGTTGGTGCAGTTTTAACACAACTGCACGATGAACATTTTATGCCAGTAAGTTATTTTTCCAAGTCTATGACTCAAGGACAGACAAATTACTGTGCTTTTCTCCGTGAGCTGTTAGCTATAGTTCAAGCTATTAAACATTTCAAGTACTACATTGAAGGAGCTAAATTTGAAGTTAGGAGTGATTCGCAAACTCTAACTAGACCAAAGTTTTTGACACGCACTCAGATTAGGTGTGCTATCTTTTGGGTACTTGAAATTACGTCACGGTTCCAATTTACCATTACTTATGTTAAAGGAAAAGATAATCACTTAGCTGATAATTTGTCTCGTATTGATCATGAGAGTTTACCACCCACTGATAGTTCTAAATGGAATGAGTGGTTTGAAAATGAATTCAATGATTCTGATAATAAGGTAGTGAGTGCAATCACTTCTGGAAATGATCAAATAACTGAGATAGGTGATGGTAGTGAAGATAATCCATTTGATTATTACAATGATATGCATGGCGAATTTTTAGAAAAACAGATGCAAGATCAAAATCTAGCATACATTAAAGATACATGGTCTGAAACTGAAAGACTGGTCTCAGGGATAACTGGTCTGACCGCTGAGGTACTGAAGTACTGGTGTCAGGGATACCAGGTCTGACTCTCTGGTATCGAGGATTTCAGGCTTCACATACTGATGAACTGATGTGGCCAGTCAAGTATAGATTGTCAAGTATAGAAGTATGCCAAGTCTGGCATAGTAATGTCAGGGATACCGTGTTCGACAGCTGATAAATGACTTTCTCGGGGACTGGTGTCGGGGATGCAGGTCTGCACAACTGTAGAGGATGAAAGGTGTGATCTGATGACAGGTGTGACCTGATATACCTACTCAGTAGCACCTTCCTGAGCTGATATCATGGGACTACACGCCCCCTTAGGGGGGCCAGCCCCCCCCCTAGTTTTCAAAAGGCCCCCTCTACTCCTCTAGAAAAATCTTAGGGGGGCCTTGGCCCTACATAGGATTTTCTCAAAAATTTGAACATCGAAAGAAAGTTAAGATTTAGTTCAGTTAGACAGAAATGTTCCTGAAATTCACATTTTTTAGAGTTAAATAAATCAATTAAACTCGATTTTAGTTGTATGATTATGCAAAAATAGTGAAAATTAGGGCTATGAAAAATGAAAATTTGCTTACGTAAATTTTGGGCCCCCCTTAGTTTTGAAAAGGCCCCCCCCCCCTAGAAAAAATCTAGGGGGGGGGCCTTGGCCCCTACTAGCTCGAAAAAGTGTGCAATGGCATGGCTGAGATATAGTTTGAAGTGGATCAATTTCGGCGAGATATAGTATGAGGTGTATCAATTTTTGTGATTTTTTGTTCTCAATATGGGAATACATTGATATTTTTCGATCAGACCAATTCTCATGTTCTTCTTATTACCTATTTTATTGGTGGAAATTAGATTCTAACATGAATGTTATGGAATGGAGTGCAGCAAACCACCAACATCGACCAAAATGGCAGGGAATCAGCAATTTTACAACTTTTCAAGATTTGAACCAATTCTGGACCACTTTATGCTTTTATGCCCCGTCAAGATGCCAAAAACAACTTACATCCCGGTTTGGGGGAAATCATCTTCTGACTCTAAGTCCCAGTTTTTCCCATTTGAACCCATTAATGACGAGACATGTATAAACCGAACATAAGAATTGAATGAAAAGCAGTTTTTGGTTGGTGTGCTTGTACCATTATATACTTATATATGACATTTTGTCCTTCATGCGCATCCCCCAAAAACGGCTTTTGCTTCATAACTCGAAAAGTAAACGGTTTAGAGCATAATATGTTTATTAACAAGTCAGTAAATATAAAGTGGTGAATATAGACCAAAAACGGTCTCACTAAATTCAATTAACCTCTTAGTCACGTGACTGATGACGTATGTGTACCACGTGACATGCATTACCCATCCCTGGCCCCTTATCTTGATCACGTGACCTATTCCTATCACATGACCGCATCGAGAATCACATCATGATCACGTGACGAGCACTGTCGGTTCTTATCAGTGACAAATCAGATCACGTGATTTCCTGCTCGGGGAAAAAGGATCAAGTGACCATACACTCACACTTGTAACCCTACACTCAACCCCTGCGAAGCAGGGGTTGAGTCTGGGGCGCCAACGTCATAATCATGTAACAGAGAGGGTAATTGATGATCGTTTGAGATTGTAGGATTTTACGTCACCATCATGAAGATTTAGTGCAATACCACAGCCAATCAGGGTTAACATTAATTGTAGACGGTGACATGATCATAAATCATTACGAAAATCAATTTTTGGGGCACAGTCATTATAATGTGTTTAAGTGTGGAATTGATGCTGACAGCCATTCATTATCATGAAAAGTGTGTACAATCAAGCTTCACCACCATATTTAAATTCTGGGCAGGATATTTGAAAATGCTTCCCTGAAAACATTAAATTCCAAGAATTTTTAATTACTTCCTTTGAGAGCATAGGATACTTTTAACGTTATCATCTTGAAGTGCAGTATAGATTTAATGATTGAGTGTAACACGACAGCCAATCAGAGCCCCTGTTAGCATGACGTGTTGACAGTGACATGACCAATTACACATAAAGGTGAGGTGTGGCTACTCTTAACATGGCTCATTTGTCATAATTACATTTGTTTTTGGATGGAATAGCAATCACAACCAAATATTTTTTTTGATTGAGAGATATAAAACCAACTTTTGTCACACCTCATTGTCTAATTGGTGGATCCTGCAGAACATTTAGACCAATGGCCATTGTTGCCAAGGTCACTGTACCAGCAAGATGAGCTGTTAGTACCCCCTGCCGTAATGGCTGTTGGTGTATATCTTCTGCAGGAGTCACTGATTAGACACCCATTTTTTCAGAAGTCACGTGACTGTTGCAAAAACTTACCCAGTAACACTATGTCAGGAAAAGACCCATAGATCACCAGAACTCGCCTAAAAAATTTCAATTAAACAACATCCAATTATCCTTTACTGGATCGACGTGTTTTAATGGATAGGTATATCATTTCCATACCCAGTGATATCATTTTAATACCAAGTGATATCATTTTGGTACCCGGTGATATCATTTTATTACCCAGTGATATCATTTTATTACCCAGTGATATCATTTTACCCAGTGATATCATTTTATTACCCAGTGATATCATTTTATTACCTGGTGATATCATTTATATACCAAAGAATATATCAAAAAGTGTCATTGATTGAAAATAAGGTTTAGATGAAGAATGTCACTATTTAATCTGGAGTTGTGTAGAGAAACACACTTTTTTACACCAACATCCAACACAATAGCTGTTAAAACAACTATCGGGATCCACTATTTAAAATGATAATCAAGGTTTCATTCTAATCATCAAGATTTTGGCCCTGGGTAACATTATCAACTTTTTTCAAGATTGATTTCAACATCTTAATGTTTTCATTGATTAGTCTAGATACTATGAGTAAATTTTCATTTGTTAGTAAGCATTCTTTAAATTTCAATTCTTCTTCTGTTAACACCCAACAAGCCGTTAATCCATTTTTCTTGAAAAGACTGTCTAAATTGTTGAAGTAGTCATGTTTAAGCTGATGACAGAAAAATAGATCAAAGCACTCCTTGTCATCAGAACAGGTTTTTTCCAACAAATGCTCAATAGAGTGTAGACTCCCCTTAATCTTCTTTAAACACTTGAAGTTATCCAAAGAATCCATTGAGTTTCGTTTACGTTTCGTATTCTTATCCATTACATTACTATCATTATGCTTGTGATCCGTTGATTTATCATGACCATTTTCATCACTGTCAGTTTCATCTGAATTTGTTCCATCATCAGATTCACTTTCGTCAGTTGAATCATTTGATTTACTTTCATTATTAATTTCACCATCTCCTTGATCATCATCACTAGCTGGTAATTTTCCAACATCATGTTCATCATCAGATTCGCTTCTTTCATCATCAGCAGATTCTCTGTCATCATTTGAATCACCTCCATTCTCGTTGTTATGATGACTTAAGTTTATGGAGCTATTATTAGAATCCCTTCCACTATCTTTTCCGTGACCTGTAATTATTGATTCATAATGTGAGATAATAGTGATGAATGAAATCTAGGGGTTATAACATTGCTCGTACAGTTTAAAAGTTTAAATTGACATTTTATTTCAAATCTCTATCCCTAGACCCCTCTTTTGGAACCTGACGTACAATTGAGCTTCAACATTACCTGAGCTGAGAGGGATTGTGTCAAATACATCATCCTTGTTTTTATGAAATTTATAACGATGAGTAGCAAGGCTTTTTGAATTCCGAAATGTTTTGTAACATGTTTCACATTGAGTTTCAGACATCATGATAAGATACAAAACGAAATTAAAAGAATGATACTTTGTTTTGAGAATACTTGATAGTCTATATTTTTGTGCTTTTATACCAATTATTTGTATTTTTCTGTCAAAATGATATCACCGGGTACTAAAATGATATCACCAGGTAATAAAATGATATCACTGGGTAATAAAATGATATCACTGGGTAAAATGATATCACTGGGTAATAAAAATGATATCACTGGGTAATAAAATGATATCACCGGGTACCAAAATGATATCACTTGGTATTAAAATGATATCACTGGGTATGGAAATGATATACCTATCCATTAAAACACGTCGATCCAGTAAAGGATAATTGGATGTTGTTTAATTGAAATTTTTTGGGCGAGTTCTGGTGATCTATGGGTCTTTTCCTGACATAGTGTTACTGGGTAAGTTTTTGCAACAGTCACGTGACTTCTGAAAAAATGGGTGTCTAATCAGTGACTCCTGCAGAAGATATACACCAACAGCCATTACGGCAGGGGGTACTAACAGCTCATCTTGCTGGTACAGTGACCTTGGCAACAATGGCCATTGGTCTAAATGTTCTGCAGGATCCACCAATTAGACAATGAGGTGTGACAAAAGTTGGTTTTATATCTCTCAATCAAAAAAAAAATATTTGGTTGTGATTGCTATTCCATCCAAAAACAAATGTAATTATGACAAATGAGCCATGTTAAGAGTAGCCACACCTCACCTTTATGTGTAATTGGTCATGTCACTGTCAACACGTCATGCTAACAGGGGCTCTGATTGGCTGTCGTGTTACACTCAATCATTAAATCTATACTGCACTTCAAGATGATAACGTTAAAAGTATCCTATGCTCTCAAAGGAAGTAATTAAAAATTCTTGGAATTTAATGTTTTCAGGGAAGCATTTTCAAATATCCTGCCCAGAATTTAAATATGGTGGTGAAGCTTGATTGTACACACTTTTCATGATAATGAATGGCTGTCAGCATCAATTCCACACTTAAACACATTATAATGACTGTGCCCCAAAAATTGATTTTCGTAATGATTTATGATCATGTCACCGTCTACAATTAATGTTAACCCTGATTGGCTATGGTATTGCACTAAATCTTCATGATGGTGATGTAAAATCCTACAATCTCAAACGATCATCAATTACCATCTCTGTTACATGATTATGACGTTGGCGCCCCAGACTCAACCCCTGCTTCGCAGGGGTTGAGTGTAGGGTTACAAGTGTGAGTGTATGGTCACTTGATCCTTTTTCCCCGAGCAGGAAATCACGTGATCTGATTTGTCACTGATAAGAACCGACAGTGCTCGTCACGTGATCATGATGTGATTCTCGATGCGGTCATGTGATAAGAATAGGTCACGTGATCAAGATAATAATGAAACAATAAATTTTAATGAAACAATAAATTTATATTTTACAGCAATTAAACCAAAGCATTTTACACTGATGAGTTTCATTACCAATCAATAGAAATATCATGCTTTGTTAAGTTCTAGCATTAGAACCTGAAAATAAATACAGCTAACATTATAGAAACATAATTAAATAGAAAACTATAAAATATAAATGCAGTAGGTAAAAACAACTGTATACGATGACTGTTATTGTGGGTTCAAGATTTTCAAGATTTTGATAACAGGATTCCAAGATTAGTCTGATCTTAATAACTTAATAATGCATGCACATGTCGTAGATACTAAAAGCAGGAACTAGCGAAACCACCCCGAAACAAGCCGAAACAAGCGGAACGACCCGAAACCACCCCGAACCAACCCAAAAACCTTCCGAAACAAGCCGAAACAAGGCGAAACGAGCCGAAACAACCCGAAACAGCCCGAAACAAGCGAAACAAGCGAAACAACCCGAAACAAGCGAATCAACCCGAAACAACCCGAAACAAGCAGTTTTGCATTTTCCACTTGTTTCGGCTTGTTTCGGCTTGTTTCAACTTATTTCGGGTTGTTCGGGTTGTTCAGTTTTAGTAAAATTTTGGCTTGATTCGGGGTTGTTTCGGGTTGTTTCGTGTTTTGCTGCCATATCAAGCGAAACAAGGCGAAACAAGCGAACCAACCCGAAACAAGGCGAATCAACCCGAAACAAACGGAAAATGCAAAACTGCTTGTAGTTCATGTCGATTCGGCTTGTTTCGGCTTGTTTCGGGTTGATTCGCTTGTTTCGGGTTGATTCGCTTGTTTCGGGTTGATTTGCCTTGTTTCGGGTTGTTGTGGGTTGATTCAACTTGTTTCGCCGAAACAAGGCGAAACAAGCCGAAACAAGCCGAAACAAGCGAATCAACCCGAAACAAGCGAATCAACCCGAAATTTCGCCTTGTTCCGGCGAAACAAGTTGAATCAACCCACAACAACCTGAAACAAGGCAAATCAACCCGAAACAAGCGGAATCAACACAGAAAAAAGCAAATCAACCCCAAACAACCCGAATCAACACGATAAACTGTGAATTCAAGGAAAGCCCATGGTAAAAGTTTGTATAACTGTAGTACTGTATTAGTAGCTTGACTTCCATCCTCCAGCATGTTGCAGAGTTGACACTGACATGGGCTATTTCACTTCTTGTGTGCAAGTAAGAATTTAAATTCCTCATGGATATGTCTAGTGTCCACACTCCACGGCCCCGCTCAAATATAGCATCCCCAATCCATACGTGTATCAATTTATAATACCTGGAGAGCGAATTTTGGGGCAGATTTTCTATTCTGGGCAATTACTTGACTGCGATATATCCATTATCCAATACCTATTCATTCTCGGGAGCTTTTTTGAGAAATTTGCTCTTCTAGAAAGGAAATGTTGAAAGTTTGAGTATAAATCTTCAAAGAATTTTAAAACGAACAGAAAGTTCTTGTGGCAAAAAATGACTATCCAATGCAAGAGCGGGGTTTGGAGAAATAACAGCACTATTATATCACTATTAACATGGATTGAACACTGAGTTCGACTTAAAATCGTAAATCAGGAACATGACATGTATTAATGACTTGTGGCAGCAGGCTACGAAGTACAGAGCCCGACGGCCTAGTTCAAGCTCGTTACTGGTATGTATCTTCATAAATCATAGGGCAGAGGCATCAGATTGTAAAATGAGTTGAAAGTGCAAAAGAAAGAAAAGATCCTCAGTGGCCGGGTAATTGCATATAATATGGTGGTTTTAATCTACAAGAGAAATAGGGAAATAGGTAGTAAAAACATAAGAATTTGTTTATTCTTGTATAGAAAATCCTCCAAACTGGGGCTACAGCCTACGGCAAACTACTTAAGCTGTTACTTTCGACCAATGAAGACCCATAAACGTTAGAGCTAAGGCAGTCACACAAGCTCCATAAAAGAGTAAAGGATCAAAGGTGCTTTGAACTTTTGAAACCATGCATGGTAACACTTTTTTGACCCATAACGTTCTTAAAACAACGTTATGATTGCATCACTTTACTTGGGCCCGAATGTGCAAATTCTGATCCATTAAAACAATCATAATGTAATTCACAACGAAACATCTGACATTTGTTTGAAATGATGGAAGATTTTGCCGAGGGTAGCATCGCACACAAATAATAAGTCGCACACAAACAATATGCACCTGACACTGTCAGTGACAGTATAAATTCTTGCGCCTATTGTTCGCGCGCGACGCATAACATGCCCGGGCAGGTTCAGCGGCAGTAAGGGAAATGTCGCGAATGTGTCATTGGTTGCGTGAGAATCCTTCATTTCGTTGCAGTACAGTAAGTTCATTGCTCATACGGCCCGTGCACTTATCTCCATCGCTTTCATGTAATTCGACCGTACGTTCATCTTATTCACCTCTATGTCTTTATGTGAAAATGCAAGAACTCGAGAAGCATCTCTAAATTGGCATCTCTATGCCGCATGGCCAGTAAATTCGCCCGGTAAACTTGAATGAATTGATATCGAGTGGGACAATTTCCGAATTGATTCGAGTGTTGTCCGAATTGGAGTCGTGTCATTTTGAGACTAAAACACGGATGACGATGATACTGATAATACGAACATAAGTTTTAGTAAATGTCATATCTTTAAACACCAATTCATGAGTTATATAGTCAAACATGAATGATAACTGACCCGCAAATAATTTTCTCCATTACGAATTGTGAGTTGCATTTCATTTTGTTGCAAATTAAGGGAATAACATGATTAATTATAATGATTAATGACGTTGCATTTAAAATGATCATTTTTACCACGAATAAGGACATCATTAGTATCATTTTGTTGTCAGCTTGAGAAAGATCATAATTGTCATAATTTGATGACTGTTAGCAAAACAAGACTGTTAAGTACCGTGCCTTAATGAGTTAACCAGTGATAGGAACCTGAAAACATTCGACCTCTCGAGTGATTACGTTATTATGTAATTATCAGTCAGACACAGTTGATCAGTTATCAAGAATAGGGTGGTGATGAATGGTGAAAAGAGATAACGTAGCCAGAGTATTTTATCTACATACTACAGTACGGAAGTGCTAATAAGGATCCGCAGTCAACTCTAAATAGTTAGTTGGAAAGGGAAAAATAGAAAAATAGAGATCTGTGAGATCAGGATATGCATAATATACAAATATGTGCAGTGTACGCAGTGTTTCACAGTTGACAGGTAAAATGAGCCGAATGAGTTGAAAAGGAGATACAATTATAAGTTCATAAGATTTGTGTATACACATCTCTAAGAGTGCCTAGATAGCTAGATGACTAGAAGAACATATTTCTTGACAAACTGAATATCAATAAATATCCTATTAGTTATGTCCCATAATTATACGGGTTGATTCACCTTGACTCTGACACTTATTCCGGATTGATCATGGCCTGCTTCAGATTGATTCGGCTCGTTCCGATATTGATTCGGGTTGAATCGTTTGATTCGGTTGATTTACTCGAAACAATTAGCGAAACAAGCCGAAACAAGCGAAACAAGCTGAAACAAGCGAATCAACCCGAAACAAGCCGAAACAAGCGAATCAACCCGAAACAAGCGAATCAACCCGAAACAAGCGAAACAAGCCGAAACAAGCGAATCAACCCGAAACAAGCCGAAACAAGTGGAAAATGCAAAACTGCTTGTTTCGAGTTGATTCGCTTGTTTCGGGTTGTTTCGCTTTTTTCGGGTTGAGTCGCTTGTTTTGGGTTGATTCGGCTTGTTTCGGGGTGATTCGGCTTGTTTCGGGGTGATTCGGCTTGTTTCGGGTTGTTCCAGGTTTTAGTAAAAAAAAATTGGCTTGATTCGGGCTTGATTCGGGTTGTTTCGTGTTTTTTCTGTCGTATCAAGCGAAACAAGGCGAACCAACCCGAAACAAGCGAATCAACCCGAAACAAGCTGAAACAAGCCGAAACAAGCCGAAACAAGTGGAAAATACAAAACTGCTTGTTTCGGGTTGTTTCGGGTTGATTCGCTTGTTTCGGGTTGTTTCGCTTGTTTCGCTTGTTTTGGGTTGTTTCGGGTTGTTTCGGCTCGTTTCGCCTTGTTTCGGCTTGTTTCGGAGGGTTTTTGGGTTGGTTCGGGGTGGTTTCGGGTCGTTCCGCTTGTTTCGGCTTGTTTCGGGGTGGTTTCGCTGGTTCCTGCTTTTGGTATCTACGTTGCACATGCCCACAGCCTACTAATCGATACTTATAAGAGTGTGTTGTGTTGCTGCTGAGGGAAGTACCTGTTGTGAAACTTGAGTACCACCTATGGTACAACAGAGAATTTGATCAAAATAAAACTTTTTAAAAGTAGAAAAGAAGTTTTCATTTTAATTCAAGTTTTAGTTTTATCAATTAGTAGGTGAAGGCATGTTAAAAACAGAAGTCAGTATTCAATTTATACAGAAACAAATCTAACAATAAATTAATATTATAATAACAATTTAAGGTGAGATACTGTTCATTCAAATATAGTTCCCATATTGGGTACCAAATAAAGCTATATCTATAAAAAATGAACCTTGAGATTAATATTATCTGAACTCATCGATCAGAATTCAGCCCAATAGCTATTGTGAAAGATGACAGGTACAAATACCATCATTGGTTTCAGATTAAGTTATTGCTATGTGAGAATTGCTTTATAGTTTGTGAGCATTACTACGTTAAAAAATCATGCACCTTAATTTTGTGATTATTCATATATTATAGTTATAGTCCTTGAGTCATAATCTAGATACTAAAATTATCTTTGTCCCACATTAAGCTATTTCCCGAAAACTGCACGTTAAATAAAATTTTCCTAAATTTATGCTTAGCAGAACAGGCTGATATAGAAAAATCATTGAGGAACTCAGAATTGTTTGAGAATTTATCAAGAGTATTCATATTAATTTTATTCCACATTGTAGTCCCATGATATAAAAATTGGTTTCTAGACGAATCTAAATGGTAGTTAGGAACAAACAAGTTATTTTTTCTACAGCCCCTATTAGCCTCAGTTGTTTTGTGTATCAGTGTAGATAACGATAGGGGATATCTGTACTTCTGTATTTTAAAAATTTCATTAAGTAAAAAAAGTTTACTTAGATTGTGGACAGTAAGAAAATTGTGTTCATAAAACAGGGGTTTTGTATGCTCCACTCTCCAGAACAAAATTTCTTGGAGCCAAGTGTTCATCTATTGATCTAGCACGAGCACATGTTCTATAATATTCTGCATGGTCAAAATTGAATGATTTTCCAAAGAGTAGGCGAATACATCTTTTTTGAATAGAGAAGATTTTGCTCAGCTTGTTACCAGATAATGCACCCCATGATGAGATGCCATAAGTTAAGTGTGATACAAATAGAGTATGGTAAAGTTTCTTGTAATGATCCTGTGGTATAAACTTTTTTATTCGTTTAATAGTAATAATTGCACTGTTTAATTTCTGTTCAAGATTTTCAAGGTGTCCTTCCCAGTTCATGTTTTCGTCAATTATAATACCTAGAAATCTTGCCTGGTTTGTCTTTTTCACCTTGTGGTTGTTTATAAATAACTGATTTTCACTTCCAACTAAGTGATAAGGGGCCAGGGATGGGTAATGCATGTCACGTGGTACACATACGTCATCAGTCACGTGACTAAGAGGTTAATTGAATTTAGTGAGACCGTTTTTGGTCTATATTCACCACTTTATATTTACTCAAGTCGTATATAAACATGGCAATTGCGATTCTTTTGAGCTATCAACGAAGTCTCTACGACGTTTCTGGCCCAAGTTATGAAAAATCGCCAAATTTTAGCTTGCGCATGGCCTCAAAACAGTTTTTGGCCCATAACTCAGCTTGTGAGCATTTTACGGCATATGTTTATTAACAAGTCGTATATAAACATGGCTATTGCGGTTCGTTTGAGCCCAAGTAGAAGTCTCTACGACCTTCCTATCAAAAGTTAGTATTTTGGGCGCCATGGCGCCAAAATGGCGCAATTGCGCCATGATGCACCACCTAACAAAAATAGGTCTCGTCGGATTTGGACTTAGGGGGCCTCAAACTACTTCACTGAACCGGTCATTATGTTGTTTCAAGCCGTTGCAGGCCTCAGCCCTTTTTTTGCCTTAACTGACCAGACTAGAGGATCCTTCTTGATGACCATCATGTGTCTAAGATGGTCCACCTTCTGTTTGTCATTCCAAGGGTTTTTATCAGGAGGTGCAGAGGTTGGTGCAGAGGAAACACTAGGTTCACGAGACAAGTCTTTACTACTGATATCCTGCAGAAGAGATTTCATAGCTGACAATTCATTCTTAAAATCACGTTGCATCATATCAATTTTCTTTTCTAAGATATCAACACGATCCTGATGAGAAACGCATGCAAGTTTTTCTTTTTCAGTCATGCAATGGTTACATAAAAAGAAAAAGCCTCCAAAACGTTTTTCAAAACCTCTTGTCTTGTTAATAGCAGGTAGTAACTGATTAGTGAAAACTGAGTTAGCAGCCACACAGCATGCTTCATCACAACCAATTGCATGAAAAACATTCTTACATCCCCAGCATTTAATACCATGAGTTGTAACATCAATATCACACTTACATGTTGAACACTGACCATTCACAATGAGGTTAGGAGCAGATATCTTGTTTGGTGCTGATGATGAAGATGGGGGTGAGTCCAACTTTGGCAGCACTACTTGCAATGGTCTCGAAACCAGGCCATTATTGCCATTGACATTGTCCTGAAATGAGACTGAGGACTCTTCAACCCCCTCCTTTGGTCCCCCTTCTTGACTCATTGCACCCTTTATTCCCTCCCTGGCCAGGGAGGTAACCCCCCGCGGAATAAAAAAAAACTGGCCAGGGGTATAAGTTAGAGATTTGAGCTTTTGAGTGTCACAGGGTGATATAATATATAGATATAATATAGATATGATTCCCGCCCTGGCCAGGGCGGTGACCTCCTGCAATAGAAAAAATAAAAATTTGAGAGACGTTTCTGGCCAGGGTATATAATAGAGAATTTGGTGTCACAGGGTGTATAATAATATATAATAATAATAATAATAATATGTGTGTAAATATTTGTACATATTCTCCACATCATCTCTCCCTCAGGGAGCCTGCCTCTCCTGTGTGTTCCCAGGGTCGCAAGACCTCGTGCACATGGGAGTTTAATTCCCCAGGAGTTGGCTTGCCTGCACCTGAGATGACTAGTTCATTTCCACCATTCCCGCCCTGGCCAGGGCGGTAACCCCCCGCGGTAAAAAGAAAACTGGCCAGGGGTATAAGTTAGAGATTTGAGTGTCACAGGGTGATAGATATAATACTATAATAATATATAATAATATATATCATGATAATTGGGAGCAAATTTAAAACGATGAGATGTCAAGAACGGGAAATGGTAGAGCCATGATCGAGGTCAGGTTTTGTTGGTCTAAGATGGAAAAATGTTATAGGCTATAAGAGAAGTTCTGGTGACGTCATTATCACTTCACTATGACGTCACCAACTTAGCGAAATTTTATTTCTTTTTTAGGTCATCTTTGTGCGCATTTTTCACCAAGAAGGAATGGAGATAGCTCAAAAATGTTGAAAAATCGTTAGTTGGAAATTTAAAGAGCTTTCAGAAAATCATACGGATCATCGGGCTATCTCGATTTTCATCGAGATATACGCGATTTTCTAAGGTACGGTGAAAAATCGATTTCCAAATTATAGGTCAAAACTGAAACGAGTGAGATGTACCAAGTATCTTGAGATGAGACCGGTCAAAGTATGTTCTACTAAGGCGGAATTGCTTAATAGGCTATATGGGAAATTGGTTTGAGCCTATTTTGGTGCTGTGATGACGTCATCAAAATCGCGTAAAACCACTAAAATAGCGTATTTTGCGATAAAATGCTATTTTGCACTACTTTGAACATCTCTAACTCAGAGAGTTTTCATCGGATTATGTTTTACTTCGATATTTTGCTTTAAGATCTCGAAATTTAGCTATAAAACGAGTTTCACGGCGATCGGTCGAAATATGTCGTCATGTGAAGCCCCTAAAAATTGAGCTGCATAATGGTTGAAATTACGTTTATGACGAAAAATTTTACTGTCGCCCTATTCTGTGATACGATGGTGAACTAATTATGGTTTCTCCATGTATCGCAGTGACTAAATGTGGGAAATATACGATGAAATAGTGAATCACGTGAGTTCACGCGGACGTTTTGTAGAAATTAGAGGATTTGAAGAAATTGATATTTACACGGGATTTTCGACTTGATTACGTTGAAATGAGTTTAAATACGACTATTGCACGTGAAATTAGATCTGGTTGCTATATTTCAGCACGTGAGTACACACGGACGTTTTGTAGAAATTAGGGGATTTGAAGAAATTGATATTTACACGGGATTTTCGACTTGGTTACGTTGAAATGAGTTCAAATACGACTAAAGCACGTGAAATTAGATGCATGTGCTATACTTCAGCACGTGAGTTTGCGTGGACAATTTGTAGAAATTAAGAAATATATCAATTCTAGTAATTCCAAGTTAGAATAACGTAGTTTTGGACTTCGTAAGGGTTAGTTACGTGGGTTAGACTTGCGTGTGAGCAAGTAACGTGGGGTCACACTACGTGAGGGCAAGTTACGTGGGTCCAAACTGTCTTTGGGCAAGTAGCATGGGTTCAAACTACATACATATGTCAAGATATCACCACCAAAACCGTTGGACGGTTGGTCTAGTAACCCCCCGCGGGTTTGGATGTGACAACGAAACCTGAAAAGAGACAAAATGGGCTGATCACATCCAAACCAGCGGGGGGTTACTAGACCAACCGTCCAACGGTTTCGGTGGTTATTACAAAAGGAAACACTGCAAGTTGTGAAGAAGAGGTGGTCTCAGGATATGGATTTCAGGGTCCTCAGTTAGTTAATTTAATATGTGTTGTGTTGTACCTAAGTTTAAAACTTACAACAAGGACTTATCGAGGATTTCAATATGCTGCCCCCCATGTATGGAATGTGTTACCCTATGATATTCGAACTGAAAATGATGTTTCAAGGTTTAAAACCAAGCTTAAAACATATTTATTCAAGAAGGCTTTTGATTAAATGTACTAAGTGAAATTATGGACACTTTGAAATGCTTTATTTCTATGAGTCGCTTTTGATAGCTTGGGTTAAATTGTGAGTAGAAATATTTGTAGTTTTGAATCCATTACCTACTCCATTATGGGCTTTAAGGCGATTAATTAAATGTTTGGTTATTAATATTATTATTATTATTATTATTCAGCCTGTAGCATGTGCAAAAAGTCTTGGTATATATTTTGACAAGTACCTTTCATTTGAAGATCAAATCAATCATGTTGTTAAAATATGCTATGTCAATCTTCGCAACCTCAGATCAATTGGTTCAAAACTCAACTTCTCACTCAAAAAGAAGATGGTGTATTGTCTGATTTTATCCAGACTGGACTTTTGTAATGGACTCTATGTTGGACTGCCTGCGTACCTTGTTAACAAGCTGCAAAAGATTCAGAATGCCTGTGCAAGATTTCTTTTTGGAAAAAAGATAAAACTGTTTGATCACATTACTCCATTTCTGAAAGAAGCTCATTTTTACCTGTAAAGTTTAGGATTGACTATAAGATTGCACTAATGACCTATAAGTGTATCAATAATATTGCTCCTTCTTATTTATCTAAATTGTTAACTATTAAAGGTCAGGTTTCAAAATCGCTTGGAAATGAAAATGATTATATTTTTCTTCTTGATATTCCCAAAGTTCCAAACTATATTCAAACAGATAGAGCATTCAGTTTTGCTGCTCCAAATATTTGGAATAGACTTCCTTATGAAATTAGGACATGTAGCAATGTAGATGAGTTTAAAAAGGAACTTAAAACTTAAGTCATTTATGTTAATAAGTGATAAGCCCTGCTTAAGTGATTATTTGCCTTGTGATTTAGATTTCATTCAATTATGAATCGCTTTAGATAGCTGGGTTAATTCTTTTTTGATGTATAAGTAGTTGTTATTTATTTATTTATTTATAGTCCAAGTAGGTAGATTGCATCAGTGTCCTTACCAAGGGTAAGGCCTTCAATGATCTCATCAAAGTGGCTCAACATCTGCGCGAGACAGCTTTTACCAGACCGGAACCCATGCTGCTTGCTACTTAGGATGTTAAGATGTTATTTTCTTCAAGGTAATCCACAACTACTTTACGTAGGATACGCTCAAATATCTTCACCACATGTGAAGTGAGAGTCACTGGCCTGTAGTTGATGACTCTGGCTCTGTCACCCTTCTTGTACAAGGGTGTCACATGGCTACATTTGTAGTACTCAGGGACAATGCCTAGCCTATAGGACTCATACCAAATATTTGTGATGGGCTCAGAAAGTTCAGCAGCACAATTTTTGAGCACAATCACAGGCACTCCATCTGGTCCTGCTGCAGCATCTGCTTAATAATGGAATGAATTGCTGCGATGACATCATCTTTGGAGAAGGAAATATCATAGTCTTTGAATGGAATGTGCTTTTCTGAACAGTTGAAACTTGGCATTTTAAGTTCTGGATTGTTTGGATCACTAAAAACAGATACAAACTGCTTTTGGAGTAGATCAGCAACTCCTTTCTCGTTTGTGACAACTTCATTGTTTTTTCATCCTTGATATGAAGTGTCGCAGTCTGAGATGAAGTGTCGTACCCTGAGATGAAATGTCGCAGTCTGAGATGAATTGTCGTACATTGAGATGAAGTGTCGCAGTCTGAGATGAAGTGTCGTACCCTTAGATGAAATGTCGCAGTCTGAGATGAAGTGTCGTACCCTGAGATGAAGTGTCGCAGTCTGAGATGAAGTGTCGCAGTCTGATCAGATGAAGTGTCGTACCCTTCGAGATGAAATGTCGCAGTCTGATATATGAAGTGTCGTACCCTTCGAGGTTAAGTGTCGTAGTCTGAGATGAAGTGTCGTACCCCTAGAAGATGAAATGTCGCAGTCTGAGATGAAGTGTCGTACCCTTCGAGATGAAATGTCGCAGTCTGTGATGAAGTGTCGTACCCTTCGAGATGAAATGTCGCAGTCTGAGATGAAGTGTCACCCTTTGAGATGAAATGTCCCAGATGAAGTGTCGTAGTTTGAGATGAAATGTCGTACCCTTGAGATGAAATGTCGTACCCTTCGAGATGAAGTGTCGTTTGAGATGAAATGTCGTACCCCTTGAGATGAAATGTCGTACCTTCGAAGTGTCGTAGTTTGAGATGAAATGTCGTCTTGAGATGAAACGTCGCACCCTTCGAGATGAAGTGTCGTAGTTTGAGATGAAATGTCGTACCCCTTGAGATGAAACGTCACACCTTTGAGATGAAGTGTCGTAAGATGAAATGTCGTACGATGAAATGTCAGGTGCGTTGAATTTTGAGATGAAATGTCCTGTTTTAGGACATTTCATCTCCTCAAATGTTACTGTTAAAGTGCAATAGATGAAGTGTCCGAGATGAAGTGTCGCGAGATGAAGTGTCGTGAGATGAAGTGTCGTGAGATGAGAAGTCGCCCACCCGCCTGGCAAGTTAATTCTCCATTTTGCTGACTGAAAAACTCCACACAGTAAACCTCACTTAACAATGGCCCGTATGCAATGTAAGTGACTACCTAGTTGTTACTAGGTAGTGACTACTAGTCGTTACTAGCTAGTAGTTACTAGGTAGTGACTCACTAGCTAGTAGTTACTAGGTAGTGACTCACTAGGTAAACTGTAGTGGCTCAATTTAGTTCTACTTTTTTAATTCTATTTTTAAGAATGCTTTCAGCTTAAAATCTGCAAGCATTCTTAAAAATAGAATTAAAAAAGTAGAACTAAATCCAATAAATTTTAACACTGAATACCCGTATATTCAGCTGGAATTGAGCCACTACAGTTTACCTAGTGAGTCACTACCTAGTCACTACCTAGTAAGCTAGTAACTACTAGCTAGTGAGTCACTACCTAGTAACTACTAGCTAGTAACTACTAGCTAGTAGTCACTACCTAGTAACAACTAGGTAGTCACTTACATTGCATACGGGCCTTTGTTATGTTATTTTCTCCCTTAATACTTTAATAAACCCCTCCTTGCAGAGTGTAGAAGTAGAGACAAGTAATGTGAAACGCATTTCCCTCCTGGGACGTATGAGCTCGCTAATAAGCCGCAAATGGAGCGCCCTCAATCCATGCGTCGTACAGGTAGGTTGCGGAAATCAACATTGAAATCGTGGATTAAACTGTGACTTTTGACTGTGAATTTATAATAGTCTCACGCACATTTAACATAGCTCCTCTGCGAATTACATCCCTTGATATCTAGCGTCTCTCACATACCTACACTTTATAAGGATGCTAAATGAAAAACCCATCTATTACATGAGCTCTATTTGATAAATCCGACACCGCATCAATGTTATATGTATGTATGTATGTATGTATGTATGTATGTATGTATGTATGTATGTATGTATGTATGTATGTATGTATGTATGTATGTATGTATGTATGTATGTATGTATGTATGTATGTATGTATGTTTGTATGTATGTATGTATGTATGTATGTATGTATGTATGTACCTATGTATGTATGTGTGTATGTATGTATGTATGTATGTATGTATGTATGTATGTATGTATGTTTGTATGTATGTATGTATGTATGTATGTATGTATGTATGTATGTATGTATGTATGTATGTATGTATGTATGTATGTATGTTTATATGTATGTAATTGTATGTGTGTTTGTATATATATATATATATATGTATGTATGTATGTATGTATGTATGTATGTATGTATGTGTGTATGTATGTATGTATGTATGTATGTATGTATGTATGTATGTATATACTATATATGAATGTATGTATGTTTGTGTGTGTGTTTGCCTGTTTATGTTTGTATGTATATATATTATGTATACATATGTATATACATATGTATATGTATGCATGTGTGTATGTGTATGTGTATATGTATATTTGTGTATATTTGTAGTGTGTACGTGTATGTATATGTTATGGTTTTGATTGAACCCATATTCAGTCACCCAAGCTTACGCTGTGGTCTCGTGGCAATAGGCTGTATGGCCCAGGGTTAGGTGCATTGAGAGATGCTACGGTCACTAACGAGATAACTACCCCAAAGGGATATTGGGGAGCCTAGTCGACGGTGCAACTTCTAGGTTTTTGTATTTACACCGCATTAATTCTAGGGGGTATACAGTCCCCCAGTCATGAAATGATTAACACACAAAATCTATCCCAACAATCAACAAATAGTAATGTGGCCTCATCTTCTTCTATTACGTCACAGCCCTCACCTCCAACACCTGTCCTTATATGCAATATCCTTCCACATTGCTGTTTGCCTGCGAGATCTGCAGTTACTTGTACAAATATTATCAACTCAAAAGTCAACTCTTTGAACACTACACATCCAACTAACTGTAACAGCTTAATACAAGTATGTGGATCCCCTAATTGTTTAACGTGTCCTATCTATAATACCTCCCACTTCTTTCGAAGCACTATTACAGGTCGAGTTTATCATATCAGCTATAGTCCCTTTCCTGCAAAACCAAGAATGCTATTTATCTATTAACATGTAATGGTTGTCATGTGCAATATATAGGAGAAACTGGACAAGAATTACATAAACGCATTAATGGGCATAGGTCCTCCCTTAACAGTATTCCACCCAGACCCGGATAAGAAACGACTGAAGGTGGACAAATTTATCCACCTCCATTTTCTCGGCTTCTGAGTGGTTTTGAACTAAACAAAAAATATCCTCTATTTCAGTGTTGGTCAATGGTTTAGTTGAGCTAAGTTTTGTCATCGAACTTTCAATAACTTTTAATTTCAATTAATCAAGCCGGTAATTAATATTTGCACGCAGGAGCGCTATATACGAGCTATATAACGGACTAATTGAGTTACGGCTTGCGCGGTAGATATGTTGTGGCTACATGGCAAGTATAGTAATTCCTGGAATGCTTCTTTGCGGGGCCTAATTTCACTGCTGCTGGGTTGATATGATCATAACGATACACACCTTTTATTACGATATAATCAAATTGAATCTACACTTGAGTGTAACATCAATGTTGAACGAGATTCAAGATTTTCCGTTTCAAGCAGAAACTCTCCACAGTCCACACTCTGTAGCAGAGTAGAAACCTAAAAGACGTTCAAAAATTAGAAAAAACAAAACAAAAAACTGTCTTTGTCTTATACTGTTATAGGTACTGATACCACTGTCGATGTCATAGTACTGTTGCATAATGAAACTCCTCTATAATGTAACTGTCGTAGTGTCGTAGTACTGTCGCATGATGTACTGTCGTATGTCATATGACTATTGTATAATGACACCTCTTCATAAATATGTAACTGTCGTAGTACTGTCACATGATGAACTGTCGTCTGTCATATAACTGTTGTATAGTGACACCGCCTCATAAATATGTAACTGTCGTAGTACTGCAGCATGATGTACTGTCGTCTGTCATATAACTGCTGTATAATGACACAGCCTCGCAAATATGTAACTGTCGCATAACTGTCGCATGATTTTCTGTCATAACTGTCGCATAACTGTTGCATAACTGTCGCATAATGACACTTCTCTATAATATAACTGTCGTAGTACTGTCGTATGATGTACTGCCGTCTGTCATATTACTGTCACATAATGACACTTCTCAATAATGTAACTGTCGTAGTACTGTCGCATGATGTTCTGCCGTCTGTCATATTATAACTGTTGCATAATGACACCGACTCGCAAATATGTATTACCTTAGTACTGTCGCAGTACTGTCGCATGATGTACTGTCGTCTGTCATATAACTGCTGTATAATGACACCGCCTCGCCAATATGCTAATATGTAACTGTTGCAGTACTGTCGCATGATGTTCTGTCATAACTGTCGCATAATGGCACTTCTCTATAATATAACTTTCGTAGTACTGTCGCATGATGTTCTGCCGTCTGTCATAGTACTGTCACACAATGACACTTCTCAATAATGTAACTGTCGTAGTACTGTCGCATGATGTTCTGCCGTCTGTCATATTATAACTGTTGCATAATGACACTGCCACAAATATGTAGTATTGTCTTATTGTTGCAGTACTGTTGCATAACGCACTGTCATTACTGTCGTACACTCGTACCTATAACTGTTGTATTATGACGTTCATTAGAAAGTATGAGAAAAAGAAAAACGCCTTTTGTATACAGCCGTGATCTGAAATAAGGAAGTAACTGCAAATTTGTGTGAACATTTCAGGGATTTTGTTATCTGGAAGAAGGAAGTATCTTACGTAGATACTTCCTTTTCCCGATAAACCATGAAAAAGCGGCAATGATTTGGTGCAGTTGCTTCCTTTCCTGAACATAATATTATGGTGGGCTGTTGCGAATAAAAAGGAAGTAGGTAACTGATCAGAATATTACTGTAAAAGAAGTAAGTGTAGGTTTAGCCGAGAATATTTTCAAATCATTTGCAATTAATCCATTAATTGATCAATCCATCAATTAATCCATGGGATATTTTCGGATAAACATGATGAAATTCCTATGATAGTATGATATACTGAGCGATGAATGATCATCAATTCAGTCGGCTAATTTTTGTTTTTATTTACTTCTTTTACTGTAAAATTGTCAGTTACTTCCTTTTTATCCACAAGAGCCGGCCATAGTATGTTCAGGAAAGGAAGTAACTGCACCAAAAAGGAAGTAACTGCACCAAATCATTGCCGCATTATCATGGTTTATCTGGAAAAAGGAAGTAGGTATCTACGTAAGATACTTCCTTAGATTCCAGATATTAGATAACAAAATCGCAAAATCCCTGAAATGTTCTCAAAAATGGCAGTTATATTAGTAGTTACTTCCTTTAAAAATTTTTCAGGGACATTTCCCACGCAAATGACCTAGCCCATCTTGTAGAGCTCAACGAGCTGAAAATGTTGGTACCGAAACTTCAAAATTTGCAGTTACTTCCTTTTTCCAGATCACGGCAATATAGTTCTATAAATTTGACGCGCAGATTTTTCATTACCAGAAAAATCGTCAAATAATTCGGTCATTGAACTGGTTTTTGGCTCATGATTGAATTGGCATTTAGGTATCTGGCATAACTGAAATATAATATAGTAAATATAAAGTGGTGAATATAGATCAAAAACGGTCTCACTCAATTTAATTAGCGCTTTAATCACGTGACTGATGACGTATGTGTACCACGTGACATGCATTACCCATCTCTGGCCCCTTATCTTGATCACGTGACCTATTCTTATCACATGACCGCATCGAGAATCACATCATGATCACGTGACGAGCACTGTCGGTTCTTATCAGTGACAAATCAGACCACGTGATTTCCTGCTTGGGGAAAAAGGATCACGTGACCATACACTCACACTTGTAACCCTACACTCAACCCCTGCGAAGCAGGGGTTGAGTCTGGGGCGCCAACGTCATAATCATGTAACAGAGATGGTAATTGATGATCGTTTGAGATTGTAGGATTTTACGTCACCATCATGAAGATTTAGTGCAATACCACAGCCAATCAGGGTTAACATTATTTGTAGACGGTGACATGATCATAAATCATTACGAAAATCAATTTTTGGGGCACAGTCATTATAATGTGTTTAAGTGTGGAATTGATGCTGACAGCCATTCATTATCATGAAAAGTGTGTACAATCAAGCTTCACCACCATATTTAAATTCTGGGCAGGATATTTGAAAATGCTTCCCAGAAAACATTAAATTCCAAGAATTTTTAATTACTTCCTTTGAGAGCATAGGATACTTTTAACGTTATCATCTTGAAGTGCAGTATACATTTAATGATTGAGTGTAACACGACAGCCAATCAGAGCCCCCTGTTAGCATGACGTGTTGACAGTGACATGACCAATTACACATAAAGGTGAGGTGTGGCTACTCTTAACATGGCTCATTTGTCATAATTACATTTGTTTTTGGATGGAATAGCAATCACAACCAAATATTTTTTTTGATTGAGAGATATAAAACCAACTTTTGTCACACCTCATTGTCTAATTGGTGGACCCTGCAGAACATTTAGACCAA
Organism: Beroe forskalii; assembly: GCA_011033025.1. NCBI lineage: Eukaryota > Metazoa > Ctenophora > Nuda > Beroida > Beroidae > Beroe > Beroe forskalii. The sequence goes on along the minus strand of WFMF01000079.1, from coordinate 289,725 downwards.
TGGCCATTGTTGCCAAGGTCACTGTACCAGCAAGATGAGCTGTTAGTACCCCCTGCCGTAATGGCTGTTGGTGTATATCTTCTACAGGAGTCACTGATTAGACACCCATTTTTTCAGAAGTCACGTGACTGTGGCAAAAACTTACCCAGTAACACTATGTCAGGAAAAGACCCATAGATCACCAGAACTCGCCCAAAAAATTTCAATTAAACAACATCCAATTATCCTTTACTGGATCGACGTGTTTTAATGGATAGGTATATCATTTCCATACCCAGTGATATCATTTTAATACCAAGTGATATCATTTTGGTACCCGACGATATCATTTTATTACCCAGTGATATCATTTTTATTACCCACTGATATCATTTCAATACCCAGTGATATCATTTTGGTACCCGGTGATACCATTTTATTACACAGTGTTATCATTTTAGTACCCGGTGATATCATTTTGACAGAAAAATACAAATAATTGGTATAAAAGCACAAAAATATAGACTATCAAGTATTCTCAAAACAAAGTATCATTCTTTTAATTTCGTTTTGTATCTTATCATGATGTCTGAAACTCAATGTCAAACATGTTACAAAACATTTCGGAATTCAAAAAGCCTTGCTACTCATCGTTATAAATTCCATAAAAACAAGGATGATGTATTTGACACAATCCCTCTCAGCTCAGGTAATGTTGAAGCTCAATTGTACGTCAGGTTCCAAAAGAGGGGTCTAGGGATAGAGATTTGAAATAAAATGTCAATTTAAACTTTTAAACTGTACGAGCAATGTTATAACCCCTAGATTTTAACATTCATCACTATTATCTCACATTATGAATCAATAATCACAGGTCACGGAAAAGATAGTGGAAGGGATTCTAATAATAGCTCCATAAACTTACGTCATCATAACAACGAGAATGGAGGTGATTCAAATGATGACAGAGAATCTGCTGATGATGAAAGAAGCGAATCTGATGATGAACATGATGTTGGAAAATTACCAGCTAGTGATGATGATCAAGGAGATGGTGAAATTAATGATGAAAGTAAATCAAATGATTCAACTGACGAAAGTGAATCTGATGATGGAACAAATTCAGATGAAACTGACAGTGATGAAAATGGTCATGATAAATCAACGGATCACAAGCATAATGATAGTAATGTAATGGATAAGAATACGAAACGTAAACGAAACTCAATGGATTCTTTGGATAACTTCAAGTGTTTAAAGAAGATTAAGGGGAGTCTACACTCTATTGAGCATTTGTTGGAAAAAACCTGTTCTGATGACAAGGAGTGCTTTGATCTATTTTTCTGTCATCAGCTTAAACATGACTACTTCAACAATTTAGACAGTCTTTTCAAGAAAAATGGATTAACCGCTTGTTGGGTGTTAACAGAAGAAGAATTGAAATTTAAAGAATGCTTACTAACAAATGAAAATTTACTCATAGTATCTAGACTAATCAATGAAAACATTAAGATGTTGAAATCAATCTTGAAAAAAGTTGATAATGTTACCCAGGGCCAAAATCTTGATGATTAGAATGAAACCTTGATTATCATTTTAGATAGTTGATCCCGATAGTTGTTGTACAGCTATTGTGCCGGATGTTGGTGTTAAAAAGTGTGTTTCTCTACACAACTCCAGATTAAATAGTGACATTCTTCATCTAAACCTTATTTTCAATCAATGACACTTTTTGATATATTCTTTGGTATATAAATGATAACACTGGGTAATAAAATGATATCACTGGGTAATAAAATGATATCACTGGGTAATAAAATGATATCAATGGTTTATAAAATGATATCACTGGGTAATAAAATGATATCACTGGGTATTTAATGATATCACCGGGTACTAAAATGATATCACTAGGTAATGAAATGATATCACTGGGTAATAAAATGATATCACTGGGTAAAATGATATCACTGGGTAATAAAATGATAACACTGTGTAATAAAATGGTATCACCGGGTACCAAAATGATATCACTGGGTAATAAAAATGATATCACTGGGTAATAAAATGATATCGTCGGGTACCAAAATGATATCACTTGGTATAAAATGATATCACTGGGTATGGAAATGATATACCTATCCATTAAAACACGTCGATCGAGTAAAGGATAATTGGATGTTGTTAAATTGAAATTTTTTGGGCGAGTTCTGGTGATCTATGGGTCTTTTCCTGACATAGTGTTACTGGGTAAGTTTTTGCCACAGTCACGTGACTTCTGAAAAAATGGGTGTCTAATCAGTGACTCCTGTAGAAGATATACACCAACAGCCATTACGGCAGGGGGTACTAACAGCTCATCTTGCTGGTACAGTGACCTTGGCAACAATGGCCATTGGTCTAAATGTTCTGCAGGGTCCACCAATTAGACAATGAGGTGTGACAAAAGTTGGTTTTATATCTCTCAATCAAAAAAAATATTTGGTTGTGATTGCTATTCCATCCAAAAACAAATGTAATTATGACAAATGAGCCATGTTAAGAGTAGCCACACCTCACCTTTATGTGTAATTGGTCATGTCACTGTCAACACGTCATGCTAACAGGGGGCTCTGATTGGCTGTTGTGTTACACTCAATCATTAAATGTATACTGCACTTCAAGATGATAACGTTAAAAGTATCCTATGCTCTCAAAGGAAGTAATTAAAAATTCTTGGAATTTAATGTTTTCTGGGAAGCATTTTCAAATATCCTGCCCAGAATTTAACAGTATTACGACGAGTGTGTGGTGAATATGCCCGCACAGACCTTGACAATTTTATTACAGACAAACCATAGGAGCTAGAAAGCTGATTTTCACTCTATCTTCGATTTTACCTTTTTCGAGTATGACTGAATAAAAATAAATTTTCAATTTTAATTAGTTCGTTAATTAGGGCTAATTTGATTGCAGATGGTTGCAAAAAGTACCTTAAAACTAGCGTGTGGTATTTTTACCCTACAGAGGCGCATGACATCAAAGGAATCTAATTGGGGTCGAGCAATTAGATCAAGTCCCTGCTTGCACCCATCTTTAGGACTCTAATTCGATAATAATTAGGGCGAGGGATGGGATAGTGTATGAAATCTAATCATGTGGGAGACTTCATAAACACATACAGAAATTACTAAATTACTTTGAAAGTCTGAATAACGATTTAGCGGCAAGAAAACAATGAGATCATGTGTGCCATTTATAAAGTAGATCTTCAAGAGTGACGTAACGATCATTATCCAGAGTGTGGAATAGATATCGCCCGTGAGTCAGCAATTTTGCTTCGTACAGCATATCCATCAGATGATATCACAAAAAAGCTGACATACCCTTACTGTTTGTGTAAAGTTAACCTAAAACAAAAGTGTACTGTTTGTATCAGGTTTTTAATGCCGCTTAATTAGAGCACAATACCTTATCACCTTATTGTCTGTCAGAACCAGAACAAATTGAGCTAATGAGCTACCTACGCCATTATGGCCTTTTGATAAGTTCTTTCTGCAGTACACCTACTGCTAAATCGTAATTATGACTATAAATGAAAATTAATAATATAAGAGTACCTTATTGGCTTTTATTTAGCCGGCCTTTTTAAACGGCCCTTTTTTAACCGGCCCTCTGGACAAAAAATCGAATCATATTTGAACCGTTTTAACCGGCCCCTTGGACAAAAAATTTTCTATTGGTTACCAGATCAAGGATTTTATGCTCTAAAATGGCCACTAAAACCCATTTATACTTAATAAATTGCATCAAAAGACCCAAATACCGGTTTGATTTGATGATTTAGGGCATTATCGTGTTATATAATGACATTCAAGAGAATTTGACACTTTATAAGCCAAGTCAAAAAGTTTTCTTTGGCTCAAATTAACTGGCCTTTAATTTGATAGCCCTTACTTTAACCGGCCTTTTTTAACCGGCCCTTTGGACAAAATCTCAAAGTCGTTTTTTGTCCTTAATAAGGGCCGGTTAAATAAAGCCAATAAGGTATAAGGTTATTGTTATAACACTTCCTACCGGGTAGAACGTAAAAACGTAGGTAATTATTAAGTATAAATTTAGAAAGGAGCTCAGCCGTACGACTTGGTCTTGTTTTTTGGTCGATAACGGAGTTGTGAGTCTGGAGAATGGTGCAATCAGAATAAATGCATCTAAGGTAATACGGAGACAGAAGCCGTATCTTATCAGACATAATTATCACGAACGTTTTGAAAAAAGTTTTTTTATTTCCTCTTTTTAAAAACTATAGGGTTGGGGCACCAATATTTTCAAAATTCAATTTCTTTAAATGAAAAAATAAAAAATTTTAAAAAATTTTACTTCTTTTTTTTATTTAACCTAGTTCCCCAAAGGAAATTTAAAATATTAATTACAAATTAAACGAAAAAACAGTGAAAATTTTTTTAATTCAAAATTAAATTAGATCATTGGAAAAAAAGGGAAAAACCAATTTTTTTGAAATTTGAAATCTGGATCGGGGAAAAATTTTTTTTGAAAATAAAATTCCCTGATAAAATTGATAAAATTTAATTTTTTTGCTGGTAAATTTGGCCCCGGGGTTTGGGCCCTGGTTTGGGGAAAATTTTTAAAAAGAAAAATGGAAACCATTGAATTTTAAATCTTATAAATTTTTTTAACTTTGACGTTGGAAGGGTTTGGCTTCGGTCCCAAAATCAAAAGAACTTTTAAAAAAATTTTTTAAATGACAGATAATAAATTTTGGGTTTTTTTACAAATATTTCCAAGTGTGCCCCAAATTTTAAAAAAAAGTTGGTGAAACAACATTATCTGGTTTTACTATTTTAGTTACCCTCGACACACGTTGCCATTTAAACCTACCTAATTTTCTGGGGTTTCATGGTTTTAAACTGTTAAAGAATAAATTGGGGGTTTAAAAATTTGGGACAAGGGGGGAGGAAATACAGGAACGCGATGGAAGAGATTTGTCATTTATAATTTCATCGCTATGAGGTAACTTATCACTCCATATTATAATCCATTGAATAGGTAAATAATTATTAATGGTTTATCGTTTGGATTGTATGCATTAATCAGTGCAATTTACAATTGACAAATGACATGATTATAATGCATAAACTTAGTTCGATAGACACTGTTTCGCAAGTTCCTTATTTAGCACACGTCTTAATAAGTACAACCTCTAAGGTATCTCAGTAACTTGACGACTAAGAAACACGCGATGTCAAGGAAACCAACCCCCTTCTCTCCTTCTCTCCATCCCCTCCTCCTCTTCCTCCTTCTTCTTCTCTGCCAACCTTAAGCTGTTTCCTCTCCTGATGGTGGCAAGAGCTGGCCTGCTCTTCGGTAACCATGTCACACTTTCCAAGATGATGCCAATCCCAATTGTACCTCTTCCGTGGGAGAGTTGCCGCTTTTATGGGCGTAAAAGAAAATAATATAAGCTATAAATTTAGAAAAAAATAAAAAAATGGCGTCATTAATAATCCCAAGGAGACAGTTCGTCAGCACAGAATCAACCTTCAACATAGCCTCCTGTCTGGTGGTCTGCTGCCATCTCGGGGTAGATATCTTACCCTGGAACCTCCAAGAGAAGGCTGCGTGGTTCTGACTTCTGGGGCAGAGTCCTCATTGATGGTTCCATTTCAACAGCGAAGATCCTCGTTGTGCGAAATATGAACATTGGTGATGCAACCGCAATTTATTTCTCATGATCTCCTATCTGGACTGCTTTACTGGCAAGAGTAATCTTCAAGAAGTTCGCCATCACCAATCTCATCGGGCTCATCCTGGGCCTCATTGGTATCGTTCTCATAGCTAAACCTTCCTTCTTGTTCGGCGACATGGTTGACAGAGGAGACACTTCTGTGGTGTGGGCGAGCATTGCTCTCTGTCTCTCCTTCATGATAGGTTTCTCCTTCGTCTGTATCCGGAGTACAGGAGACGGGCTGCACCCCCTGAAGTTTGTCCTTTACACCGGAGTGGTGGAGTTCTTCCTTGGCTTCTTCATGACCCTGGTGATGGGCGAGCCCCTGGTGCGCCCACCTTGCAACTGGGTGAAGCCCAGCCTCTTCCAGTACGGCTTAACAGCTACCCATGTCCCTGACCAGCTCCGGCCCTGCAGCCATGATGCAGAACTGGGACACTCTCTACGCCTACATCCTCCAGATTGCCTTCTTCTACCACCCCCCGGACTGGATCAGTATCACTGGGGCTGGGCTCATCGTAGGGACAACACTCCTCCAGGGTCTCAAAGCAATGGCCGACATATCGTGCGGAATAGCTTTCTAGGCACTAGTGTGTCAGTGCGAGGGTCTTTCTCATTTATCAAATTTCTATTAGTGATTTTTTCCCTCCCCATTGGCCTTTTTGTGTATACAAAAAGGCAAATGAGAGGGTTGGCAGAGATCGTGGTTTGGAAGATGATAAATAGGATATGTGCATAGCAGGTACAGATTTGCAATACAACTACTGTAATTTCTGGAAAGTGCCCGGAGTGCTCCTTTATAATATTTGTGGCGTCCGTCCGTCCGTCCGTCCGTGCCTTTTTACCGAAATTCATTGAAATAATGACCAGGCTCTCAGAATGGCAGTTATTCGAGCATGGTTCACTGATTTAGGCAAGTGCCATCAGCCGCATGAAATTGAGCGATTATCAAAACATCACTCCTGCGTCTATCAGAACATAAGGCCGAGGAGTGATTTACTTACAAACTCATTTCTAACTTTATTACTGGCATTTTAAACAACAAAAATAAGCAACAACTGTTTCAAGAATTGCTGCAACATGAAAGCAATCGAGGCAATTTGAGAGAGTGATGGGACTGAATCGTCAAAGTTGTGTGACTCGAAGAAATATGTTGAACCAATAACAAAATTAAGTATAAATCATTGAATCATGTGAACTTATCAATGATCATTCGGAGAAAAAACATTTTTATTTACTAATAATCATATTATAGAACAAGCAGCGTAATCTTAAGTTGGCAAAAGCCTACGAGGAGTCGCCAAACTGCTAACGTAACAAAACTTACAATTACATAAAATGAAATAAAAGCTATGCGCGGAATCTAAAATTACAACGAACCTATACGAGACGTGCGCGGCGCGATTCGTGAACTGATGATCACACGTGAAGCCTATGCGCCACCACAAAGTTATGCGCGTACGGTGCAAGGAACTTGGATTAGCTGACATAACACTATAACAGTTGTTATTCATCTTCGTGAATTCTGATTTTCTTATGACGGGGAGGGAAATTAAGCGCATGCATATGGGAACAGTGGACAACAAGAATCGTGCTCGCAGGCGCAATTCTTGTTGAGTTTTTTGAGCTTTGGCTTTTTGTAATTTAAAATATTTAGATCCCATATGCTTGAATATACTCGAATGCTTGAATCACTAACTCAGCATGAGCAATCTAAATTACAAGGTCTGGGGTTAATTTTCAAGTTTTTCGAGAACAACTGTATGTACCATTTTTAAGCGTAAACAAATAGAATAAATAAATACCTTTACAAATAAATATTACAATTTATCGGTCAAAGTATCCGAAAACTTTTTTTTTCTTAATAAGTAGCTTCAAACCGGTAACTGCTACTGTCTTACTGCGGCAGAATCTAATTCTAATTCGTTACATGCCACCGTCATCAATATCAAACATAGTCGGCGAGCGATACTCATACTATAATTTCGAGTGAGCGATACTCATACTATAATTTCGAGCTTTCTGTTTTCTGACAACGTGCGCGCAGAGGGAAAAGTGCACGTGCAGATTAATTGCGTGGGCGTTCTGTTTAATGCTGTTTTGACTTCATTCCTCATAACTTTTGATCTGAATACATAAGTATTCAATCGATTTGAATTTTATTGTTGAAAATCCTTCGACTGAGGTGCTGCGTAACAGTTTGTAATGAGCTACGATTTTGCAGGCCCACGGGCGTGCTAGTGAAGTAGTTTTCCCGGTCAGGACATAGTAACTGAGTGCAGATGGGATTGAATGGGTTTCTTAGAGAAGCATCTCTTTACAAACTCCTTAAAACTCCTGATGGTCCAGTAGTAGATGACCGGATTACAGGTGAAGTTGATGTACATGACAAACACAGAAAACATGTCAACGGCTGCCAGTTCTTCCGAGTACCGTACGATGATTTCATCTGACATGATGGAGATGGCTGCGTTGTAGGTGCAGTAGGGCAGCCAGGAAACCATGAAGAGGACGGAAATCAGGACGAGGGACAGGGCCCCCTGGACCTGGAGACCCCTCGTTCTGTGCACGAACTTCATCAGCCAGACGGTGGTGAGGAGAATGGTGAGGACAGGGACGGCAATTACACTGGATATGATGAGCTGCTTCAAGTCCTCGTGCTCTGACACCTCCAGGCAGTGCAGGATGTTCGGCCGGAACTCGAACCGCCACCTCGTCACACCCCACGTGACCGCGTTTACTGTCACCGCCCAAACCCACACGCACACGACGATCATACGACCCGTCCTGCGGGACTTGAGGATGGATTTCAGCGGGTACTTCAGAGCCAGCATCTTGTTAACGTTCAGCCCGCAGATGAGGTGCATGCTGCCGATTGCTGTGACGTAGGTGAGGAGAGTGCACGCTCCGCACATGAAGTCGCCCAGAACCCACTTCTTGGTGAGGAAGGCTGGGATGGCAAGACCAGCGTGCACGATCATGTAGAGGCTATCCACCACTGCGAGGTGCTGGATAAGAACCAGCGACACAGGGTCCAGGCGGACGGCTCGGTAGTGCCTGATGGCAACCAGAACGAAGGTGTTGCCTACCAGGGAGAGGAGAAGGTTAGCCACAGACCAGATGAGGACGAGGATGGTGGTGTGGGAGCTGGGTTCATGGGAGTAGATCGTGTGCTCTGCTGGTACTGTCATCCTGAGGGGGGAGGGGTTACTTAGAGAGCGTTTGGAATGTTCCAGATTGGTAGCTCTGATAGGATTACAATTTGTGAACCGTAACATGCATGATCTAGGTCGGAAGTGACTGAAAAAAATACTTTCCTAACAAAATTTAAAACCAAGGAGCTGTTCATACGACTCAGGAGGAACAAAATGTCCACCTCAATAATCGTTTTATGGTTACTCATACTGGCGCTCTTACACAACCCAGCCGGCCAAAAAGCGTTTAAAATACGTTTATTCAACGTTTTTTGGGAAACCTTAACGAAACGAAATAACGTTTAATAAACGTTTATTAAACGTTTTTTCGCGTAACGTTTTAAAGCATACATTCGGTTTAAAATTTACGTTTCATAAACGTTTCTAGGGAAACGTTTAATAAACGTCAAACAGAAACGGTTATTAAACGGAAAATCACACGAAAAATAGTTCCTGCGGTTTCGTTTATTTATGGTTTATAAATCGTTTTCAAAAAAACGTTTCTGATTGGTATCCTCGAAACTATAAATAAACCAATTGATTAACCATTTCATCACTAAATTATTTCTTACTGTCCTAGACCCCTAGGACAATCTCGACTTGGACTATCTAGTGAGTCCTCCGTCGACCATGAGTATACAGTATGAGTACACACATGGTTTTAACAAAAGTAATAGAACTGGGTTATTAACCACAGTATTTGCCTTACAAGGCACAATTTACAGACTGAAGCAGGACGGGGGATATAATTGTAAGGGTAAAAGGTTTCCTTGTGTTTCTATGATAAGGTTTATTTTTGGTTTATTTTTGGTTTATTTTTGGTTTATTTTCGTTTATTTCTTATTCATTCGCTATCTATCAGTTTTTGTGCGTGTTGATTAAGCAATTTTCTTATCAGCAAATTGCAAGTTATTTGTACAATATAGCACAAGCCTTTGTCCACAGCTGGCACGAGTTCACGCCCTGGCCAAGGCGATAATCCGCGGAAAAATAGAGTTGAACCCTGGTTAGAATGTTATTTTGCGCCACATTGAACACCTATAACTAAATCAATTTTCATCGGATGATGTTTTAAATTGGTAAGTTGCTTATGTTCCTCGAGATCTAGCTATAAAAGAATTTTCAGGGCAATCGAGTGTTAAATGCGGTCTCTGGAAGCCTCTAAAAATTGAGCCGCAAAATGATTAAAAATAGGTTTCTGGCGAAAATATGATCTGTTGCCGTACTTAGTGATGCTATAGTGACCTTGTCATGGCTTATTGTTGCCTGTTAGTCAAAAATGATGGAAAATAGGAGATGAAATTGTGCTGCACATGAGTTCACACGGACGTTTTGTAGAAATTAGGGGATTTGAAGAAATTGATATTTAAACGGGATTTTCGACTTGATTACGTTGAAATGAGTTTAAATACGACTAATGCACGTGAAATTAGATCTGGTTACTATATTTCAGCACGCGAGTTCACATGGACGATTTGTAGAAATTAAGAAATGTATCAATTCTAGTAATTCCAAGTTAGAATAACGTAGTTTTGGGCTTCGTACGGTTAGTTACGTGGGTTAGACTTGCGTGTGGGCAAGTATTAGTAACGCAAACGTGGGTTTGGACTACGTGAGGGCAAGTTACGTTGGTTCAAACTCCGTTTGGGGAAGTTACATGGGTTCAAACATAAATCTGTCAAGATATCACCACCAAAACCGTTGGACGGTTGGTCTAGTAACCCCCCGCGGGTTTGGATGTGACAACGGAACCTGAAAAGGTCCACGCAATGGACACACCACATCCAAACCAGCGGGGGGTTACTAGACCAACCGTCCAACGGTTTTGGTGGTGTAAGAAGTTTGGAGTGTGAAGAAAGAAAATAGATCTGAAGCTCTGAAGGCTGCGATGAAATTTGCTTTGAAATTACGACTGGAAAATGGGCGGTGATGCTGTTTATTGTTCTTGAAGAGATTACTGGCGAGGTTTTGCGGGGGAAGTGGAGGAGATCCTGGTGGACATCTGTACAACGGAGCAACCTGCACCAGAATTAGCCGGTTGAACTGTAAAGTTATCAGTCAGTTACTGCTATCAGGTGGAAACTTTCACACCTTCAGCGCACGTCCAAGTTCGACACGCCCCCGTACAGCAGACTCGCCACATACACGGACACAAACCCTTCCGATCACTTCAATTACGGCTATAGGAACACTGCGTCATAACAGTGACGCCTCGGAACACGTCGTCGACAGCGACCCCCTTCGGCTGTCATGGTGTTCAATCAATTACGGTCAGCCATCGAGGAAAAATTGTGCGCCCATATAGAAATGGATAGAACCTATGATGGGATGTGTACATATTGTGTTAATACGTGTTTTTCTTGCCTGTACAAAATTTTCAATTTTTCGTTATGATAATAGTTACTGTTAGCACTGACGATGAAGCCAACATGAACAATAATAGTGAGTAAATATAAAGTTGTGAATATAGATCAAAAACGGTCTCACTAAATTCAATTAACCTCTTAGTCACGTGACTGATGACGTATGTGTACCACGTGACAAGCATTACCCATCCCTGGCCCCTTATCTTGATCACGTGACCTATTCTTGTCACATGACCGCATCGAGAATCACATCATGATCACGTGACGAGCACTGTTGGTTCTTATCAGTGGCAAATCAGATCACGTGATTTCCTGCTTGGGGAAAAAGGATCATGTGACCATACACTCACACTTGTAACCCTACACTCAACCCCTGCGAAGCAGGGGTTGAGTTTGGGGCGCCAACGTCATAATCATGTAACAGAGAGGGTAATTGATGATCGTTTGAAATTGTAGGATTTTACGTCACCATCATGAAGATTTAGTGCAATACCACAGACAATCAGGGTTAACATTAATTGTAGACGGTGACATGATCATAAATCATTACGAAAATCAATTTTTTGGGGCCCAGTCATTATAATGTGTTTAATTGTGGGATTGATGCTGACAGCCATTCATTATCATGAAAAGTGTGTACAATCAAGCTTTACCACCATATTTAAATTCTGGGCAGGATATTTGAAAATGCTTCCCAGAAAACATTAAATTTCAAGAATTTTTAATCACTTCCTTTGAGAGCATAGGATACTTTTAACGTTATCATCTTGAAGTGCAGTATAGATTTAATGATTGAGTGTAATACGACAACCAATCAGAGCCCCCTGTTAGCATGACGTGTTGACAGTGACATGACCATTTACACATAAAGGTGAGGTGTGGGTACTCTTAACATGGCTCATTTGTCATAATTACATTCGTTTTTGGATGGAATAGCAATCACAACCAAATATTTTTTTTGATTGAGAGATATAAAACCAACTTTTGTCACACCTCATTGTCTAATTGGTGGACCCTGCAGAACATTTAGACCAATAGCCATTTGTTGCCAAGGTCACTGTACCAGCAAGATGAGCTGTTAGTACCCCCTGCCGTAATGGCTGTTAGTGTATATCTTCTGCAGGAGTCACTGATTAGACACCCATTTTTTCAAAATTCACGTGACTGTGGCAAAAACTTACCCAGTAACACTATGTCAGGAAAAGACCCATAGATCACCAGAACTCGCCCAAAAAATTAAACAACATCCAATTATCCTCTACTGGATCGTCATGTTTTTATTACCCAGTGATCTCATTTTATTACCCAGTGATATCATTTTATAACCCAGTGATATCATTTTAATACCCAGTGATATCATTTTAGTACCCAGTGATATCATTTTAATACCCAGTGATACCATTTTTATTACCCAGTGATATCATTTTGGTACCCGGTGATACCATTTTATTACACAGTGTTAGGGATTGTTCACATATTATGTAATCACCTAAGGAGAGGGAGCGGGTTTTGGAATGATTACGTTACATGTTAATGTAACAAATACAACTACTGTAAACTTGATTACGAGGGGGAGGGGGGGTTAAAATCGGCCTAAAATTGATTACGTAATATGTGAACGATCGAAGTACCGCAAACAGAGGAATCAGCATCACAGGTAAGTAACTTGATCTTTAAGTGATAAGAATTTAAAATACAAACCAGTTTCAAGACAATTTAAACTTTTAAACTGTACGAGCAATGTTATAACCCCTAGATTTTAACATTCATCACTATTATCTCACATTATGAATCAATAATCACAGGTCACGGAAAAGATAGTGGAAGGGATTCTAATAATAGCTCCATAAACTTACGTCATCATAACAACGAGAATGGAGGTGATTCAAATGATGACAGAGAATCTGCTGATGATGAAAGAAGCGAATCTGATGATGAACATGATGTTGGAAAATTACCAGCTAGTGATGATGATCAAGGAGATGGTGAAATTAATGATGAAAGTAAATCAAATGATTCAACTGACGAAAGTGAATCTGATGATGGAACAAATTCAGATGAAACTGACAGTGATGAAAATGGTCATGATAAATCAACGGATCACAAGCATAATGATAGTAATGTAATGGATAAGAATACGAAACGTAAACGAAACTCAATGGATTCTTTGGATAACTTCAAGTGTTTAAAGAAGATTAAGGGAGTCTACACTCTATTGAGCATTTGTTGGAAAAAACCTGTTCTGATGACAAGGAGTGCTTTGATCTATTTTTCTGTCATCAGCTTAAACATGACTACTTCAACAATTTAGACAGTCTTTTCAAGAAAAATGGATTAACCGCTTGTTGGGTGTTAACAGAAGAAGAATTGAAATTTAAAGAATGCTTACTAACAAATGAAAATTTACTCATAGTATCTAGACTAATCAATGAAAACATTAAGATGTTGAAATCAATCTTGAAAAAAGTTGATAATGTTACCCAGGGCCAAAATCTTGATGATTAGAATGAAACTTTGATTATCATTTTAAATAGTGGATCCCGATAGTTGTTGTAACAGCTATTGTGTCGGATGTTGGTGTATAAAAAGTGTGTTTCTCAACATTAAATAGTGACATTCTTCATCTAAACCTTATTTTCAATCAGTGACACTTTTTGATATGTTCTTTGCTATATAAATGATAACACTTGGTAATAAAATGATATCACTGGGTAATGAAATGATATCACTGGGTAATAAAATGATATCACTGGGTAATAAAATGATATCACTGGGTAATAAAATGATATCACTGGGTATTTAATGATATCACCGGGTACTAAAATGATATCACCAGGTAATAAAATGATATCACTGGGTAATAAAATGATATCACTGGGTAAAATGATATCACTGGGTAATAAAATGATAACACTGTGTAATAAAATGGTATCACCGGGTACCAAAATGATATCACTGGGTATTGAAATGATATCACTGGGTACTAAAATGATATCACTGGGTACTAAAATGATATCACTGGGTATTAAAATGATATCACTGGGTTATAAAATGATATCACTGGGTAATAAAATGAGATCACTGGGTAATAAAAACACGTCGATCCAGTAAAGGATAATTGGATGTTGTTTGATTTTTTGGGTGAGTTCTGGTGATCTATGGGTCTTTTCCTGACATAGTGTTGCTGGGTGGGTTTTTGCCACAGTCACGTGACTTTTTGAAAAATGGGTGTCTAATCAGTGACTCCTGCAGAAGATATACACTAACAGCCAGAATTTAAATATGGTGGTAAAGCTTCATTGTACACACTTTTCATGATAATGAATGGCTGTCAGCATCAATTTCACACTTAAACACATTATAATGACCGTGCTCCAAAAATTGATTTTCGTAATGATTTATGATCATGTCACCGTCTACAATTAATGTTAACCCTGATTGGCTGTGGTATTGCACTAAATCTTCATGATGGTGACGTAAAATTCTACACTTTCTTGATTTTGACGTTGGCGCCCCAGACTCAACCCCTGCTTCGCAGGGGTTGAGTGTAGGGTTACAAGTGTGAGTGTATGGTCACGTGATCCTTTTTCCCCAAACAGGAAATCACGTGATCTGATTTGTCGCTGATAAGAACCGACAGTGCTCGTCACGTGATCATGATGTGATTCTCGATGCGGTCATGTGATAAGAATAGGTCACGTGATCAAGATAAGGGGCCAGGGATGGGTAATGCTTGTCACGTGGTACACATACGTCATCAGTCACGTGATTAAAGCGCTAATTAAATTGAGTGAGACCATTTTTGATCTATATTCACAACTTTATATTTACTATAGTGTTGACTGAAATTCTGATAAGTATATGCTTCATCATCATGGTATCACAAGCCCTTATGGTTCCCCACCGAGGGTTTGTGATAAACAGTTTTTTATCAAACCAAAAATACACATTTCTTAAACGTTTACTTTAGGTTTCTATAAAACGTAACTTCATTCCGAAAATTAGTTTTCTGTAAACCATAAATAAACATTCCACATACGTATATTTATGGTTTTGTTAAAAACGTTATAAATAAACCAAAAATAAACGTATCAAAAACGTTTATTTTTGGTTTTGGATCAAACGTTTCCACAGATCCGTTTATTAAACGTATCAAAAACGTACATCCATAACGTTTGACGGAAACCAAAATTAAACCAAAGAAAAACGTTTTTTCTTGGTTTATTTTTGGTTTCGTTTCTTTGTGCCGGCTGGGAACATATTATGAAGCGCAAACATAATATAATAAAGGCATTATTGGAAGGTAGTTGACTAACTGACAAGCTTAACAAGTCCATGCATGGGGAAGATGGTAATTGGTTAATCGGTATTCGGTAGGCAAAGACTTGTCATTGGGCTGTAGAATAAGGTCAATTGAACAATGCTACCGAATAATCAGTTTTTAGCTCTATTTGGCAGGAAATGAGAATGGAAAGAAAACCAATATCTAAGCGGTATTCAAAAAATAAACTAGTATAAAAGAAAACTCTTATGTGGTATGCCAAACTGCTGCCATACAAATACGTGACGCAAGCAGTAAATGGGTAAATGCACCTCGTCATAAGTATCAACATGATAATGATTTGGTGATGTGTGCTCTAATTCGAGCATCCAGGGTCATTAACTATCGATAATAATCGTGAGCCGCACACTGTACAGCAAAAACTACTCGCTAGATAATAGTAATAAATTATCATGATAGTAATAAATTATCATTCATAGTCAGTCAACATGTCAAAGAAATGTATTGTGAGTTTTGCACAAAAAATTTCAAAGTTCTGTCTCAAAAAGTGCCTGGGTATTGAGTATGGGATCGTTCACATATTACGTAATCACCTAGGGGAGGAGGTTTCGAATGATTACGTTACATGTTATTGTAACAAAACAACTACTGTAAACTTGATTACGAGGGAGAGGGGGTTAAAATCGGCAAAAATTGATTACGTAATATGTGAACGATCCCTATTGAGTAATCAACGAAAAACTGTTTTTTGCTTTTGAGACACAAAAATGTTTTCTTTCACTAACTAGACTCCAAAATTCGCAAAATTTGGAGTAATACTATCCGATATTTGCCTGACATATTTTGAAATTTTCATTCAGTTTACTCGAGATATCCCATTTTGTAACAAAATGTTACCATAATATGCAAGGTCACATTCCATAATGTGAGATAAAC